>JAHDVE020011859.1:0-400917 GCA_022606495.2 Halesus radiatus
TTTTCAAATATTATCACGTTAAAGACCTTTATATAGTCTATATTGACTGTAAATAGGGGTGGGTCTCCCAGTCTGCGGGCTAGAATAGGCGTTGTGTGAAGGAATAGCAGAGTCAAAGGCGGTGTAGAGATATCCAGGTGGGAAGAAGAGGCGAGTAGAGTGGAGCAGTCGAGTTTGTTGCGAGTTCAAGCGAAGTGACTGAGTGAGTGACCAGCGGTTGCCTATTGCGGAGTATTTATAGGGCGCGATAGAACCGTGAGCATTTTTTGTGGATGAACGCTCGATCCGCCCCGTGTTATCGACGTACCGTTTGGTAGAGCGTTTTGTGTTTATATGTGTTTTATTTTCCAACATTTAATTGTATTCAAGCAACAAAACTCACTCGACCGTTTCCTCACATTTAAGCCACTTCTTCCCACCATTTTTATTAAGATTATAATCAAACATACAATTTTTTTCTGAGGGTCCCAATCTCGACAGTGTGCGGGAGAATTCTTACAACTACTTAATACTAACATTTGTATGCCAAATTTATAAACAGCAATGTTGACGAAAGTCCCACCGTTTAAAATATATATGTTTGTTTGTGATGAATGTAACGGGACTCTCGTAAAATTAAATTAAATTTTTGGGCAGCTTGCGTTTTTACCGGGGCATTTTGCGAATCACCTCGTGCCTTTGATTCTTGGACGACAGGGAGGGGATACTATGTAAATACTGCGTATCGTGCCCCACCTCTGTCAGTCTAGCGAGCGGTGTGGAGGGGAAGGTCTGTAAATACGGCGTAAAGTAGTGTCATCTTGGTCATATGAGATGCATTATTACTTTCGATACAACCTTCCAAATGAGCGGGTGGCTCGATACTAAAAATGCCATGGCGTCGAAAGGATCGACCATCCGGTGATTCTTTCCTAAAGTTGGTAGGCTTGACTTAAGGAAAGGATGACCGGTCGGTCGAACCTTTCGACGCCATAACTTTTTTAGTATCATCGGGCCGCCCGCTCGTGTGGAAGGCTTATTATTTTATAATGTTTGTCTTTCTTTTTAAAAAAAAAAGACGTTTCCTTATCATTCCGTGTCCGAGATTATTAATTCGAAACATCAATCGATTATTTTAATGTTTCGTAATCGAATATTTCGACTGTCAGAATGTGTAAATATTACCATCACTATCGCATAAGTTGCTCCTTTACGCCACAATCAGATGAGTGTTAAAATAAACTCGGGAGTCTATTTTCTCCCAATGTTGATATAGGAATAGAATAGGAAAACAGGAACACAGTGCAGTGTCGCGTTTTATGTGGCTGGCTGTCATATGTCAAGCGAGAATGTATTTTCTCCTATTCGAGCTCTTTTGGAAATGTTAAGTCAAACACTAACAATAATTCACGCGTTATCGGGTTTAAATCTGATCAGTGTTTTATAAAATATGCGAGTGCATTTAAAAATTATGTTTCTTCCCACCCACACTTGTGAGCTAATGGCCAATCGTAATCGATGATCAGTAATCATAACCAGTTATCAGTGTAAAAATAAATTATTCATTTTTAATGGTTGTGTGTGAAACATGTATACCTACAGTACCTCAGGTGCAATAATTGATTCTTGTGATTAAAAATATTATTTACAAATAATGCCAAGTGATAAGTTTTTAGTGTTTAATATTTTTTTAATGGTTTTTAGGTGTGGAAATTTCTTTAATAAAAAATACTTTGGAATTAACTAAAAGTTTTAAGTGCATACGTCGTTATTGTGAGTGTCCTGTTGCACCGGCGTATTCCTGAATTCCGGGGACTTGTGCAGAAAAAGCTGTGGAAGCAGTCAGATGGAACCTATTTGTGAGTCATTTTATTGAATGATTAATGGCTTCCGCAGGCATTGTTTGTAAGGGATGATGTCATCTTTTATTGGGTTAGGTTTCTGAAGAGTTTTCTACTTCATTTCAGTGATTAATGGGATATAGAAATAGACTACTGCAGTACCTAAGTTATTTACCAACAAAGCCTTTTTGTTGGATGAATCTAAGATATGACTAAAATAAAAGATCAACAAGTTAGCAACAGTCGCATGGGTAATGGAAAACATGATAGCCACGGTTGGTTGAAGTTGAATTGTATAATAAATTATAGGGTATTCAGATAACTGTTGTACTACAAATCTGAAATAACACATTCATTATTTCTAATTTAGAAACTATCAATTCATGGTGGAATTCCATTTTAATAAACTAAAAAATCATATTAATAACAGATCACATAAAACACTCTGTACACTAGTTGAAATTAAATGAAGAATTGGAAAACTTAACCTTTACCAATAAGTAGAGAGAGACGCGCAGTTCTGGAGCAGGAAGGTCGGAGTCGGAGATGGGGATCGGAATCGGGAATAATGAATAGAACAAAAGCGGAGCTTCAATTTATGACAGTGTTTATTTCATCATTTGTATGATATTTTCGATAAGACGGACTTGGCGCTCCATAGATACTCGTGGTTATCGTCAGCCTAGTTAAAGTGTCAAGAAATCACAATTCAGTTAATCCATAATAATAATATTGTTTGAAATCATTTGGGCAGCTTTATACAGTTCTAGGGATAGGCGATACTTGGAAACAAACTCTCCGTGGTGCGTCGTGCGTCGTGCGCCCTCGTGCCTTCGTTCCATCCGATCTGAGGTAAATTATTTCAAATATCTAAATGCGTTTTATCAAGTACCCAGTCAAGTCTATAATATTATTTACAAATGCGACGAGCGCCTCCCGGGCTCACCACTCTCACTCACCCCGCGCATCCCTCCACACGACGCGGGCCACACGAGGATAAAACTAGGTTGGCTTATAAAAAAATAACAATAAGATACGATGCCGGGAGACCTCGCCGCTCTGCGCTCTCCGGGAGACGCAGGACCCTTAATATTTTGATAGCAAAGTAAAACAAAATTGGTTAAAAACTTATGAATTCTTATTCTAATTAATAATAAAAAAAAAAAACATTTTCATCATAATATATAAACAAATAAGGAAAAAATCCCATCACAATGATCTTTACGCTAGTAGACTACAGCTAGACGGTCAACAAATTACCCAATCTCTCGTTTGGCGACTAAACCTTACGTCTAACTTTAGCTCCTCTCCTTTTACTTAGGGCTAGTATGTTCAGTATGTATAAAGTATTATGTATACGTCTTAGCACTAACTTAACCTAAAGCTATATTTACACTTATTAGAAATTCACTATTCAAAGAAAGGTGCTACTTGGAAACCACCTTGTCCACCAACACCGAGCGTGTTTATTCTTCAATTAAATAAAACCTACAAAAGACTAACAAGTACAACAGTCATTCCATTAGGAATCAGGATCCACTGGATTACTTGTCGATTTGGGCTCCAATGGATTACTTTCCCAAATGGGGCAGGGCAGGGCAGTATCTTATCTCGGTGTATTTTATTTTTATTTTCTTCCTCTTTACATAAATACGACACATTTCTGTCTATCCATAATGCATACTGATTCGAGTTTTTTATAAATAAACAAAAATAATCCACAAACCACATGATGAGAAATTATAAAACATTCATTATATCAAAACCTTACACCATTCAGAGTGATCCGAGCTTCTCAACTTTAATTCAAAATTCATTCAAATTTATGACAATAATTCAAAAAGATGTGGATGTTTGAAAAATGACACATTAACTTTTACATTTAATAATAATGTTTGAATGTTATTTGAACAATTTAGAAAAATTATCATATGAAAATTGAAAAAAAGAATTTGGGCAGTTTCAGTTTAACCGCTTTATTCTTAGCAAAGTATCTTTTAGTTATTTATATATAATACACATGATTTTTATGAATTATTCACGATGACCGTAATATTTTAATAATTGCAAGTGCACTTTTACGGATACAACACAACTAAAATATGCATGAAAATGTAAATAGAAAAATAATTAAGGAAAATTCTCAGATTAAAAAACAAGAATAACAATTTTATAATTTTACATCATGGATTGAAAAGAGTCACCATTCTTAAATCTAATGTGGAAATGTATCAAATAACAAACAATATTCTTCTATGCAATATGGACCCTCGGTGTCTGCGAGAACATCTCGAGAGTTGTGAAAATCCATGCAAACACATGCAGTAAACGGAACAAGTCATAGTAAAAAAAGAAAGTAAAATAATTAAACTTAACGATAACAGATTCGGACAAGAAAAAGTTGAAAATAAAAATTGATATACAAAATAGAAAAACAATGTAATTATTTAAAAGTCGCACAATCGCAGGCAGAAGCAAATTCTGCCACATGCAATAATAATGCATGATTAAAAAAACAACATGAAACTGCATTTGTTACATCAATCAAATTTGTCAAATCAATGTGGGTTTATAGGAAAACCCTTTGTCAAGTCAAGACAGCCAATCAGTCTGGTGGAACTAAGAATTAATTCATTTCTCTTCCTTCATTCCAAGCGTTTCTCCTCGTTGATACGTGATTGTATCGAGGTAACCTCTTTTATCTCTTGCGATGATCAACAATGATCGTGCCGCATGTTGTGGTGGTCAACTGAGCCTTCCACCTGTTTAAATGTTAATCCTCGTCGCTGAGGGGTTCGTACTGCGAGGACATCAGGGGTTTGGGTTCCTGGGGCGGCAGCTGCGGAGGAGGTCGGGGAGGTTCCGAGATAACAGCGTCCGAGGGCTGGGTGGTTGCGCCGGATCCTGCGACTAATCCCGCTACGTTCAACGCAGAGAATGGATAGGTGTAGGTGGCGAGGGGAGGTGGCGGAGTCCCCGCAGCGGCGGATGGTGCATCCGAGTTGTTGGGTCGCTTGCCCTCGTCCTCTGTGCGCATGACCTCCACGATACGATGCGTAACGTACTCGAACGCACTGAGGTGCTGTGGCTGATGGTGTAAGGGGGGCAGGATCACTGGAGGGGGGCCGGAGGTGTTGGGCGGAGGAGGGGGTGCCGGGGGGGGCACCGTGCGCCGGGGAATTCCGCGGTACTCTTGCTGGTTCATTCTACAACAAAGAAAAGGCGATCATCAGAAAATATTCTGAGAAAAAATGTGGAATTTTTATATTGAGCAGAAATAGCTTACTACATATTTAAATACATAACTACATATTTATTATGAGCTCATACACCCGAGGCGCATTTTAGGGTGCATTGCATTATGGAAGCTAGCCTGCATCCTACATATGGTCATAGAGGTGCTAGCGATTGGTCGCAACGGAAAATTACAGATGTTGACATAATAATAACACTTCATTTATTTAGAACAGCTTGAGAAGGTTCATCTCAAGTGCGCTTTACACTAAGTATGTATATATATATATTTCCATATTTTTTATTGGCAAATTAAGTTAAATTGTAATTGCCATTGCTACGGCGGCTGGGCAGTGGTGCGCACAGGGTTAAGCAGTAGGAAAAACAATTAATTGACATTAAAAAAAACTTACCAGAGACATGGTAAGTTTCCACTGAGAATGACTAAATTGCTGGCTTTAGCCGATGTTGGTTAGGATTACCTTTCCAAATAACCGCTTCATTTATGCATATTACAAGCCAATTACTGAAGATATAAAATTTTCATATTTTTTCAACTACGCATTTGCATGAAATAAAGCCAGCATAATATGATAATTATATAATTAGTACAGTTGTACTAATTAATACAGATACCAACAGATAGCACTGATTGCTACATTCGTGATTTATAACGAAAGGCGCGGCCTTTTCCGACACTAACACAAACAATTTGTTCCTTGAATGAGCAATGGGTGAGGAAACTGCTGGCAAAACTAAACCTGTCCGGTTGCTAGTCGAGGCTTATCCGGTACCATAAAACCTACAGAATGAAGAAGGAATGATTGTTTACCTGGTAATGTGGTGCATGGGCTCCGGGGGCTCGCTCTGCTTGGGGGGCCCCTGACGAATGATATGACGCTCCTCGGGCAGGTTGCGACGCTTCCACTCTGCGTCCGCTGCAGCCCCCGCCGACCCGCTGATGTTGTACGGGTTCGGATTGAATCTGAGAACATAGACAAGGATTAATATGCGGTAATAATAATATCAACCTCAACGTATTCAGTGCGAAACCTATTGACTGATGTGATTTGACCGGACCTGATTAAACTAAGACTAGTTTGATGCGAAATGAGCCTAACCCAACCATGTAACACTGTATAGTTTTTTAGCCACTATAAAATAGGCATGTGAGATTACAAAATGTATAAAATGTGTAAGTATAAAAATATATACAAAATAATACTTGTTCCAAACATTAGCTCGAGACACAGAAAGTCCAGACAACAAAAGGACTATGGAGAAATAAATACAAAAAGATAAAGAAAAGAATAAAAGGCCGATTTAAGCGTAATCAACAAGATTAAGAAAGGGATGCTTAGATGGTTCCGACATCAACATCGGAAGGACGGAAAAAGAAGTGTGCATATATATGAAACATAACTAAATACAACAAGAACAATATACCCCAATTGGGGATGCCACAGTCCCCAATGTCTCCAGGCAGTTGCAGTAGGGACTTTTGTGAGGTATTCATATTAAAATAAGAAGTTGGGGACACCCGATGAAGACATGGCACAATCGAGTGAATAAAATATGTATAACAGAAGGTTATGTATAAATGGTGTTGCATCATGTTTAGTTTGGTGTTACATATTAAGTTCTGGAAAAATTGTGTACTTTTTGTTTTCATCCAGACCAAAACTTTTTGCTTGATTTTAGGTGTTGGCGTATTATTCACAAGTTGTTTCAATGGGGAGCCATGTGGTTATAAAGGTTAACCACATGGCTCCGTTAATCCGTTAAGGTTAAGATGCAAAACTCATCTCTTTGGAAAGTCCATGAATGGTTCAGTTGTATACCTAATTAACATAGCGAAGCTAGCCGTTAGTACCTACATATAATTAACAGAAAAATTTGAAACTTTTCATACTCCACGACATTCTAATTAATTATAAATATTTGTAACTGTAAATAATTATTATCAAAAATCTCAAACAAAATAATATTTCAAATAAATGCCTACTCTTCTTTTGCCAATAACCTTCTAATAAATGACAAGTAGGATTTATACAGTAACTGCAATATCATGCAATGTGCGGTGTTTTCTAATATATGTGTCCTGTGCGTGCGGGGTCATACCATTTCAAGCGAAAACTTTATAATTTAACGTTTTGATCTGGAGTGACCTACCAGGTAAGTATGTTTCTGTATCTATACATAATAAGATAAACCCTAGCAAATAATATTTGTACAGCGCCCGCCCCTGAGGGGTGATTTTTCACAAAAAACGGCACTATACAAGTCATCCAAGTATTATTATTATTATTAATGGAGTAGTACTTAAAGTGTCTTCGTCTGTGGATGGTATATTTAAATGAGATATTAAGGGTGTACAGTAGAAACCCGTTGATTAGAAATCCACGGGACATCGAAAACCAAATTTCGAATTAATAAATTCCAACATTATTCGAAATTTAAAAAAAAGAAAATGGCCGAAAAGCCACGTTTTGCGGACAGCCCTTCTAAATCAGATAGATACTCACAATCGATAATAAACATGAAAAAATATGACACATTTTCTTTTAAATTTAATGTTCACGGCCGATTTGAAGTAAATTCGAAAAGAATATGACATATTTCCGTGTAAATCGAAATTTCGCATCCGAAAACCATCGCGACCAGGTCTTCAAATTCAGATAGTCGAAGTAAATTCGTAAAATACACATTCCGTGTAAATAGAAATAACTCGGCCGATTACGGTAGCGGCCGGGCCGTCAAATTCAGATATTCAAAGTAAATTCGTAAAAATACGACGTGTTCACATTGTTGATCAAAAAATCTAGGCTGAAGACCGGCACGGGCTTCATGTCTTATTCATAAATACAAATTGCAACGATTTATAACCACGTAAATTGAATTTTTACCACGTTTCATCTCCACGCCCCGCTTGTCATATTCAGACGTACGAAATTCTAAAACACATTTCCACACAAATCTGATGTTTTCGAAAAAATTTTGTGCGCAGACCAAAATTAATTTCTAATTACGAATTAACAAATTTTCAAATTAAAAAACCATTATGTAAAAAAAAAATTATCAGAGTTCTAATTAACGGGGTTCTACTGTACACAGTTTTTGAGGATTGGGTTTGCAAGGAAATATGGAGCTTAGATTTGAAGAGGTGAAGGATTACGGATTTAGTTTAAAGTTGTCTAATTGTCATAACATCATTTCGGGCAACATTTAAATTCTGAATTGTGGTCTTTCACCAAGGCGGTGGCTGAGAGTATCTACCACGGAAGTACCCATAAAAGTGTGTGTACCTCGGAGTGTACAGGCCCGGAGAGCTGAAGTCCTTGGCTATGATGGAGTCGGTGAGCTCCCCGAGCGTGATGGACTTGGTCTGCTGCGAGCTGTCGCTCTCCACGATGCTGATGACAGCCGGCGACAGCACCTTGCGCTGCGCCTGCATCTGGTCACGGAGCGCCTGCTGCTGCTGCACCTGCTGAATGATCTGCGCCTGTTGCTGCAGGGACTGCTGTTGTGCCTGAACAAATGACAAAAAACCATTTAATTTAAGCCGCATAATGGACCCCTGTACATGGGAAACAAGAGTTTCCTGGTTTCGTAGAAGGTAATAGATCCAGTTTTGTCATGTTCCTTTGAAAAAACCTTCAAAATGACATAATATTTACTGTGGCAAAAGGACACAGCTGAAACTGCTTTGAACATATCACTTCATACCCTATGAAAAATGCTATAAATTTCATGTGGACAAAAGAAGTTACTCATAAATTGAAGAAAGAAATTCCTAAAAAATTGCTATATCACAACAATAATTATTTAATTTAAAAAATAAACTAATAACTTTGTTAACATCACTTTTATTTATACTTTTGCCGACCGGGTTTCGCTACTACCGTAGCTTCTTCAGGGCAGTATACAACAGTTGTATACTGCCCTGAAGAAGCTAAAGTATAAATAAAAGTGAAAACAAGGTTATTGTTTTATTTTTTAAATTATAATGTCACATCACCAAGTTACCGCTTCATATGAAAATATAATAATTATTTATCTGCATTGCAATCACAATCAATAATTGAATTATGCCCATGTTATACGTGCTTTTACTATTTTTGAAAGTATGACATAAAAGTGAGTTTTTTTGTACTTCTTTATATTTACAATAATATTAAGAAGTACGAAAATGATCTAAGCGAAACCGGTTGGCATAAAAATAGAATAAATTCGTGGTTCATAACAAGCTATTAGTTTTATTTTAAATAATATTAATATTTGCTTATGATCCTTATTATTTTATTAACCTTTGGAACACTGAGCTCCAGCGATCTAATACTTCGGTAGTGTGTGAGGGTAAATTTGACTCTATTTCGTAATAACTTACATGTTTTTTTGCAAAATGATGTTTTTGTAGACTGTGCTATCTTTCCAGATAAGTAATGTATTTATATATTTATAAAAAGCATATACATATATCTATCATAAGTAGTTTCTCCAGAATAGTTCCTTATATTCAGAGAAATGACTTTTTGACATTGCCGAAATGCGGGCATTCAACGGCTTGAGTTTCCGATGGGTAATTTCAGCACACTTAAAGTTTATGTAACTACATTTATATAAATCCAACACATTTACTGAATAGAGCTTTGCTAACGAGCTTTTGTGAATTACTATAAAAAAAATTAAAAGTCACACACACCCTTCTTTTACATGGGCACAAATCAATTATTTAACTTGTAAGCAAAATAGTACTGTAAACACAGCAGTGACTTCTTAGAATCTTAGAATGTCACATAATAATAAAATCTCTATACATATAATAAGGTAATAATAATATTATCGACCGGTCAGTGGCTGAGTTGGCATCACGTTTGGGTCTCACCCAGGAGTCGTGAGTTCAATTCCTCGGCTGGCTAAGACCTCCATTACGACACAAGCAACATGTTCCGCTTACTGTGATGGTAGTAGGAGATTTTCAAATATTGTCGGGTTATTCGTAACCAGGGAATATTTGTCTTTCTTTTAAAAAAGAAGTATAATGGAGAAAATTAATAAAATGGTTGAGGGTGATGAGCACCAAATATGCTCCTTTTGACTAAGGTCCCAAACGATTTAAAACTTTATTTATGCTACTCCTACAAAATTTTACCATCACAATACTGAAACATGTACTTACATAACATTCATTCTCCACGTGAGAAAAGAATTTTGGTTAGATTTTCAACTTTTGCATAAAGAATTTTAAATTACCTGTGAACCCTTTTCTATCATCTGCTGATGCTGCTGTTGTTGGATCAACTGTTGTTGCTGCAGTGCCCTCGCTTGCACATCCCTCTGCTCCTGGTGAGCCCTCTGCTGTCTCTCTTGCTGTTCTTGTTGCTGCAGCTGCTGTTGTTGTTGCTGCTGCTGCTGCTGCTGCTGCTGCTGCTGCTGCTGTTGCTGCTGCTGTTGCTGCTGTTGCTGTTGCTGCTGCTGCTGCTGTTGCTGCTGCTGTTGCTGCTGCTGCTGCTGTTGCTGTTGTTGCTGCTGCTGTTGCTGTTGTTGTTGTTGTTGTTGTTGTTGTTGTTGTTGCTGCTGCTGTTGTTGCATCTGTTGCAGTTGCTGCATTTGCTGGGCGGATGTGATGTTCTGCGGAGGGGGCTGGGCTTGTTCAGGCGGCTGGCCCTCACGATGGTAGTTCTGAAATGTGAAATAAAACCATTGAATTACCTAATACAAAATAACAATAATCCAGGGAATATTTATGTGATGTAGAGTAAGACCTCACACCTCTAGACTTACGAACATTAATAGAAAGAGTGTAGTTCTGTAGAGTCATTCTGGATGCAGTCTGCAGGTTGAAGATTGCTCTCATAATACGTCATCTGAGTACTTAATTGTTCTATCAGTACTTTCCCGATTAATAGCATGGGGTTTAAAAAATCAGATTATTGAATCTTTGGAAGAAATTTTTATATTTCAATCTATTTATTTTCTAAAAAAAATGGCTGTTTTTTTTTTATTTAGACCCGAGATTTACAGCGTGGGCGATATCGCCCCCCAAGGGACGTTTGAGAGATTCAAGAGGGCGGTGGTGGCTCACGGGAAAGGGGGCATCGGTGTAGGGGTCTACAAGGGGGCAGTAAAAGAATAAAATGGGGGGCGAGAACAACTAAAATATTTTTAATAAATTTTACTTATGAATTCAAATTTATCATATGTATGTACCGTTGAAAGAATCATGCAACAAAACGAACTGTTCAATTATTCTATCGATTTATATATGGGTTAATAGTTTGTCATTTTCTTGATAATATTAAACCTAACCAGGTTTCACGGAACCTGTTGTCAGGTGAACAATAATGCACTACATAATATAGTATGTAAAATATGCACATAAATATTTATCAAGAGCAAAAAACTATCATAATGGAGAACAGGGGTGATGAAAAGATCCGTGTAAAGGGTATAGAGTTATTATGAAGTTGTGAGAGTGTGTTGTTTATGAGTTATTATCTCTCAGCCACAGTGTATATGATTCATCGCAAAATATACTACAAAAGTGGGCAGTGAGACAAATAAGGCTGAGAACCTGTGGTTTAGACAAAAGCAGGGATATAGATAGATAGAACAGTACAATGGACACGCAACTATCCAAGAAGTTGAGAAAGTCGATTTACCTAAAACTGCTGATAGAACAATTAAGTACTCGGCCAATGAATAGCCAAACTCCAATATGGAAGGGTACCAGCAGAAGAATGGTTTTCCAAATACAACGCATAGACAGTTAATAAAGTATGTATGTAGAATTTTAATAAAAAATCTTATAATTTTATTGGATTACAATGTCAGAAACTTCTTGCTGAATAACTTCCCAGGAGGTGGTACTTCTTGGTAGTGGAGAAACTGTGCAAGTGAGCAATGTGAATGAAGAAGCTTTCTCTCCAATGAAAGTAAGCATCCATGAGGATTATTCAATTGTTTGATGATGTAGCTGCTTACATTGAATGGTACGAACGGCCGCTGTATGCTGTCTCTCTGGTCAGTGGTGCTCTGGTTGATCTGGTGAGTGATGATGGCATCGATGAGGCTGGCTGCTGTCAGGGTGCCGTCGCTCGACGTAACAGGGCGGGTGTTGGAGATGGGTCTGAAAGATGGAGACACATTACTAATAGTAATGGTGAATATCATTTTGTTCATACAGATAACATTGATTGTAGTGGTATGTTGAAAAGATAAAAAAATATTTAAGCACCCAAATTTACGTCTTGTCTTCACAAAACGGGCATACGTTAAAAACAAGGGGGGTCCTAAACGTGGACCTTGTGGTATTTCATTTTGTGATGGTGAGTGTATATTTTTCAGACATACCTGTCACCACGATCATGTATTCTGGCTGCAGGAGGCAGAGCTGTGAAGGAACCGACAAGAAGGCGTGCTGTCTCTCTCTCCCTGCGTATTCTGTCGTCTTCAATGGGCTGGAAAAACAAAATATTCAATGATTAAATAATAAAGTCAATGTACATATAAACAAAATCTCTAAAAGAAATTCGCTCCAATGTTGGGTAACCAAGGACAATAAAACTTTTAAAACACTCGGTTAATGTAATTATTATAATATTGAATCACTATTACCTGTCCTCTCTCTAGCTGTTGCTGTTGTTGCTGCTGTTGTTGCTGCTGCTGTTGTTGTTGTTGCTGTTGTTGTTGTTGCTGTTGCTGTTGCTGCTGCTGCTGTTGCTGTTGCTGCTGCTGCTGCTGCTGCTGCTGTTGTTGTTGTTGTTGTTGTTGTTGTTGTTGTTGTTGTTGTTGTTGTTGTTGTTGTTGTTGCTGTTGTTGTTGTTGTTGCTGTTGTTGTTGCTGCTGCTGTTGTTGCTGAGCTTGTTGCTGAGCGTGATGCCTTTCCCTCTCTCTATCATGCAATTGCTGCATGTGCTGTTGGTGCTGTTGGGCTCTTTCAATGACCGCCTGACGTTCTCTTTCGGCTTGCAGCTGGCGGTCTCTCTCTGCTTGCAACTGTCGTTCCCTGTCCAACTGCATAGTCCTCTCCCGATCCATGCGCTCCTGGTACGCCTGCTGGGCTTGTGCCTGAGCTTGTGCCTGGGCCTGTGCCTGAGCCTGCGCCTGGGCTTGTGCCTGTGCCTGTTGATGATGCACCTGTTGTTGCTGCTGCTGTTGTTGTTGCTGCTGGGCGCGACGCTGGTTCTCAAGAGCCACCTGGAGAAAAGACACAATTAGTTTACATTCGATTCAACTACAAGAGCTAATAAACGGGATTGTGTGATATGTTTTTAACCTCATCTCATCTTCTTGCCCCTCTCCTAAGGCACATTCAGGCGTCTCCGTACTACTTCAGCAGCCTCCGTCATTAGCAGCCCCAACCTTTCATCGCACGGCTTCCGAAGTTACTTCTCTCAACTTTTTCCCTCTGGAATCGCCCTCAGTATTTTCAGTGGAATTCGGTCATCTGGCATTCGTAATACGTGACCAAGCTACCTGAATTGCAACTTTTCTATGAAGAGTAGCAAGGGTTCAGTGCTTCTTATTCAATCCCATTTTGTAATGTCTGGCACTCCCCTTAAAAATCTCATTTCGGCAACTGGAACCCTATAACGTATTCTCATGGGCGTGGGGCGATACACTGATGATTAACCGAACCATGCCATGTATTTGATTCATATACGTATAATGAAAGACACCTTACCTGGTGCTGCCTTATTTGCTGGTGATGTATTTGTTGGTGCATCTGCTGCTGCATGATGCCTCTGTGCATGCGCTGTTCTTGTTGATATCTGAGACAATGAAATAACTTGTTAAAATCTTTTGTCCAGAATGACAATGGAATGTCATTACCATTGTAAACAATGAAGCTTTTACACACCCATATTTTTAGTCTAATAAGAAAAAAAAAAGTATTGAAATTATGTACATACATACATAATTCATAATGGTTTTAGAATTCCAGTGGTAATACAAAATGTTGATATCTGAGAAAGGTTAGTCTTACCTTAGATGATTGGCTTTGTCAGGCTGCGACGACTCTTTGTGCAGGGAGTGAGGGACAGGTAACGACGGCTGCTGGACCGCCACATCCACCAGGGATGAGAAAGCTTCGTGACCTGAACAAACAAACGGATAAGCATTCATTATAACACATACATATTTCTATTTCTAAATGCTCCCTTTACATTTTATAAAGGATTACAACATCCTGCCAAATGTTAAAGCAGAAAATCATGACAGAACATTAGGAAGATAAGAAAGTTGTACGTCGAAAGATATACCTTTACTGTTAAATAAGTAAGTAATAATATATATTCTGTGAAAAAAGAAAACAAAGAAAAGAAAGTATATCCTGGTTCAAGGAATCTTGGAATTCTGAGCAAGCACCCTTCACAGTTGACTAAATCTTAAGCTGTATAAAAATGACCAATACATATATTCATATATTGAAAATATCGGAAAGTCACAAGTTCAAATTTTAATTTTAGTTTAATGATCATGTTGTTTGCTTGTCAACCGATCACAATCTGATTTAAAGTTGTAACGGCCCGAGAATCGGCTTACAACGGAGACTATTGTAATGTCAACATTTTTTAATACATAGTGAGTGATTGTGGAAAAAATGTGATGAAATTTGAAACATCCTAAGCCAGGAATGCACAACCGGCAGCCGGCGAGCGCATTTCGAGCGCCCGCGGTACAATATCATAAGGTTTGCAATATTTCTGTTAAAATCAACAACATTTATTGGCCTTGCAAAATTTTCGACTGCTGCGTTTTCTTTGTACGTACTGTGACTAATATTTTGAAAGGGTGTGTGACCAAATGTTGTGTCTGAAAACATGTAAGTAACACAAGTGGATTTTGATATCTCTTATTTAATTATTTTTAGCAATTGTTTTTTTTTGTCTTGTCTTCAATATTTTGAATCAGCCACCCAAAATTACAAGCATTTTTTTACATGTTCTTTAATATTTCAGAGTGATAAAATTCTACAGCATTTATTGGTTTATCCTTGATGATAGAAATTTTTTCGCCTGCGGTGCTTCGTTCAGTCTATGATTGATTTATTAAATGGTTACCGTTTTACAAAATAAAGGTGTTAATAATAATAATAATAACAAAGCATTTATATAGCGCATTTTGTGTTATTTCACTTCAAGTGTTCACATACCTGCCAAAACAATCAACACTAGCGATGGTGCCACCGACTGCTACGTTGACCATGTGAAGCTGTAGGTACCCTATCCCTTGCGGCCCGTCAATTAATTTAAAACTGATAATTTGACCCTCCACATATAAAGGTTGTGCATCACTGCCCTAAGCTAACGATTTCTGTGCACTGTATGGCAGGCACGCTGTAAACTACACATTTTTATTTTTATTCTCAAAAGTATACAACAAAATCAAAAAAAAAAAAAGAATAAAAGTTGCAATTGAGTACTTTTATGAAAGGGGAAGAGGATGTCTTCAAGAAGAAATTGGAAGTTAGAAAGTAGGGCTAGAAAAGGTTATAGAACCCGTTTTCAGTGTAAACATAACCTTTGATAAAAGTAGGCCCTTTGGGGTTAAAAATGTTTACCTGGAGGAGGGTAATGGTGCATCTGCTGCCTCTGGTGCAGCTCCTGTGTTTTGGCGGGGGGCGGCAGCGGAGGAGGGGGCTGTGACAGGTTGGGCGAGGGGCCTTGGGGTGGGGGCCCGGCCACAGGGATGGGTGGTGGCGGCACCGAGGTGTTGTGGCGCTGGATCACCCCCTCGCGGCGCTGTTGGGGAGCTCCCTGGCCCGGGCTAACGGAGCTGGGACATCAATATCACATTATTACATTATCGATAAAATATCTGAATACACAACTTAAGACAAAGAGGTAAATATCATTAGTCCCTTCGCCACCGGTGTACAGATGGGAAATACGTGACCAAAAAATGTACACAGTTGACTTTTGCAGTGAAGAATGGATTATTTTTACTGACTTTGAGTCGTTCTTGTGCTTGGGAGGTCGGTTGTGGAATGATTTGTTGGCTTTTGTGTTTCCTTTGTTTTACAGCATGGAGCTCTATGTCGCCGTTTCACCCTTTCCTTAATTTCCTACACACGGTTTCCCCAAAGATGACATAGGTACTGAGAGAAGCCTTAGAGAGGGCCTCTTGTGTGGAGTTAACATAAGAAGAAGATCAGTAAAGGATACAGAAATCTTAAAACATAGTCCTAAAGACATATGGTTGCTTGCGCGTATTGGGCACTAGGCAGCAGCAGCTGGTCTAGCAGCGATGAATATATAGAAAGAATAACAATCACCTTGAGAGATGTTCTGCAGGTGACCCTCGCGTAGAGATGTAGGTGGGCTGCCTAATGGGCGGCTGCTCCTGGCTTGTCCTCCTCTGGTGGGATCCATGCATCTGCTGCGAGGTTATGAAGTCCGCCATGATGATCTGCCGCTGCTCCAACCCATACGAAGGAGGCCTGCTATAGGGAGTTGGCGAAGTAAAGGTTCCACCACCGCTTGAAACTCCAACCACGCTCGTCGAAGGAGATCCCGTTTGAGGAGCCGGAGCTTGCGAATATGGACTAAACGTTCCAGCAGCACTGCTCTGTGGGCTTTGTCGCTTATCATTACGTGGACCGAAGAACTCGTATAATACGCGTTTATCCGGTAAGTGATAAGGAGGCATGTGGACTGGTGTTCCTTGCGTTATGGACCCAATTTTTGTCTCGGGGGGTGTTTGTCTCAGAATGTCGAATCGCGGACTCAAACTTGATGAGTTCTGCTGCTGCATTTGCGGAGGCTGGGAAGAGTTGACTGGAGTCCCGTGAGTTATGCTGCCCTTAGGCCCGTGCGAACTGATCTTGGGACTGAGTCTCGGCGCTGCTTTAGATATCTTGGCTTGTGAGATGGGTTGCTGTGACTGAATGGTTTGCTGCCCTCTCTGAGGCATTTGAGACAAATTGTGTTGGGAATTTGGTACTGGAGACACGTACACCAAAGGAGATTTGGAAAGGCGGTTTTGCTCCGCATTGTGATGGTAACCTATATAACTGGGGTCTGTCCTATACACTGTCACTTTGGGGGGTTGGCCGGAGCCCTGTGGAGAGGAGTGGTGGAGGGAGTGCAGCGGTTTGGAGTGCGCAGGGGGCGGAGGACCCCCGAAGTTCTGATCTCTCGGCTTCTTGATGCTCAAGTCCAAGGTCTGAGGTTCTTGCTGGATCTGCACAACAACAAGCCCGTCCTTGGGAATGTTGTCTTGAGACTGCGAAGATGTCTGGTTGACAGGAGTGATGGTGGCCGCTATTTGAGGACTGAGCAGCAGCTGCTGTTGGTGCATGGGCTGCTGCACATGTCCGTGGGAGTTGACCACACTAAGGGTGGCTAGAGACTCTGATCCCTGCCTGTGACTGGACGAAAGCGTTCCTAACATGTTCTTATTCACTGGATCCTGTCTATACTCTCTCACAAAAGTAATATCGTTTCTAGAATCATTCTTAGGCTGCACAATGTTGGAGGGCTTCTGCTGTTGCTGCTGGTTGTTGTTTAGCTGCTGCTGCTGCTGCTGCTGCTGCTGCTGCTGCTGCTGCTGCTGCTGCTGCTGCTGCTGCTGCTGCTGCTGCTGCTGCTGCTGCTGCTGCTGCTGCTGCTGCTGCTGCTGCTGTTGCTGCTGCTGCTGCGGTGGCATGGAGGGGCCCTTCTTCATGAGGGTTCTCTCGATGACATTCAGCATAACATCCCTCACAGTGAGCGGCGAATTGTTGTCTAACCTCGACTGTCCTTGAACCTGGAGATTCTGCACCGGTCCGTTGTGCTGGTTGCCTGGCACAACCGTAATGGTGGTTTGGGACGGATAAGGAGACTGGTTCTGGGTGATGGAGAGGACCTTCGGACTCTGCCGATTCGTCGGGGATTCATTTTCTTCGTCTGCCGTTTCTGTTGCCGAGCTATCGTATTCATCCTTGGTTACTATTATCTTAGATGGAGGTTGCGACAATCCCATGGGAGGCGGTTGCGATAAGATGGTGGGACTAGTCAGATTATCAGAGCATGGTAAAGGAGGCATGCCCAGTAATCTGGACTTGTCCTCCAACATCTGCCCGGGCAGCATAATGGCCGGGAACACGGGAGAGGTGTTGATTCCGTCGAGGATCATGGGTTCATTCATGTTCTCGCTTTCACTCTTGCTCTGCGCGATGGGATGGTTGGGTGACTCAGCGGAAGCAGTATCAGAGTTGTGTAACTCTGTTGTTTCATCGCATGATGAGGTACTGCTTCCGCTTTCCTCTTCATCCGTCAGAACTGGTTTCATGTCCTCGCTGAATTTGAGCTTGTTAAACTCTGACACGGCGTTGTCAAGCCCGTACTTTGTTCTGAAATTGAAGTAGAAAGATTTGATGTAGTTGATGGGCTTGGACATGACGTCTGCGATGGTCTTCCAGTTGGTGTCGTGCTCCTGAAGGAGAGTCTTCATCTTGAGGATGTCCTCCTCCGTGAAAGAACTCTCCACGTCAGCCACTTGCTCCGCCGGCTCCAGCTGCAGATGTGGCGCTAGTCGGCGGGTTATCCTCTTGAAGCAGGCGAGGCAGCACTTGGTGAGGGTGGGAGGGATTTCTGCAAAAGACATTAGCGCGTTGTTATATAAAGAACAGTAAGGAATCATGATATGGGATATATCAGTGGGACAGTTTGGTTAATGGTGTACTTATTATAAAGGGAGACTTACGGAATTCAGCGATGACGGGGTCCCGCACGTCAGGCGGCAGCTCCAACCACTTGGGTGGCAACATACGCAAGCGCTTGGCTCGCACCTTCGGCACCGGACACGTGGGTAGCGGACATCGCGTATACCTGCAACACACACATACATACATTATCCTACATCTTACAAACTGATTCATTAAGACAAACGCATTTGCTTGGGATTCTGCGATTTCAGAATTCAATTGGCAGTCGTGTGTCTCTTTCTATCGTAAAAAGGCTGACAAAGTGTGAGCGCGACGCAAACAAAAAAGGAGGTAAAAATAACCTTGAATTTATCGCTAACTAAATGTAAAATTTTGACCCAAATTAAACAATTTTCAGCAGTCATCAAAATTTGATTGTATACTTCATCATATTCCTGAGGTAGGTTAGAGACAGTTTTCTTCAAAAACAGTATCCATTTAGTCACAAATATTTTCAAAAGTTGCCTCCTAAAAATATGAATAAATTGTCATCTTTTGTGGCTTATATTTTCTAAATTAAAACAAAAATCAATAAAATACTTCTAATCCTTACTAGATATTTACTATACCTTTTGATTAAAAAATATATCATTAAGTTTGGGTGGGTATTTGGCTTCTAATCCATAATTATGTTTTGTATGTAACAGGCCTCTTAAGACGACAAGTATTGAACCCAGGACGTGTAGTCATCACAGTATTCCTGTATTTGGTTTCTCCAATTGTTTGAATTATATTATATAGGGTGTAACAGCCACTTGTAAAAACCAATTGTAGCATATTATTCTAACGTTACTTTTCACAAACAGCTCGGCTGTGGAATGAAATGCCGGCCTCTGCTTCCTCCGTCCTACAAAATAGGTCTCTTCAAGACCCAGATTCACTCCATCCTATCCTCCAAAAGACTCTCCACACAGCATCCCCAAAGATGACATAGGCCTTGAGGGAAATAATTTCCCTCGGGGCCTCCTGTGTGGAGTATCTATTTAAAAAAAGTAATAATTTACTATCTTAACTCGGTACATCCCGTACACTATGTAAAGTACACACCTCGATCTGACGAACTTGCAGTGGCACGTCTTGCAGACGCGCGCACCCTGCACGAGCGCATCCTCGCGCAGCCCGTAGTGGTGGGCCTGTGCGCGTGCCACAGGACGCGTGCTCGCGCACCGCTCGGCCAGGCACACCGCGCACGCGTGCCCGGCGCCCGAGGCCGGCGTGGGCGGGCGCGCCGAAGTGTCCATAGCCTCGTCGGTCTCTGGAAAGATAGAACGAGAGAATGTATTGTTAGTAAAGTTGTGGTCATACACGGAAAGATGATATTTTTAAGGTAATAATATAAAATCATCCAAGAGGCCAAAAGCCCGCGATACGGAAGTAACGAACGAGAACAAACTAAATCTGTAATTGGTGTAATTACTGATGAGATAAATCCTATAGAAGTGTGCTGTGTGCCGAATTAAGCTCTATTTTTCCTTACTCGGGTTGTCCTAAGAGTCGAAATGTGTTATTTAATTTGGCGGCATCCGTTTTCTTTTATAAGCATTGGTCAAACTTCTAGCACGTTTGTGGCGCGCCAACATGGGCATGGGCATGGACGGTTGTGTTTGCGGAATTTGCGCTTTTTTAAACAAAAAAGGTAACTGAAACTGAAAAAGTATGGATTGGGCTTGAAAAATCCGATAAAATCCTACATACGTGTACACACCTTGACGAAAGGAAAACACTAATTTTCTTAAATAATTTATTTTTATATATTAGGTATTAAAAATAATTCATTTATTTGGATTAATAAAAAAATATTCAAAATGAATTTGTTTATTTAATTAATTTATAATTATTTATAAAATAAACTTGTAAAATATTTGCGTAGTTCAGA
Source organism: Halesus radiatus (assembly GCA_022606495.2). NCBI lineage: Eukaryota > Metazoa > Arthropoda > Insecta > Trichoptera > Limnephilidae > Halesus > Halesus radiatus. The sequence continues at coordinate 20,624 of JAHDVE020011859.1, forward strand.
AATAATTAAAATATATTTTATAGTAAGTTTTTGTTAATATTATCATAGTGTAAGATGTAGTTAAATCCCATTACTGCCAGATTATTTTTTGAACGTAAAATTATAAATGAATCACTTATGTAGAGCTGATTTCGTGGGAAAATCACCTCATAATATATGCATTGTATTCCGAAGAGTTAAGTTAAGCTAAATCATTGTTATAATTACATATATATTTATTTATAGTTATTTTTCATTGAAATAAGGAGTGCTACCGCTACCATATGGTATCGCTGGGCAGATATAGGTTAAAAAAATGTAATTTTGGAAATCGCATAATTTTTATATTACTTCATTTTCATGTCATTGCCGGCAACCCGGGCGTTTATTGTCATAGTATTTGATAGATTTAGATGTACTCTACCCTTCTCCCTAGACGATGTCTGTTCTGAGACGTTCTGATATCTAAAATTCAATACAAACCTCTACTCATTCCCTCTAGCAATGTTGGGAGAAACTAAGAAAAAAAAGCTTGGCACTAAAACGGTTAAACTGTTGATTTTCGCGAAATTCGAAAAACGCGAGGATTGCTTGGGAAGTCTTTAATATGCACGTCAAGAATCGACATATCAGTGAAATCACTATTTCGATTAATCTATACTACAAATCGGTTTACATTATGGAAATCAATAAATATGCTTTGGATAAATTGAACCTTTCCCTAGAAATTCCCTTGATAAGAATTAAAATTAAATTGTTAATTACCTTGTAAAAAAAAATATACGCGTAAACTACTAAATAATATATTTTTTACAATAAATAAAAACAGCTTTTTCCACTTAAAATAAACATTTCTAGACTCCGCTTGCCAAGCGAATTTTATACCTGTTACCTATGTTCGTGGAGCAATATTTTTGACAAGTATTTAGTTTAGTTAAGTGCGGATATATTATGACCCGATAATGATGAAAGAAAAATTGATTGAATTAAGTAAAACCGCCAAATGAGATTACCCAGCTGTTTGTTCTCTGATAGTAAATATTTTTAAATTGGCAAAACCTGCAACAAGACAAGTATAAAAGAATTATTCAACCAGACCCATCCATATGATTTTACTATTCAAATTCCGAAAATGCCGAATCAACAAGTATTACGTGATACCGTCAATTCACAACGGCGGGAAATCCACGAAAATGCAATTCGGTAAAAATGCGCAAATGCATTTTGCTCGTGTAAAATATTAGCGTTAATTGCGGCGCAAATTGGGGGAACATGGACTTGTATTTTTAATAACACGGTAACTTGAATAATAATTGCATACGCATTGGAAACGCACGGCAAATAATTTGATAAGCCAATGGTTCAATGGTTCGGCAGGCCAAATTGCTGACTTGCTATTTTCAAATCACTCCGACAACATGAATGTACGCATTTTCGGGAGAGTATGTATGTGTGCAAAAATTGCCTTTAGAGATAACTATGAAAATTTAACCTTAAGTTACATTATATCTTACAAATAAAAATTACAGTAAAAATGTTAACTAACCACCACGCCGTTTCTCCGCAGGAGTAGGCAGAGAAGACGGACTACCAAACAACTCGATATTGGCATACACTTTTTGCTTCATTCACAATTCATACATCGTCTCATACATTTGCTTCTGTTATTCTGTGATTCACTTGATCGTGCCATGTCTTCCCCGAGCATCCCCGGCTTCTTCTTGCATTCAAACTCGCGTCATATATCCCTCCTTACACTCCTAAACTCCTAAAAGGTTAAATTGTTGAATTACATTAAAGCGAACGACATAATGCTGCGAGTTGAATGTGTTAAGTATCGGTATGTGTAGATACTCATTTCGTTAGAGCTTATTTTGAGTCATCTCCTTTTTCCTATCGCACACATATTTCAAGTTATACTCGTACGAGTATATTAGATACGAATCTATTGACATGGTTTTTTTTTAAGTTTGCGGTTAAGTTGTTGTGAGAAAAAACCGCAATACTACAAAAATATCTCTCAGAAAGCTGGTTGTCTGACAAATCTAACATTTTCCTACATTTTACTTCACAACCTTCCTCTTTTCAACTTCTTCCCCTTCCCACTCCCTCGAGCCTCACAACATACGCCAAATTGGGATGCCATAGTCCCACTGATTCCGGGCAGTTAGGACTCTTGTGCGAACATACAAACAAAATATACTTACGAAGTATGTATTTCCATATTTTCAGTTTCGTTTATTATTCATTGAGAATCAAAGTCAATAACACACTGAAGAGATAAAACTTATAGAAGTGCGATTTATGCGGATGTCAATAATTTACACAAAACCTTTTGACTCCTAGGCCCCCGACAGGCCAATAAAATTGATTACCTGCTGAAAAAAGAATTTCTAAATTTGATGACGTTTGAAGAATTGACCTACCGGGCACACGGACACACCCACAGCATAATTAATAATAAATAAAAATAAATTGACATACAACTGAAACTGAGACTTATAGATATCAACTAACTAAGGAGACTTGTAAATAATGAATTCATAAATTGACAATTTGCGTACAAAAGTTTGCAAATAATACAATAAGTGCATTTCCCTGGACAAATTTGGTGAACGTCACAGCAAACACTAAATGCAACAGACGCATCAGGCATGATACCGTCCGATTCGTCCACTAAACGAATTGTGGGCATAACCAGTTCACTGACGTAAATATTGCATATCGGTCTCAGGGGAAGACCGCAGAGAACGGGTACTAACTACGTATCCAGATTTGCATGGACCAGAAGAATGTCGAAGCTACGAAAGCTTTTTGAAAGGTTTTTGTACTCATTTAAAAATAACGATTTTAACAAATGAGTTCTAGTGACGTTTACCAATAATTTAAATGCGATTAAAAGTACTAGTTAAGGGCCAGCACTCAAAAATGGCCCAAAACATTAATTGGAGTTTGCTAACTGAAGCAATACTGAAAATGCTTTATATTTAAATTCTGCATGGGTAGTTAGGAAAATGTATAAGGTTTCAAAAGATAAAAATCCTCAAAATGTAATGTTTTAAATTCGATGAAATATTTACCAAAATGTCTGAAAATGGGTCCAGTTTGAAAGCCAATAAAAGCAATTTTTAAAGTTTTACCTAAAATTCCAGTACGTATTTCATATAGAATTTAAAATATTACATTTTGTGGATTTTCTTCTATCAAAACCTTATGCATATTTCTAACTATTCATATAGAATTTACAGATAAACCATTCATGGTATTCCTTGCGTTAGCAGACTACAATGTGTGTATTTTTGGGTGCAGGGATATTTGCATGTCTCTTGAAAACTTCAAGAGAGACGTTATTTAGCAGCACCATATCCCGTGATATGCTGTGCTGAGCCAACACGTCTGTTCTGCCATGTGGCATGCATAGCAGATCATGGCGCCGCCACTCGCAGAAGTTGTTTAGTGTAAACAACTTGCAGCATTCCAGGAGGTATGGACATTAAATTATAATCTTAATTTATAAAATTATAATACCTATATCCTTTAGTATCACAACCTTACAAAAAAAAGTACTAGAAAAAACGCGAATTTATTCGTCATGCAACGAGAGATCTACTCAATAAAATTATGAAATAATCATAAAAAAAATAATAAAAGCAATAAACACTATTGTTACCCAAAAAGAATCCACCCACAATCCGGTGGGTGTTTACATTCCCCCTCCCCCACCGCGTCCAAAATAAGTTTCTTTGTTTTTGTGAATACCAAATTAGGCTGGAATTAAATTGAAAGTTACACAGGGCGTCCCTTTATGAATCGGCAAGCGGACTCGCCGCTCTGAATTATAAATACACGCATTCATTAATCTAAGTATATTTCCGCGCGGAATTAACCCGTTGAACCGTAAAGGGTTAACAGAGGAAATTTAATGAACTTATAATAATACATTGCACAAGTATATTTTATGATATTATATAATATTTATATTAACGGGAGGTTCATTCGAACTGAATCCATACATTATAAAGCAGGCTTTATTTGTGATTATTGTAAAAGCTCACGTACCATTAGTAGTACACATTAATAATTCTGGCTTTGGTACATAGAAATTATTAACACGCTGACAAAAACGAGACGATAAAATAATTGTTAGGTGAAAATTTAATAACTATGATACTTAAAAAAAAGAAATATGATTATTACAAAAAAAATAAAACTTTCTTAAATTTACAATAAAATTTTTTTATTTTATTCTGAAGCAGCAAAAACTCTGTAAAACAGTAAAAGTGTCGTTGTGGAGCTTTTAAATATTTATGATATATATTTTATTATTATTATTATTTTTCCATGTACAATATATCAATAATAAAAAACTGAAAGATTCTTTGTAACCCTTATCCTCATAAACGGAGCATGTAACTAGAATAACGACGGATCTCTCAGTGAGTGGTAGGACCAGAATAATTTTCAATAAAGTATTTTTATCTTAAATTTATATTAACTAACAGTTTAGTAGAAAACTTTAAATGGTTAAATTTATATTCTTATTTAATAAAGTTGAACATTGTGAATTAAATCGGCGCAGTGGCCAAACGCTTGGTTACTTGCTTGTGTTGTAAAACACGGCACTTTTGCAGAGTGCCGCGCCACCGTTTGATACCGCCGCGTCCCCCGCTTTAATCTAATAAATGTTCCGAGTCAATAGTGCGCTGTACCCCCACCCCACCCTGTACCCAGTGCGGCCCGCGAGTCCGACCCACTACCCCACCGCACCCACCCTGAATAATTCCCTTTCTGGAATCGTCAGCGGGGATCATCACATACGGGGTACGGCAAGGCGGTCTTTCGAATTATTGTTTATTCATATTTCAATCAATTAGCAACTGTGTTGTAATGTTTCGCGACAACGGGGATAGCAAATCGGTAAAATACCAAACAACATACTAACCTAACAAACTTTGGTGCCTACTTGATTGTTGTTGTAACCGACAATCACGCCGGGTAGGCAGGCACATGATCATAATGATAGTATTTACCATTTTATTCAATTCAACAGTTTACCTGACATCTGTAATATTGTCACTTTAATTAATTAGTAAAATCCGCGACTCAATTGTTGCACAAACCGAGATATTAAAATATCGATGCAGTGTTAAGAACGACCACACGACAGCACCACTACGTACGTGTATTTAGGTATAAGATGGTACAATTTATTATTATCCGAAAACAAAACTAATGTAACCGAAACTTTGAAATATGAACAATTCAAAAAGCAAATTAACTCCCTGAACTTAATGATATATTGTACCCCTAATGTATATACTCGTACTATCTAACATATAAATTAATATTTTGTTATTTTTCTTATTATTATCCTAAAATTGTTCTATTTATTTACGTTTGTGGTTATTTAATAAGTTTTTAATATTGTTTTTACTATTTCATCATTACGTATGTAAATACTCCTCCCATAACCACGAGCTACTGGATCTCAACAAATGGATAGAACATTAATAGGAAGTTTTAAAAAAATCATGTATTATGTCATAATTTTTTTTTTTTTGTAATAATAAATATCGATGGTTAAAACCCATCGTAAAACGTTTTTTGATAAATAAATATACCTATGGAAACCTCATATTAAGGAATAAAATCAATAAATACGAAATAAAATTATTGTACCTACTGTAATTTTAATTTTATTTTATAGAGAAATAATTGAAGGTACTGACTGGAATTCTATTAACAAGCTAGCAAATACTGATATTAATATATTAAAAAAATGGTTCGATAATAATCTACTCTCCCTTAACACTGGAAAAACAAAATTTATTCCTTTCTCTATCAATAAATTTAAATCAAAACCAGAAATAAAAATTATAATACACCAAAGTAACTGCAACATAATCAATTGTAATCAAGCATGTTCAATACTTAGTCCAACTTCCAAAATTAAATACCTTGGTGTATATATAGACCAGCATTTTAAATGGAAAACACATATTTGTGAACTTGTTAAACGAATTAGAAAATGTATATATATATTTATAAGACTAAGAAATATTCTTAGACTAGAAAACCTAAAAAGAGTGTACTATGCAATTGTTCAGTCTATTTTACAATATGGAATTATTGGCTGGGGGGGAACATATGATAATATTTTAAGTCCACTTAAAATAATTCAAAGATTGATAATAAAGGTAATTTTAAAAAAACATCATCATTTTCCACTGAAAAGCTTTTTACAATATTCAATGTACCTACAGTAGATAAAATTTATAAAAAATATGCAATTATTCAAATCTTTAAAGAAAAAATGTTAAATAAATTACAATTTAATATATCCGCAAGGTATCAGCAAAACATTAAAATCCCGCCATTCAATACTAAGCATACGCAAAACACATACCTATATCTAGGAATAACTTTTTTTAACAATCTGCCATCTGATCTTAAAATTATAGAAAATATCCATGAATTTCAACATAGATTAAAAAATTACCTCAAACTACTGTAACAATTTTTTTTAAATTTTTAATTTTTTTTATTATTATTAGATTTTTTTGTCTTTTATTATTATCTTCTCTTCTTTTCTTCTACTTTCTTTTCATTTTCTTTAATACTATTACTAGTGATAAATTACAAAATTTACACGACAAATTCATATTTTCCTGCTATTGTACAACAATATTTCAAGTTATGATTTGATTAATTAAGCGATAATCACTCACCAAACACAAGAACCTTGTTTCTTTATGGTGAGGAATAGCTATATTATATTTTTTGTTACACTATATGAATCATGTCTTATTTTTATATACTCTCTGTAAAAAAAATTATCATATTAAATAAAAAAAAAAAAAAAACAAAAATTTTATTGCATGTATTTATTATGTAGATAAAGTAGATCCAAAGCGTATATCAAACTTTTTAAATCCATACCAATTAAAACATAAATAAAAAACAATCTATTGTTTCTTCTGTAGAGTTGCCAAAATGGAGTTAGGTTATTTATTAATTAAGGTGGCAATATGTAGATACCATAAAGGCTAAAAAGCTGTGCCTACCCTACAAAAAACGAATCATAAAAAATAAATTAAAAGATAATAGAAATATACGACTAATTTCTAAAGAAAGGGTATTTTTTCCATAGATTTGGTAAAGAACTTATACGGTCAGCACATCAGCACAACGTGATAATAATGTCGACAGTGGTAAAAACCCTTTAAGCCACAATGACAACATTACAGCAGACGATAAAAACGAATGTTTTACTAATTTTAAATCTTGATTTTTATATGAGAGTGAACATTTTTTCCTGAAGTGATGTTAAATATTGCATTTATATTTATAATGTTCTGAGACGCGAAGTTTGACTCATTTCAATGATAGTTATTTAAAAATAAAACAACAAAATGGTATGAAAAATACCCATTTTCAACTAAAATGATTTTTAACAAATTGTCAATCTGACACTACTTGAAAGTAAAATTGTGGCTTGAACGGTTTTACCTATTTACAGTTGATAAACGGTCATTATACAATGTTTAATGCACAATTCACACCCAAACTTGAAAAGCTACACATCTTTGGTCAATGGTCATAGAGCAATACACGCCACTGGCAGATTTTGGTTTATTTTAAATAAAATGAATAAACTAATTTTATATTTACATATTAATTTATTGTCTTTATACTATTTATCCGTGTGAGGTTATGGAGTGGGAGTGGGTATTCCAAAAATATTATATTACGTACATCAGAAAATGGGGGGATGAGACACGAACAAAATATGAAATTAACAAAGTGCTTACGAATGAATAATTGGTTAATTTAACTACATTTCCTCGACGTCCCATTTATCATCCGCCAAAGTAATTCTCCAAATAAAGCCATCCCATTGTCATTCGCACCGAAGGCCTATCGGCTGTCACATCTGAAGTTCTGAAGCCGTTGTAATAATTTGAGCAAGTCAATATGCGAAGTGGTCGCGGCATTGAATCAATGGCCATGTCATTTATTATGCCCTTTCAGGCCGTTGTTTTAACGTGAATGCGACGCTAATGAATATTTGAATTTTATATGATCAATCGTTTTGCTTAACAGGACGGGCGGGCGTTGGTCGGTCCGATTGGGGTGGCGATACGGAGAGGTATTAAGGGATTAAGTGGCTTGTTTCCAACTGTGAATAAAGGCTTTTTAAAGCTGAATTCATCCATCCACTGCTGCCACGGTCGATCAGAACTTTCAACTATATAATTCCTAAGTGTGATCTATGGCTTTTTTTTCAGACCTTTCGGCTCCTAGGCCCCAGACAGGCTGATAAAAGTATTTCGATATTTGAAAGGGTTTAATCAATTTCACAAAATAGTACATATTTCGATATTTGAAAATGTTTCATTAATTTCAATAGAAATAAGGAAAAATTGACCTTACTTTGAGCACACAGACTCGCCCACAACACACTTCTATTATTCAACTCCATGTATTTCGTTCAGTGATTTTGGTTAAATATTCTCCGCTATAACACAATAATAGCACTTTTTACCTCCCTAAATACAGTACATAAAGAAGCTCGGCATTATTTATTAAAACTCTTACAATCTAATAATATATTGTATCAATAGTTCGACTAATGAAATTGAAACAAGAAAAATCAATTGCAATAATTTGTCATTATCGAATGGGGCTTTCAGATTCGGGGGAAGATAGCATCGGAGGCAAATAAAATTTTAATATCGAAACAAAGAAATTAAGAAATGAAACGCATATTGATATTGATTGATCTACAAAAATACAAATAATATGTTGTTCGCTGCATAGGCATTGAAATAGATCTCGGGGTGTAACTGACTCCCTTGAATTATGACCCAGTGTAGTTGGTAATAGGGAATCCAAACCAGGGATCCCGGTCTACTTATGATTTCCGGGTTCTATAACATTATTATGCCGTAAATAAATTAATTGTTTTATTGTGTCTTCACGTATTAAAAAATATTGTTTCTTACTAGGACTAATGGACCTTCCACACGACTGGTTTGCCCGACAATAACTAAAGCCACCGCGTCGAAAGGTTCGACCATTCGATCGTCCTTTCCTTAATGTCTGGCCTTCCAATTTGAGGAAAGGACGACCGGATGGATGGTCGAACATTTCGACGCGGTGGCTTTAATCAGTACCGGCCAAACCAGTCGTGTGGGCGGCCCATAAGTCTGTATCGTAGATACTTTCCGAAACCTTAGAACTAGGAAATACACATATTTAAGCTGAAATGATATTTTTCTGTAATTGCGAAATACGAGCATTATCGCATTATTTAAAATATAACTTTCAGTTTGTATCAAAATTGTGATTTTTTTTATAATACGATTAAAAACACCGTAAATACCGTTATCCGTGGCATACATTATTATTTATAAGTCTTCCACTGTAAAGAATCAATTTTAAAAATGTCTTCCACAAAACGGGTGGACTCCTACAGTGGAGGACAAAATACATTCTCTTGTAATAAAAAAAACTTTTCACGTAAAATAAATAATAAATAAATATTTCATTAAAAAAATAGCCCCTGTATGGCATCAAGAAATTTTCACCACCTTTACTGTCTCGAATTTACTATTTAATCGAAAGAATCGTGCTGTGAGGGGTTTCCGTTTGCTCGAAGCAAGCTTATTCTCAGTCTGGCTTCGAGAAAAATATTATATCACTGATATATATAATTTAGTAGGTGGTTTTGTTTTTACGGGATATTTCCGTATTTCTCCGTGTTTAACCATACTGAAATTCCCCGGGCACCGTCAAGTCGCGTTGTTGTATGTTTGGAACTCATTTTCAATATAGATTGCCCTTGGTATGGTAGAAATCTCTGACCGTTGATGAAAACTGTTGGTCATTAGAAAAACAACTTCGTTTCACTTTCCGAGAAATTGTGAACTGGCCATGCATCAACAGCAGCTCTAGAGAGATAATTTTCATCATTATTTAAGGCGATGCAATGGGAAGTAATGTAAAATCGTGTGTTTTTTTGGTTTGAAAATTTGATGGCCTGGAAATATCATAGATTTAATTAAATACTGCAAGTAGAACACACCTTGGCCTTTCGTTTAACTGGGGATCTTTTAGGCGAGTCTTTCTATAAGCCTAGAAAAAAATAAAGTATCATACCTAAAAAAAAATGGTAAGTCTCCTACTTACGAACCCTTTTTTCCGATATTGTCGTAAATTGTGACAAATTGAGATTTTTAGAATATGACCGAAAAACATTTTAATATACCATATGTGCCTGAGCTTTACAAAATAAAATAAAACACGCATTTTGGAGATGTTTTTTTGCGTTAATCGAAACATGCGGCCGGTGTTAAGCGGGAATTTCGACCTTTTCGCCACCTGCATAAGGAGTACGTAATTTCGTTCGAATTTTAGGAAGTAGATCGCCTTAAACTGTATATTTACCTCTTGATATAGATCACTTTTGATATAAATATCGATATTTTGATATTTAAACCATTAATATTATGATATTTTATAAAAACAATTTAATTGACCTGTCTAGGGACTAAAAGTCGAAGGGACTTGTTTAAAGTGGCGATTTTTTGTTGCCGTTTCAAAGTCAGCGAAATCTATCAATTGTCAAAATCAAATCTCGTAATCTTACGATTTCATTTTCCAGTTAGCATGAAGTTATTAAGATAAGCCTAATATTTAACGGCAGGTATTTTTTTTCGTGCGTTGGTCCCACCTAGGGCATTCCCTACCAATGGAGTGCGGGCCACTGAATTTTTAATTCATTTAAACACCGATCCGCGTGACCGTCCTGTGTATGAATGTGTACGTTTGATGAATTTATAATTATTGTTACAATTTAATAAACTATGGCTTTTAAGTAATGAATATCGCGGATAATCGATGGCAAACGCATCAATCCTCGTTCCATATTCATCAGAACACTCACAACAAACAAACAGTACGTAAATATCCCGATTAGGTCTCTTTGTCTGATGGCATTTATATTTCACGGAATAATTGAGGTGGGGGTATTAAAGAACACAACAAGCACTAAGGACTAATCACTATTCAATATTGATTGCAAAAAACATCAACTCAATTAAAGTAAAAACCATTTATATACTAGGTATAAATAATTGTACATTGATGAGTAAAAACCATTTACTTAATAAGTATAAAAGTTGTATACAAACTGCGGCCTGTTTCATACAATACTTAATTTTGAATTTAAGGCCAAAATACCCAATCAAACTGATCAAAAAAAAATTAAGTTTTATATGAAAAAGGACGCGATTGCGTTCCTCTTAACAAATTGTTATCAGTTCACTAGTTCGATCTCCATTTACTTATAGGTAAAAATGAAAGATGTCTCCACAACACAGGTGAACTCCTAGCGTGGGGGACAATACACATTATCTTGAAATAAAAGACACGTCAAATAAAGTTTAAAAAACCATCACTGTAATGATATTATATTTATTTAACCCCTCGAGTCTTTTGGGGAGATATTTCTCCCAGCCCGAAACGAACTCATAAAAGTCACGTTATCTCATTTTGTACTATAGTGATGTATATGATTTAAATTATGTTAGAAAGAGAAAAAACGCGCTTTTATTGCGATTTAAAAGTTTACCATGCAAATTACCGAAAATTATCATATTATCAAAAAGACTCGAGGAGTTAATATCAACAGTACAAATATACCATAATCAATAATTGCACGTCACAGTTCAATAGAAACATGAGAAAATAGTTAAAATAATTTTTAAAAGTAACTATTAAAAATATAGAATTTTAATACATATTTTTTTAAATATCTACCAAACTAGACACATGCCCGTATTATGGTAGTCGAAGTTTGTTGTATATTATAATATTATTGTAAAGAAATAAAAAAAAATAAGATAACATAAATAGAAATAGAAACAGAAGCATTTAAAAAAACAACATAAAGTTGGATGTTGAAAGAAAAATTAAAAGTAGAGATTTAGTAGAGATAACCAGTCAACTAACTGGTTCAAATAATTTGAGATTTTTTCCGAATGATCAATTGCATTTAATGTTTGATCTGTAATGGTAATCTTGTTTATAAGTATAGTCGTTTTATCGGTATTGCATATTTCTTTGATAATATTCAAGATTTGTTTACTGTCATTGGCAGCTTCCTCGGTCTCTTTCTTATAATAGTTTTCTCTGGCCCCACAAGTTATATTTTTACAAGCGTTTCTGTATCATTTGCAGAATGGGAGTGATTCGTGACCGTTGGAATTTTTCTTGCAATATTCATAAAGTTTGTCACGGTTTCGGATACAGTGTAGAAGACCAGTTTTAAGTTTACGACCACTCTGTTTATTGTTTGTGTTTGATGTGGCATTATTCAGATGCTTGTGGAGGGTCTCAGTGAGAGATTCACAAGCTAAGTTCGGATCAGTAAGTTTATAGAAATTTGACCAATTTTCCTTGAAAACCAGTTGGAAGAGAGTGTCATAAGAAATTTTCTTTATAGGTATTATGCGTGTCAGTAATTTCTGAATAATGTGGGAAAGGAAGTGATGGTAGCGTAGTAGTCTGTAACAGTGCATTTGTAGATGAGAGATATGGTTTTTAACTTGCATTTGGTAAAAACATGGTCAATGTAACTAACGATTCTGATACCCGAGTGGGGCCCGTAATGGCTGGGAAGTTAGTGAGTTCATATCCTCATTTGCTTGGGGATGCATTGCATTGTATTTATAATATTGATATTTAGGTCACCAATAATAAGAATATTGTTACGATCACTCATACATGATCAAAATTGATAGATCGTACAATGACTTCAGAAAGTATATAAAAAATACAAGTTCATGGAGGATATAAAAGTAAGAGCTATGCGTACATATAAAACATATATGTAGACTTAAGTTAAATTAATATTGATTGAAAAGATATGATAGTATCACAGCTACTTAATAAGGTTAGATTTCGTACAGTTTTCTCTCCAATAGTCTATGCTTTATTTGAAGCCTAGCGGCAGCGGCACAGCGATGGACATAATCGAAATACTTATTTCTAAAGAATTAGGTAGTCTTTGAATAAGAAATTATAAAAATTCTCTCATGAATTTACTATCTGTATATCATTTTTTTATGGTCCGTTTTCTCTTTTTGGTCAGCTAAGGGCAATTTTTTTTTTGTCGAACCGTTCTTCGTTGACGGACCGTTATATGTCCGTAACCTTGTTTTTTGTCTGGAATTGCCATTCGCTCGTCATCGCTTTTACTGCTTAATGAGGAATCAATTTCACAAATGCAAATTATATATTGTCTTTTTAATTAAAATAGTTCACGGTTTCAAATAAATGATGTCAGCTGTCAAAGACCGGTAATCTGACGAAAGTTTATAAAACGGTGAAATCGGCGGTAGTACAAATATTGGTTAAGAACGGTATAGAACGCGGATGGTTATAAAACCGGCCATAAAACTATTACTGTTAGTATAAAAACTTGTCTACTCTTATGGGGGGTGAACATTGGAAAATTGCAAACAATTGAAAGTTTTTAGTAAACCCTCAACTTAATACTGTTTGTATCTAATGCTTAATAAACAGTGCATTAAAGCATTTCTGGCGAATTAGTCGTGTTTACTTAACAACATCGGGTACTAATAATATTAATAATTCTGAACATCCGAGAAAATACATTTAGCGAAGTACTTCCGCGTAGGAGGCGAGAGAGGAGCCATTGGAGGGGGGGAAGGAGAGCGGGAGATCTGCCAGTCGATTAATTACGGTGTACCAACATTAGCTCTCGGAAGCGTCGGAACACTGCGCCGAAATAGCCAGGGAATTCAAAATGTACTTCAAAATTATGGAGATAGCTCCGACTACATTTATAAAGGATTTCTACATCGCACTCCCACTTAAAACTTTAAACTGCCGCAAGTCAAAATATTAACATAAAAATAAGAAAATATGTTTTTTTAGGTCTATTTAGAAGCACTTTTTTCGTTGTTTGAATTCTATCAAAGCTATTAAATTACCTAACTGTCAAATTACACAGCTATTTAGAGCTCTAACCGCTAGATAACAATCTTATACATACTTCTAAAGCCAAGATATTGTATCTTCATAAACCATTACTTGAGATAAACGATGTAAAAGACTTAAATCTTGAACGGGTTAAAATAATATGTATATATCTTTGGAATGGTGTGATTAAAGATGCCGTAACATTTAGGTTTAAAGTAGTATTCTAGTTCGTAACTAATTTTCGCCAAAAAGTAGAGATATTATTTCCTGGCTCAATTCGTCGATATGCGAACCAAAATCCGTGTTTTAAATATATGATTTTAGAACACCTTCAAGGAAACTCTCGGGTGGCCGGGTAAAGGGGCGGGTATCTGGGTCCACTTGCTCTGCCAGGCCGATCGCAATGCTCATTCCTGATAGGACCGCCCTGTGGTAGTCTGATAAATTGTCTAAACTTGGTTTCACTTTATTGTTATTTTTTATTTGCTTTGTACTTCCCTTTATTCGTTTTAGATGCAGACCATAATATATTGCACTATATCCTTATCACAAATGTTAATATTTTCCTTTTTTTATATAATGCGTTACTAACAAAACCTTGTATGCAAGGACGTTTTTAATAGAGTTGTATGCAAGAGTCGTTTTATAATTAAATGTAGCTTCGGTCACACAAAAAATTAAAGTCACGGCGGTACGGCAATAGGAGGTAAAACAATTTGTTTCCTTAAAACGCTGCGGGAAGAGATGGGTAACCTTGACTGAACATAGCGTAATGTTGAAAAATTAAAATAATGAACATATTTATATATATATATACCATATTTATCTTCCATTCATAGTGCTCAAGGGGTGGTAGTTTTAATTGGGGAATTAATCACTTAATTAACGAATTAAAACAGCCTCAACTGTAGTCACTAGTCTTTGGTGTAGCAAGAAGTGTGTGTAAATAATATAATCGGATCGACGCACGCGCTCGGCGGTAGACACGGGCCAAAGAGAAGACGTGCCGCTCGTCAGCATAAATGTTTAGTCAAGTTAAAGCGGCGAATTAATTTAATAATCCCGGGCTAATTAGCGCGGGTGTGTACCCGGCACCCTCCCCTACACCCCCGCTCCGTCCCACTTACTACACCCCCAGCACCCGGCGGCAGGAGTGGATAGTGGTGGCACCCGCTAACCATGCCTGGAGGGAGCATAGGACAACTTAACTTACAGAATCAGATCAGATGGATATGGACCAAGATCACATCGACGATTCTATAGTATCATAAACGAACACTGACATTGACATTATATTCAAAATTTTAGTTGACTATTTTTATTTTTTTACTTTCATAACATTCACACCCATGATGAAAACCGCTACATTATTGAAAAATAGTCAATAAAGCTTCGATAAAAATTCTCATCATTATCCGTCAGTAAGAAGTCTCAATTGGCAATCGTTGGTCGCATAGATGAGCATCATTGGCGTGAATATTGTCAATTTTACTGACCATCCCGGGGTCGCTTGACGGCATATCAATGAACCCAACTTGAAATTTGACCGCTGGCCACTATTTGAAGAGGAAAATTTCAACAAATTCAAAATGTGTCTTATTCCCAATTTGATAGCAATGTCCAATGTGACAGGGATTCAAACAACTTGGCAAGTATTTACCCTGAAATAGTTAATAATAATATTAACAAGACACATCTTATTGAAGACACCATTAGAAGTTTAACGTCTCGGCGGTATAAGTAGTGTAGATGGGGTAGAAACCCCGAGTGTCTGCAAATTGCTCAGTGGACGATATAACTGCCAGGTTTGCAGTAATTATCGCAGCCAAAGACCAAACACCACCCGCAGCCTTCCTTCCTTCTCTAAACCTGTAGGTACCCACCGCCTCTTCTGCAAAGTTTACTAGCCCCGTGTTCAAATATCTATCTATACCATTCTCTCGATCATTTTTCCGATAGCTACCTAATCTGGCCTACAAGAAATGACCTGATTTCTTATTTTTTGCACAATATCACCAGCGACGACTTGGGTCACGAGAAAGGCCCTAGTTTCATAGAGTAGAGGATTCGGAGTCAAGGTTAAAAAAAGCATATTAGATACGCGCTGTCTACGCATAAAGAAAACCTTAATTTTACACAAAATGTGATCCGTTTACTCACTTCTACATAAAAACAGATGTTTTTTGGTGTCTTAATTTATTCTTGGTAGATATTTATTGTAATAATATGTAGTATAATAATTAAAGAATCAGACCGGGCATCTTCACACTGGTCCGAAGATGCCTGTACAGGTTGAAAACGGTCTGATCAAAAATAACTGAAATAAAGTTGCAAAGATGTTTTTTTCTTAAAAATGTCGATATTAACCGTTCCTTGCCGGTGCTGTAAAATGATTTGACATGTCTCAATTTTTTTCAATATCTCTGTAAATATATTAACACAGAATTCATATTTTAGGTATTCCTCAGCAATATATTAATGTATTGGATGAAATAATTCAAATTTATAAGTATATATCGAAAGCAGCAAAAAAACAGTTGTCGAAAAATCGGAATAAAATTTGTTAATATATACGTACTCGTGTCTACGTGCATTAATAACTTGATAATGAGCGGAAGGGGTGCGGGGGTTTCAATCACTGTGACACGATGCGCGGTCGTCAGTAATAGTCAGCGGTCTGTCGGCTGTAATGGATGTATCATGCGTGGCCGATGTTTTTTCCTCATTTTCAGCACTTATACACAATATTTTACTTATGTACGTAAGTACATATGGTATGTAGATAATATTAATAAAATGATTTACGTAAGTGATAAATGTAAACTATTCATATTTGTCCGACTTAAAAATTACAAAATTATAAATGTGTATCTTGTACACTGAGTCTACAGCACCGGAGATTTTCTAGCACCGTAATGGGAAGGCTTGAGAGCAATGGTTATTATTTTATGATTCAAAAATCGTAAGTTGCATTGTTAGCAATATATGGTCCTGTAGGTGATGGGTGGCTAGAAGGCGCGATCGGGGATGGGAAGGGGGTCGGGAAAAGGACACCTCAGCGAAACACTTACAAGAGAAGAACACGGCGGCGCACTGCACTAATTGGGGCTTAATTAATTAAATTGCCAAATGATGCTTGATTGAGATTTTAAAATGAATAATTCTATTCGAAGATTGTGGTGTTCAGCTAATTTGTTAAATCACAAGGATAATATATCTACCTA
Organism: Halesus radiatus; assembly: GCA_022606495.2. Classification (NCBI taxonomy): domain Eukaryota; kingdom Metazoa; phylum Arthropoda; class Insecta; order Trichoptera; family Limnephilidae; genus Halesus; species Halesus radiatus. Next base: position 37,837 of record JAHDVE020011859.1, read on the forward strand.
CAAAAAAAATCTTTTAGTATTGAGTTGGGTACAAGTCTAGTTTTGATTTCACGACCATCACCCAAAAATACTCACTTCGCAGGTTGCTAACTCAAGAAATACTACGGGCGATTTATCTGGTAATTCTATACGGGTAGTTAGGAAATGTATAAGGTTTCAAAAGAAAATAAACCTCAAACTGTAATATTTTTAATTCTATATGAAATCCGTACTGGAATTTTAAATAAAACGTTCAAAATTGCCTTCAACGCTTTTCAAACTACACCGATTTTCAAACATTTTGGGACGTATTTCAAATAATTTAAGGATTACAGTTTGAGAATTTTTGTATTTTAAAACCTTACACATATTCGTAATAAAAGTATAGAATTTACAGATAAATCACGTGTGTTATTTACTTGAGTTGACAACCTCTGCAAAGTGATGTTTAGGGCCATTTTTGATGCTGGCCCTTTAATGATACGTATTTTTAAAGAAAGGGCAAACGGGTTGCGATTAACCCGATAATATTTTAATTTGTCCTACTATCATCATAATACGCGGAAAATATTGCTTGCGTAATGATGGAGGGTACTTATCTAGCAGAGGATTAAACCCGCGACGCCACAATGGGAACCCGAAGCAGCTTTGGACCACTCGATAAACTAACCTATCTAAATGTGTTCTGACATTTCTTTCTTCGTCTCCATCCCGTAGCGTAGAAAAACAATCTAACGACCCTTTCTTACCCTTATGCATTACGCCACAATTTGTTATGCAGTACGTCGGTGAAAATGACGCTCTTCTTGGCTTTTTGTACAACCTTGTAAACGTGCGACCTCCGGGCCAGCTTCAAAAGGAGAACCATGGAAAAGGCTTCGGGTGCAATACAATAATGCATACCGTATGATGTTCCGACTTCCGAGGCACTACAGTAACTCCTCTATGTTCGCAGAAAGGCGAGCTCCCGGGTTTGCAGCAATGCAATGCAAAGTAATGCAAAATCATATGTTTTTGGTTGGAAAATTTGATAGCCTAGAAATATCATAGATGGATTTAATTAAATACTGCAAGTAGAACACACCTTGGTCTTTGCATTTTTTGGGTAGTCTCTTTATAAGCCAAAATTAAAAATAAAGTATCAGACTTGAAAAAAAATGTTTAAAGTAGAAAATCTCCTACTTACGAACTTTTTCGGATATTGTCATATTGTTCATTGCGTAATCATTGCGTGTCGTTTCTGCGTAAATCGAAACATACGGCCGGTGTTAAACGGGGATTTCAAACTTTTCGCCACCTGGAGTGAGCGATTTCGTTCGAATTTTAAGTGGATCCCTTTAATAAGAACCAGGGTGGCAGAAATGAGGGATGGGATGATCAGCTCCAAACATGTCCTCGTCGTGGAATCCCGTCAGACTTGGAGTAAGATATTGCTCCCAACAATCTTCAATCCGATGGATCAATAACGGAATGATGATGTTTCCTTATTTATATTTATTGTTAATTTAGTATTCCTCTTGTTCTACTACTCTCTTCTTTATTATTTCGTTTTTTATACTTATTTATATAACTACTTGTATATATTATGTACTTACACTCTCTGTGGAACGTGTGGGATTGTACTAACCACTCCACACACCCGGAATACAGACATTTTATTAACATTGTTATTTACTTTTAGGGCTTTCAGTTCACTTTCGTCTTTGCTATGATGTCAAGCAATTAATTCTTTAGTTAATCGATGACGTGCCAATCTATCAATTAAAATACAAGTCCATCGATCCACTAAGAGACAAAAAAAGTGAAAGATTGAATGTCGCGGCTAGTAGCAGCGACTGTGGCGGTAGCAGTAACGAATGGGAGAGAAGCCCGCGGGACCCCATTGTGCCGGCATCAACGGCAAACAACGAGACGATTATACTATTGTCTCCTTAGGAGTCGTTCGAGCGATTACCCACCGCACAAAGGTAACACCGCGGCTCGGAGACGTCTCCAGGGAGACGGTCCATAAAGGATGCTGCGCCAACCGCTTCTGCACTACGCAGAAATATTTAAATAGGCGATATGATATTTGAAAGCATGGCTTTTGGAAGATTGATCACGAGGGAATAGACGATTGAGGCTTTATTACCGATACAAAATACATATCTCCAAATCTTTACTTTGATAATAATTAATTAATACAGTGGGGGACTTTTCTTAAAACCAGGAATCACGACATGTTCAAATAAAAATATTTCACTCCCAGCCCGTAGTTAAAATATTAAGTTTTACTTAAGGACTAAGGAGTACTTTTTACCCCATTGTTTGAATTTTTTCTATGAATTTCTAAATTATTTCGAGATAAAAATATGAACAATTACGAAATACGGAGAAGTCCAATGAATTATATGCGAAATTTGTAAAACAAGCTATCGTCGTTCTAATTGGCAGACTTTTACTGTAGGGGTTTACTGTAGGACCAAATGGAATGAAATAAAGAACTCGAGTCCAATTTTTTTTATCAACAATTACGTTAAAACTTAAATACCAGTATATTTCGTGATATTCACGTGACGTCCAATGTTCCAAATGCAATGGTACCAACATAACAAGGGGTTTTGATGAGCTGTTTTTTATTGATTTTTAAATTCTACGTATAATTTATATATAAATAATGAAAGTTATATATTCAGAATCGGCGTTTTCTGATCTATATGAATATATATATAAGCCATTATATTTTTCACTGGAGTTCCTTCCTTATTATGTTAAAAATAAGGATTTATCGATATTCACATTTTCCCCTCATTACTGTGATAATTTCACATCTAATTCAGTAAAATCATCAAATGATTCAATCAATGCATCATCCTTTTTGCCATCATCATTTTCCCAACATCATGTCGATTTTTGACCTACGTATATAAAAATATAAAATCAAAATGCATCTTTTCTATAAATGTGTGAATATACTTTTTATGTCACAATCATTCTACATTGATAAATTGTTTCTATATGATAATTTTACACTTTTTAGTACGATAATAAAATGGCAAATATTCAATGCATAAATCATACCCTAAATTGAAATAACTACACAATAGCATACATACATACCTTTGGTCATAGATCAATGCACGCCACTGGTATTCGAGAATGCATTTATGAAGTAGTCACCATAAATAAAATAAATACATTTGGACCCAGCAAACCTAGGAGGATGTTACAAATATTCTCGATAAATGAATACAAACGCTGTCTTTGACCTTCGGGTATTTTCTTAACATTTGGAGTTATATCAAGTCCCCTTCCTTCCGAGTGCTAATATTTGTATTAGTCTTGACGCACTTGTACTGGATTTTAAATTCAGAGTGCTTATAGTAATATTATGTTAGGTCGAGGAGTTTTCGTTCAGATGCACGGTTGGAGGACATGGCAAACATTCGACACGCGACTGTTCACGTCTAATGTGGAGGGTTCGAACCAAACCTCACATCTTTTATTTTGTTTAAATTCTTTGAAAGACGTGGGTTTTTATAGCGTGCTTTCGTGCATTGTCGATTTTCAAAAAAATGTACTTAGGTTGAATTTTAAATAATACGAAGATGTTTTACCGAGAATTGGGAAATTTAACAAAGATTTTACGTAGATGCAAAAAAAGCACAGACAATAGTACAATAGAAATAATCTAAACATCGATACGCTCTTCTTCGTACGGTGAAGGAGAGTTGGTGGAGGTCATAGTGGGATGCTGGGGTTATTCAGCCAGTCGACTGCATCGCCAGTTAATTGGTTCAGCACAGATGTGCCACAGGGAAACTGGTGGAAAGGACATTCTATCCTATCACAATGTGTTTTGAAGTTTGTCCACATCCACACAATTCGGTGTCCTTCCTTTAAGGAACAGAATTTATTCCTTCAGTATGTAGAAAAATGTACAAGCTTTATGAATGTTCTGTCTAGCGAGATACTGAGGGACGAGTGTAACTCCACACGGGAGGCCCTGAGGAAAATAATTTCCATTAGGGTTTATGTCATCTTTGAGGATGCTGTGTGGTGGGTCTTTTTGAGGAGATGAAAGAGTGAGGATGGGTTTTGAAGAGACCCATGTTCTAGGAGGGCATTCCACAGCCGGGCTGTTGAAATCAATTCTCATGTGACAAATGTCAACCGTGTACAAATGTTGGGCGCGCGTTTGGCGTGTTTCCCGATTATCCGCAGGTGCCAAAGGGATTAATGACGTTAGTTCCTCAGAGCATCTTCCATTGAAATACCGGTAGAACAAGGTAGGGGAATCTATCAAACGGACAGCCAGAACTCCAGACCAGAGGTAGCCAGCAAAATTCAACAGTGGGGGGCGTACTTGCGATTTCCACGGGGTCAGTAGTTATGTAGTATCTGCAGTATCTGCAGGCCAATTTGACTCTGGCTTCAAAGGCCCCGTGCCTGAGCTGGTCACTTAGTTACACCGAGCATATCAATGGAAGGCATGTTGGGAAGATTTCTTTCGTTGAAGGATAGGACACTAGATCGCCATTTCGATTGCTGATTAATGCAGTCATCTCGCAGTTAGACTGTAACTCATCAGACAGTGGACACTGTTATTTCAAGCCGTAATTAGACTAATTCGTAACCTACCCTCCTACGCAGTTGACTGATCAACGTAATCGCGACTCCACGCACTAAGTTCCCAAATCAAACAAAGGGTTAGCAGAATTCCCCGTTCCCGTACCTAGTACCCAGGTCCCAGGGGGAGGGGGAGGGGGTGTTTGCAGTCAGTATCGGGATGATAATAATAATTGAAAATACAGCGTGTTTGTCAATCGGCGGGCAGGAATCAGGGGTTGGGGGTTGCGGGAGATGGCTTGTCGATTTAGAAGCTAATGCAATATCTGATTGGATAATCGAATTGACTGTATTTTGGCGGGGGAATATACACCTGCACCTACAATGTGGCCAATAATTTGCTTCTTTTTGTGAATGTGTGTTGGATTGTGTATGATTTGAATTAAACCACAATCGCTCAACAACTGCTAACTGTCATAAGAAAATTGAACATTAACAAATATTTCTATGTTGGGGAAATTGGGTTTATTTCGAATAATTTCAAGATAAGCAAATTGTATAACGATTTGTCCGGTTTTGTGTTTCTCAGGTTCACTCCTTATTTTTCCTCAAGGGCCGCCACTCAAAAATGGCCTCAATATCACTTTGCAGGTTGCTAACTCAAGCAATATCACAAACGATTTATCTGCAAATTCTATACGGGTAGTTGGGAAAATGTATACGGTTTCAAAAAACAAAAATCCTCAAAATGTAATACTTAAATTCTATGAAATACGTCCCCAAATGTCTGAAAATATGTGTAGTTTAAAAACCGGTGAAAGGAATTTTAAACGTCTTACCTAAAATTCCAATACGTATTTCATATAGAATTTGAATGATTACAGTTTGAGGATTATAGTCTTTTGAAACCGTATTCATTTTACTAATTACCCATATAGAATTAACATTCGTAGTATTTCTTGAGTTAGCAACCTGCAAAGTACGTATTTTTGGAGGCTGACCGTTAAAAAACTCCACACTACATCCCGAGGCTTATCCTCGGGATGTGCATATGAACTTTAACATGTAATTAATTGTAATCAATTTCTTTGGTCTGTGTGAGACCTAGAAGTCGGAAGGTCTTATATAAATTGGCGACATCAGTTTCCTTCCAAACCTGTATAGATCTTGGGATAATCGGTTTAGTGCTTCAGACTTAGATATTTTAACACGTGTTCATTTTTTTAACAGAAAAAAACACCCGGATACGCCGTCACAATGATATTATTGTGTTCTCTCAGAGAATTGAACATATCTGAGAAAAACTTGTCGAGTAAATTTTGGGAAAGGGGTATTACGCAAGGGTTTATGTTGGGTCCTCGCCTATTTGCCACAAGTCTCACCTCAACGACGCTATGAAGAGTTGCCTCGACACCGGTTACACAAGTCCCGGAATACACCTCCAAGAGGGCAAACAAAAGCAAAGAATGGATGCTGAATGCCATCCCGTGGGAATTTACAAGTTGCAAAGAAGTCAAGGAAAAGGAAATTGTCTCCGGGGAAATCTCTGAAATAATTCTCGGAGATGTGCTCTGCTTGTTGTAAGGTAAGATTTTCGATTTGAAAAATATTTAAAAATAATATCATGGAATAAAATTTCCACAATTACACAAATTGGTGATAAAATAATGGGGGACGTTGTACAGTCACGGGGGAATGGCTTTTCTGCCAAACTAGCGATATTCTAGTTAAATTGATTATTTTTTAGAAAGTTTTCGCTAAGCACGATTAAATCGAATTCATCGAATCGAGGATTCACCTAATTTTTGTAACGAATCTTTATCAAATTTATTAAGTTCTGCTAATTTACGTAACGTGTTTTAGTGACAACTTTTTCAGTTATTTTCTAATTGTGACTTCGCCATTTATACTTTTGAGTCGACTTATTTATATTAATCTAGTTCCCACTACCCCTTCGTTAGGCGTAATTATTAATTTCTGTAAAAATCTAATTAAATTTAAATAAAAGTGTACCGATTGAAAATCAAAAAGAACCACGGTGAATGAATTACTTTTATAGATTCATATTGAAGTATCGAAGCCATATCACTAATTAGTTTCAAATCAAATAAGTAAATAGAAAGAGAACTTTATTTCATTCAATTTTTAACGCAAAAAATGTTCACGATTCTTAACTGATCACATAGAAGAAACAGAAATAGATATAAAAAAAACTTCAAATTGGATTAATTATAACATGTAAAATAAAAACATACATTATTTATAAGTCTGTACAAGCTGTACCCACTGCCACGCGCCTAAAGTCCCGCAGCGGCGGAGATTCGCGGATCCACCCGAACCGGGGGTGGTACAACCCGCTACACCCACCCCCACCCACACCCACCGGGAGCCGGCGGGAGTTTGCTCAATCGTCAGATTGTTGCCAAACATTGACACAGCAGCCTCAATTACCGATATTACATTTCGCTTTGACAAAAAACCACAGCCGCGTATGGAAATATCATTTGGAGCAGGGCTGCAGATTGGGGGTAACTTTAAATTATTTGTTCATGTTCTATTACTATAATAACAAATGAATTTAATAGTACCGCACGGCAGGTATAAATGTCCCCCGACTAGCTCAGTGACTTCCGAATTCAAAGACCAGTTGCGGCAGTAATTTTATTTCTAGTGTAATATTATAACGAAATAAATAATTAAAACTTGCTTACAATTAGAGAAAACAAAATCATAAGAAGCAATCACTTTGTGGTTTGACATCGTATTAAATAAAACAAACACTTTCTCATAATTCACTAATTTATTGTCTTTTTACGCTAACCATTAAACTGTTTTATTAACTATTTAGTTAATTATATATGTATAAGAGTACATACTTATTATTTGCTGCCTCCCTCTAATATTTTATTCTACTTTCTCTATTTTATATTATCCTCTCTCGCTCTTTTTCTGTATCTATATATAGACGATAACTTTGTACTATTTTCTTTAGTTATTATATTTGCCCTAACGAAGCTTGATCTAAGCGAAACCGGTTTTATTAAATAATAAAAAATATGTTTATCAGTGTGGCGGCTATGTCTCGCTCCGCTCCCCCCACCACAAAGTTGTCTTATACCTTGATACTAACAAACTAACAATACAGTCAATAAATGCATTTGCTCTGAAACAGTCGTGTTGTCATTTCTCTACGCCTCGTGATCACAATACCCTAAACCAGAAACCGGAAAGTGTCCAGAGGAACACGACTTGCCTCAAACTATAAATGAAATTTATGTATACATAAGGCTGAGTTTAGAAAAGCTATTAAAAAATCTAAGAAGAGAAACAATCATCAGAAAATATTCAAACATGCCAGAGATAAAATGGTTCAAAACAGAGCCTCCTCAAACCCAAATTCCCCGACATTGGTACAGAGGGAAAGGAGAGAGGGGTCGGGGTTTGGGATGGCTGTGACTAATAATGTCACCATACCTCAGCACGTGTCGCATTAAAAAGAATGAATCCGAAGAAAGCCGCCGTTAAATTATTCTCATTGAGACAAGTTCGTGTTAGCGCCCCCCAGAGCAAATCGTATTAATATTAAATACCGCAAAGCGATGAATAAAATCTCTTTCAATCACATTAGAGCGGGGCACCCTCCTAACGGGGCACCCTCCTAACGGGGCAGGCGGCAGGCAGAGGCGGGTGGTAGCCCCGGGCACCGCGAGCGCGGAACCATGCCCATAGAACACACTAGATAAGTCCTCTGCAATCTGCCATCTGACATATCCTATCCGCTAGTTAGTTATCGGGTGGAAATACGGCGAGAATGAGACCGAGTTATGTATAATTACTGGCCGACATCTGTTCAAATTCGGGGTTTCAATACTGTAAAAAAAACAGATGATTTAAAAAAAAATGATATTGTCTCCGCATAGGAGAAAATCATTTCTCTCGGGGCATATGTCATCTTTAGGAATGCTATGTGGGGGGTGTCTTTGAGAAAAGGAAGAAGTATAGCTGTGTATTGACGAGAGAAGGGATGTTTATTTTTCAACAGTCAAATTAAAATAATTTCTATAGCTTTTTTGTGTAAATCATTGTAATATTTAAGGTTTATAAATTTTAATAATTATAAGTTATTATTATTATTGGATTTATAAATAACTTATTCCAATAAATTGAATGTTAATTCTGAACTTGTAGAAAAAGTCAATAAATGTTGCATATAAATATATTTAAAAAAACTGTTAGGTATATCCGAAACACAATGTACCTAGATTGCAAATATATTCGGGTAACTTTACGATCATACGAAAAGATAGAAGCCAAAAAAAATAAAATTGAATTGAGGATAACATTAATAATAAAATCTTAAAATTGAACTACGATATCGATACAAATTACGCAAAATAATTAATAGGTGCCATGTTCAGAGCGCTGTTAATACTACCATATCTTCAATAATTATACATATTAATTGACCAATATACGCCAAACCAGTCATTTTTGAAACTCTAATTGCGTTGAAATGACTAGTTAAGACGCACTGTTCATAATTAAGAGATTAAAAAACGTCTCTTCTAGCCATTGAATACTGCCGTGACACAAATAACACCTATTTGCTAAGGCGACACTTTTAGTAAGACGAAGACGCCGAGCTTTTTTGATCAATACAACAGGGCATAAATCGGATTCAATTTGGATCCGGTTCGAAGGACCACATTGCGTACATTTGACCAATATTATTTGTTGTTTGCAACGAGGATATTATGACAACAGTTACATTGAATTAATTAAATTGGAAATAAAAACGACTAACCCATTTTAACGATTTTAGATCATTCTGTTGTACCCCTAGAGCCATCTTGCCTGATCTTTGCCAGCGGATTGTACCACTATTATTTCTTATATTTAATATTATCTTGTTCGTCAAGTTCGTTGAGAGGAGATGCTGGCTGGAGAGATACTGGAGCGGGTGTGTTTAAACAAAACAGCGCGTCTTTTCATACAGACGAAAGGTTTGCAAATACGTTCGAGGAGAGAGCGGTGGGCCAGGGCCAATCGAAATACACACCACTCCACTCACTCCCTCCTTGCGATCCACTTTACAGATTATATGACAATATAACCAAGCAGCCAACCTCATCTCTGTGCTCCTGTTATTGGAAAAGACATCTCACTTGAGGATACTGCTTAGATAAAAAATACAAACAACTCTAAGCCACCGTAGAAGACTGACTTTACTACCCGGCTTCATCCGAGATTCGCAGGCAGGTGTTTCTTTTTACACAGTCAATCCTCTTCTGAAAATAGTTGCACTAACCTTCGAAATTCCACACATTAAAATCAGTGCAAATTTCATAACATCAGAGTTCACGGTTCAAAGGTTCATTATAATAAGGTAATTTCACCATAGTCCCTACCCTATTTTCCACTGTTGGTAGGAGGGATTCTTAATTCACCATAATTCATGAAAATTCATAAAAAGCTTTCGAGATATTATAACTTTTATTTAGTTACTAACTGGTGTGTACTCTTGGTCGGGATTTTTGTTTTGGAATAAAGTTATGAAGTTGTGCATTATTGCTTGTCGTTTGGGAGCCATAATTGATTTGACAGCGAAAGTTATGCTTTGTGACGACTATTACTATCTCTAAACAAAGAAACAATTTGAAAATTTTATTTCATTCCAAACATTTATTGATTTCAAAATATATCTAAATAAAAAGTTATTAAATAGGTAAGTACTTATGTTTTCCATTTTGAAAATATTCTGTCCAAACAAACCTTCTTCTTTTGAATATGAAATCTGTGGCTAACCAGAGTGGCATATCTATGGGCTAACCGCAATACTGACGTGGTAAGTAAAAACACAGTATCTTCCCTGAGACTCCCAAGGAAGATACTGTATTTTTACTTACCACGGCAGAATACAACATGGCGGGTTTAATGTTTTTCATACTAATTTTAAAATATTATAGCAACAATTTTACATATTGGATTTCATTCAAACTACTTTCTAAACCTTCCCGGCACTAATAAGAACAAACTGTGCTATTTTCAGCGAAACCGGTCGAGTAATAAAATCGAGGACAGATACACAAACATTCATTTTTATATATATACGAGTATTGACTTATGAACGATCGTAGGGCTTTTAAAAACATAACACATGTCGTACGATAAATAGGGTACAATAGTGAGTTATGTGAACAGTTCGTGCTGTGGTTGTCACAGTGGAAAAGATGGTGGAGTCGAGGAGATCTAACAGGGACAAGGAAATTAATAGCACTATTTGAGGGCAGTCTATGAAGTTATTCAGTCATTTAAAATGTATAAGAATATCATTAATCGTTCTCCGGATAAAAAATAGCGATAGTTTTAGATTAAAAATTAAACGTATCAAGGCAGCAGAAGAAAAGCCAAAAAAGTAAAAAAAAAAAACACCCGTAAAATATCTACAAACTTAAAGTCATAGTTTTATTATCACTGCGCGGCGCGCTACGTGATCATTTTATCCACCGAATAATGCACGTGCATGTACCACGAAGTACAGCTGTGGGTGGAATGGAATGATTATCACAATATTCCATGCGGTTTAATTTCATAATTTATATTAAAACACCGCGCGACATTTTCAAGTGGCAAATTAATGTTCATTAGCGATGTACCAAATTAATGAATATGAAAGAAAGCACTCACTTTGTACGCGAGCCACGAATATTGTATTTATGATGTGGTATAATTCTAGCCTACCGGTTTCGTTTAAACCTAAGTTGCTAATAAACTGAGCTAACGAAGCCGGAGTAAAAACCAAACATACTTAATAAATTAAACATAAAAGCGAGTGTTTCATTTTCATACAAAATATCAAACCACAAAGACATGGCTTTCTACAAAACTGTGAAATTAATTAATTTTACAAGCGGTAGACCGGAGTCATTAATGATAACATCGGAATAGGTACAGGTAAATCATTTTAATTTAAAGACGCGCACGTTCGAATATATTTGTGTACACCGCTAGTGGTTCAAATTGGTTCCAAATAGTTTGGAACACCCGCCCGCAATAGTTGCTCCTACCCTGCAGAAGTTCTACGATACAATACACAACTCTACACGAGCGAGAATCTATTTTAAATCTATTATATTTTTACTGTATCTACTACCCTAATAATTGTGAATAATTTTTTTTTTCAAACATTCGCGAGAAACGAACAACTTTTTTTAATTTCTTCAGTAAATGTATAATTACTTTGTGGCGTCATTATTAATAAAATTAATGAGAAATACTTTGTGTACCCCACTGTTTAATATATAAATATCAACATGTTACGGTATACTCACAGTATACTGAGTATCCTGATGAGGGAAGCTTCGCTTCCGAAACATGTTGATATTTATATATTAAACAGTGGTAGTGGTGTACAGAAAGTATTTTTTATTCATTTTAATCATTTAAAAAAACATATATTAATCTTCATTCAATTATTGTTCATTCTGGGATTTAAAAAGCTCCTGGAGTCTTTTCCAAAACAATGACAACTACCGTAGTAACAATGGCGACCATTAATGACACATTTTTAAGACTGCCTTTGGCTAGAAAAAAAATGTCTTTTAAAACTGTTTTTTTACTCTCAATGTAAGAGTCTAAAACGGTAACACTTTGTATTTTTTGCGAGACTTCGTGCGTATTTCAAGAAAACATGGACCATTACAACATCCAGAGATGAATGGTAATCATACTTTTAGTGGAAGATCTGAAATATTAATATCCTGTCGCTTCGAAAGTTGTAAAAATATATCATTTCTGGTGTAAAATTAGTAACAAAACACACGAGTCAAGACACAATCACTGGGTTTTTATATTCTTACGATAATTGAAGCAACAAGCACACTTAATTATTTATCACTGCCAACGAGATTTGTAAAACGCTCTCGTGTTGGTTGGCACAGGACTTTGGTTGAGTTGTTGGTCCACGTGTAGCCTAGCCTCTCTGCCTGCTCCTGGGGGGAGGGGGGAGGGGGGAGGGGAGATGAGGAAGAGGAAAGGCACGAGGAGGAGCAGAGTTTGCAGAGGCTCCGGGCTACATTTCAGCTCGATTACCTACACGACCCAAGCCGCCCTTAATACTTGCTAAGTGCCTTGATGAAATTATTCTTACACGTATTTACTTAGGATATTTCTACGTCGAAGGCGATTTATTAGCTTTGCGATGTTGATAGCATGATAACAATTAGATTTAATCAAAACATTATAAGTTTTTCTTATATCTTATAAATTCTGATCGATTTCCCGCAATTAAGTTAAGAAAATAACGATAAATCAATGCAAATTATTTTCGGAACATTTTAGCACAGTAATATTTAATACCGTGCCTCTACTCTCTTCGCAACGTGTGCTTAGTTTAATACTTTGAAAAACCATATTGATTTTCATTTAAAATGGTGAATAAAATATTTATAAAATTACTGGGCAGAGGGGATTAAAAACACGTATATGTCTTGCCACGGACTCATGCTTCATCCACATGCACGCATACTCACATTGTTTCCGACTCTTTGGATGACACAACTAGGTACACATTTGATGTACTCGATCCTGCTAACACATCCTGAAACGTCCCAAACCTCTTCCTTCATCCACTTGCAGAACATCCACTTGCAGATCATCCACACTCACTCATACCTCAACATTGCATTATTTTCTGACTTTCTCATTCAGTTTCAGTTTCAGTGTCGATAAATCTACGTTTATTATAAGAACGTTATAAAGTTTCATACAATACGGCATGTTTAAATATAACTACAATATATGTTACATCATTATATTATTATAATAATAATACTTGGACAATTTATATATCGCCGTTTTTGTGAAAAATCACCTCAAGAGCGCTGTAATTATATGGTTTACATTACCTACCTCACTAGGTGAAACCTGTTCTGAGGTAGGTAAATTCATTATTCAAATATATTTTAAAACATAGTAATAGTAAAAATACCATTTTAAAACTAGAAAGTAATTCAATACAACACGACAAAATATTATAACAATGATTTTGAACTCAAAGAATCGTCTTTACGATATTTATTTTTGTAAATTTCCTTCTACCCCTAAAACCACCCGCACCCGCACCCCCACCACCCCGCATAGATTGCTCGCTACCCTCCCCTCCCATCAGCGGGTAATATTATAACAAGTGGTGTTATCCACCGGAGCGGCCAGTCGCGGGTCGTGTCTCTTTCGGAGAACATCATCACCAATTAAATACACGGCGCTTCTAAAGTTCACTCACTTCAAATAAGTCGATCTCTATTTTGAAGCTATTAAAAGTAACGACATATCGAATTATAATTTAATGGATTTTATATTAATTTCAAACTAATCTGTTAGAACTTTGACAATGATTGATTAATAATAAGTAAAAGTGTCAAAAAATTGATCAAATAAATCAAACAATCAACCTATTAGTGTAGAGATTAATCGAGGTGGTATGGTGTCTCTGTATCGAGCCTGGGCGGCCTGGCGGGGCATGGGCGGCGGGCCCGGGGCCCCTGATGCCATGGTGCAGGCGGGAGGCGTGCGCTTCGCTGCCCACGCTCGCCTACTCGCCGCCCACAGCGGATACTTCAAGTCGGTCCTGCTCCAGGCCCGCCCATGGACCCTAGCTGAAGACAGACCATTCGAGGAGAAGCAGCAGCACGAGGCGGACGGCTACGAGGCCGGTTTGCTGGAAAGGGAGCGACGCGAATACGAAGCGAGGTTTCAAGATGCTTCGAGACCAGACTTGGCGATACCCCCCAATGAAGATCACGTTGTTTATGTTCCTAATATCTCAGCGCAACAGTTCTGGCCTTTACTGGCCTACATGTATACTGGATACCTCGAATTAACGCCAGAAAACATATATCAAGTTCTGTTAGCGACTCATCTTTTGCATATGCCTAGAGCTTTGGAATTATGCAGAAGTTTTTTAGCGCAAGGGTCTGCAGCACCGCTGTCCGCTTTGCCAACAAGCACAGTGGTCAAACCGATCCCGAGTAGAAAACTTCCACCTTTCATGCCCACAACATCATTTCATCCTTTATACCCTGAGCCGCCTATTCCGTTCTTGAGAGCACAACACGATACTCCATTCAGACCTGTGGATCCAACGGCATCGAAAATTATAGCACCCGTCGGAGAGAATGTACAAATAGAGCACAATCTTCAAATTGACAATCATACAAGTGTAAAGGAGATACTCGAAATTCCAAGTTACAGAATAAATCGCCAGTCTCCAACGACGTCTAAAAACAATGATGAAGCCGTGTTCGGCGCGGAAGAAAGTCCCGGAAGGAGAGAAGAAAAGTTTCTGAAAGCTGGAAGAAGCCGCGATGCTTTGAACTTGGTGAAATCTAGAAAATCTAAAGCTGCTGTTAAACTAACAGTCGCGAAGAAAGCCGAACTTATCAATCCCGCTGATGATACCATAGTCATGGTCAAGGCTAAGCCTGAACCTAAAATGATTTCAACTCACAGCGAAGATAATAAGATTGTGATCGATGTAGCGTGCTGCGATGGACCAGTGCGATTTCACCGAGTTCTGAATACTGCTTACAAATCCAACGGGAACGACGCTCAGAGAGCCGACTCAGATTCTAGCGATACAGACGACAGTTACATTGAGATAGAAGAAGACTCCAGATCGCAGAGTGAAACGCCGTACGATAACTGCAACGCTTTCAGCAAGAGTTTGCAGAAGCAGATGAGCGAAAATATAAGGACTATGGGAACCTCGCACGACGAAAACCAACCAAACAGCACCACTGAAGAGCCGGCTAAAATAGACGGGCAGGACCCTGACGCGAGCAACAGTGACGTATCATCAAAACAAGACACGATATATACATGCGTCTACTGCAACCATACCTTCAAGTCGCAGTACTGCTATCAGAAACACGCTCGCAGACATATCAATCCAGTGTCTATAGACGCAGTGAATCAGGGTACATTGGATATGATAGCTGATCCATGCTGCAAGGTGAGGAAGCTTTCAGGAACCAAAGCATCAGCGGTACCTAGACGGGAAGTTCGCCTTCTAGATATGAACGTCCAATACTACCCCTGCAAGACTTGCGGGTCCAAGTTCCCTTCGTATTACTTCGTGCATAAGCACAGGAAGATGTGTCACGCGGAAGAGTTGGAGAACGGCCAGGAGATGAGCACTAAAGCGGTTCCGGGAGATCGGAAGAAGAAATCTCCGAATTCGACAGTTTCTTATTCCGCAGCGGGAGGGAGTAGGGAAGAGGTTCCGGTGGAAGTAAACGAGATGGCAAGCGACAAAACCGAAACGCAAGACGCGCCCGCCAATTAAACAAACATCGAAGTGAACAAAAGTGTTTTTTCTCTGTTTAACGACAAAATAAGTGATAAAAGTTAATAGGTATAGACAAACTCTGCGTAGGTTACTTTAAAATTATTATTACCTAATTAATATAAATATTGTTGAAATACGTGAATACAATATCATAATAATTATTATAATAATGTATGTCTTAGAATAATCAATTCAAATATACGAAATAAAATTTTCAAATATTGTTATTGTCAGATGAAAAACGTACTTCATTTTTTTCATACATAAACACATTTCAGTAACAATTACATACATTTTTGTATCTATACCTACATTATGTAAATTATTCAACAATAAAAAAATAACACACACACACAAGTCCACCTCCTAAAGAAAACAGTTTACTCTACACATATGCAGTGCAATCGAGAGTATATATATATATATATATATATATATCCACTCTGACAATACATCGTACTATCGTGGCAAGTTGTTAGTTTCAACATGTGTTCAAAAGGTCGAGTTCGAATCTCACAGCAGGTACCGACTAACTCCTTTTTCAGAAAATGATGTTTAATGAAAAGGCTTCAAATAGAAATCTTAGGTTTACAAGAAACTTAAAAAGCATGTAAACTTTGTCAAGGATATATGATGGGCGTGACAGTGTTTGTGTGTAATTGGGTTCCTACCTTTGTCGGGAAGGTCGTCGTCGCTGGTCTCCATGGCCTCCCCGCAACTGTCTTTCCGTCTCGAGGTCTTCTTCTTGTTCTCTGCTAACGTTGTGTCTCTGTAACAATAATTAACCATTGTCAAATCTCTAAAAATACAATTGACTCATCGTAAAAACACAGTAAAATAAAGTAATCCATTGTAAAAACTCCATCAAAACGATAAAATCATAGTGCAAACTCAGCAACAGCGTGCCGTCATTCGGCGGGTTCCGGAAACCCCTTTCCTTGAAATTAATAATTTCCGGAAACCCGTTTATAAATGTCTCTACAAATATGTAAACTTTTAGTTCCCAGCAATGTGGGTATTATACTATTATGTAATAGTGCTGATACCAACCCTGGTGGGTGTATGGCAGTAAGGTGCTGGCAGAGGAAGGATCACAGTAGATTGAATGTTATAGAAATGAGATGATGATGAGGCGAATGTGCGGTAAAACCATGTATGATCGTGCGAAAAATGTTGAGATTCATAAAGAATGCAAGGCTGAAGTAAGCGTAATGAATAATATTGGGCTTAGATAATGGACATGTAAGCGAATGCTGAATATATCACGCAAATGTGAATGGAAGAAGAAGCCGGGGACGTCCGAGGAAGACATGGCACGATCAAGTGAATTAAATATTTGAGTCGAGCATGTCAGAAACTCGGAATAACAGAAGAGAATGTATCAGACTACGTATGAATGTGAATGAAACAAAAAGTGTATGCCAATATCGAGTTGGGAAAAAATTGAGGTAGGTTAAGTATACAATTAATTCTGTTTTTATACGGGGGACACGTTCCACAGAATACGCCGTGAAATAACCGTGTTCAAATTTTTACAATAAAAACGGATATTTCCAGTAGGTTTTGTTGATGTTATATTATAAATACAGTGTAAGAAAAATGTTGAGATTCATAAAGAATGCAAGGCTGAAGTAAGCAAGTAATGAATAATATTTGTAAGAATGAGGAACGAAATTCTTAGATAATTATGGACATGTAGAGCGAATGAACGAGGAAAGGAGTGTAAGGATGAATGAACAAAATCAGCTGCAAATGTGAATGGAAGAAGAAGCCGGGGACGTCCGAGGAAGACATGGCACGATCAAGTGTAAATATTTGAGTCGAGCATGTCAGAAACTCGGAATAACAGAAGAGAATGTATCAGACTACGTAATGAATGTGAATGAAACAAAAAGTGTATGCCAATATCGAGTTGGGAAAAAATTGAGGTAGGTTAAGTATACAATTAATTCTGTTTTTATACGGGGGACACGTTCCACAGAATACGCCGTGAAATAACCGTGTTCAAATTTTTACAATAAAAACGGATATTTCCAGTAGGTTTTGTTGATCGTGTTATATTATAAATACAGTGTAAGAACACAATTGACTGTAATGTGAACATAATACGACACCAGAAGCACTATTTTCTAATAATAACTGTCGAATTCCGATGACATAGTAAACAAAAACCTAAACCGCTTGTTAAGAGATTATTTGAAAACACAAATTGATGAAATATCTTCAAGTGACACAAGGTTTTGAACCCAAAACTTTTTAAAACAACTAATTTATACTAAAATACATTTTTTTAAATAGCATAAATACGTATTTTGGTGAAGAATTACGTTTTTTAAAAAGGTGCCTACCTCACTATATAATAATGACCTGTTTATTTCATAAATGATTCAAAAATACATATTCCTAAAGGAAATTCAGTAGATAACACACGGACTAGTTTGTGTCAATAAGACATAAAGTATGGCTTTACAAAGAAACACAAACAAAACATTAGGCGAAAAATTCAATAGTCATTTCAAACAATACAAAAATAAATTAACTTCTCTCATAAAAGGCGATAAAGAAAAACATTATAAATCTACACTCGGTGACTCCGAAACCGGCGGTGAGGGAGTTTGGATTATTATTAATGAAATTTTGGAAAAAAGCTGAAAAGTCAAAATAATAATCTGATAAATTGTATTGAGGAACCCAAAAGGGGAGTAAATGTATTTAATGATTATTTCGCAAATGTTAGAAAAAAATCTAGCTGAAAAAATTACTTTAAAAAATAAATGTTTTGAACAACTCAAAATATAGAAAATAAACTAGAATTTTTTTAACCAACCACCCTCGAAATTGTAGAAATTATATCAAAATTGCTCGGTGGTTCCGCTCCGGATTTTTGGCGGTCTTTCCGTATAAATATTAAATATATATATATATATATATTTGTATACCAATCTCACATATAGTAAATAATAGTTTTAAAACTGGAGTTTTTCTAAACACATACGAAAAACCATATTTAAATCCGGTAGCCCGGAGGACATTTCAAATTATAGGACTATTTCCCTTTTTTCAAATATATCGAAAAATTTCCAAAAAATCGTTAAGAAAAGACTAAACACAAATGAAAATCAATTTGATTTCCACAGGAGAAAGTACTCAAGACGTCATTAGAAGACATAAAAATAATTTAAATTCAGTAAAAGTTTCACAAAGAATCATCACAAAAGTAATGCTTAAAAAAAATTCCACCTTCCCGACGAAATCACTTTTCACTATTTCCAGCACCAAATGTCGAAGATATATTGAAGCAAGTTTCTATTATAAAAATGTGTAAAGAAAAAAAATCATAAAGAAAATTACAAATTTACGAGAAATCAATTAATAACACCTAACTTTAAAACAACTCAAATGCAAAACCATTATATTTATCAAATCATAAAAAACTACAATAACCTCCCAATTGAAATGCGCTGTATTAATGACCAATCAGAATAATAAATAAAATTAAACTCTCCTTTGAAAAATATTTACATACGTAAATGTTTCATACAAAACATTTTATAAATAGAAACAAATTAAATATTATATAACTACGAAATTAAGAATTGTGGCTTCCTTATCAGACACAAGAACTTCTCTTTTCTGACAACATATACACGACAAAGAATATCCTTTAATTAAATATATTTTATAAATGACTTGTAAAGCAACTTATAAAAAACAAAAAAATATTATTTTATAGTTTTGTATTTATTTACAGAAAATAACATAATTTCATTTACAAAGCTCATTTTTTTTAAATCAAAGACGCTTTTTAAATTATGCATATATCATAATGAGTGAGTGACCGACCGAAGTTTTAAAAAGTTTAGCTAAAGATTAGCCGAAACTTCGACTCGACTAATATATATTTTTGTCAAAGTTTACAGTTTAAATAATTTTGCTAAATGGCTATTGTCTAACATAAAGACTAGACTGATTTGTTTACTATGGTTAGTTATGGTTAGTAGTGTAATGTATTTTTTTAATTGGTTTTAAAGTACTTATAGCCGTACATTGAAGAACTGCTACATAACACAACGAACCAAGAAGTACTCTTTACAGGTCTAACAATAAAAACACCTAATTTCGGGGTATAGTGTTTTTTAATTTATTTAAATTTTTGATGTTTTTTTTTAGATCTCGTAAAATAAATAAGTTTCGGTGCCGACCGAAACTAGAACAGAAACCGAGAATATAATATCGGTCAGTCACTAACTATATTGCAACTATATGCTTAAAAATATTATTTAAAAAATGAGTGAAATCGCCATATTATTCAATTGATAAAAAAAAAGATTTCGGCAAAAGATTAACAAATTCCAAAGGCAATAAAGTATGTTTTGATTTTTCGTGATTTTATTCGTAACCGATTGAAATATATACCTAACTAGCTAATGTGTATCCGGCCTTGCTCGGGGTTGTGAATGGTTTGGGGTAAAGTTTTGAGGTTGTGAATTCTAGTATACTGGATGTAATTTTAAGCTGGAAATAATACCCTACCCCTTTCACCACATCATTCATTCAATATCCCTATCAACCTTTCCATCTCTCCTAAATGTACTTCCCAAATACACAAACTCATCCACTTCCTATTCATAAGTTGACCACAAATGTTTATTTTATTTTTTATAACATTAAAGTATGAACATGTTGTTTGGAACTCGGACCGTACAAACAACAAAATAGCATTGAGGTGTCGAAATCGTAGCGCTGAGCTCGAAATTTGAACGTTTCACAACTGTAACCGAATATTCCATTTTATTCCTAGTACGTTTCGTTTTTTTTTTAAATAGATTAAACCTTTTGCTCCCTCCGGTGACCTCTGAGGTCAAGATGAAGTATACCACATTGTTATATAATATTGAGAGCGGCCTAACAGTGTTAATAATAATATTTGGATGATTTGTAGTGGCGTTTTTGCGAAAAATCACCTCACGGGCGCTGTACAAATATTATTAACATTTTAATCCTTCCGGTGACCTTGGAAGTCAAGTTGAAGTATACCACATTGTTACTGTTAAAAAAACTATATTTTACAGTGTTTAATTCAACCCTGTAATAATTTACTGCTTAACACTCAATGCACTGTCCAGACGCGGATGTCATAAAATTAACTAAATGATTTAGTTGCCACTTATCACTGTCCTTGCTACTGACTACGTGTGACGTAGCCATTACAGACACTGAAGATATTAAGATGTGAACAGTGAAAGTGTGTTGTGGGCATGTTTGTGTGGCCGAATAAAACTAAATTTTTCTTCAATTCTGGAGAACTAATCAAACATTTTCAAAATAGCGAAATTCTTTCTTTAACAGATAATCAATAATTGCATTAGCCTGTCTGGGGCCTAGGAGTCGAAAGGTTTTATGAAAATTGGCGACATTAGTTTACTTTCAAATATGTATACATCACTTTTCAGTGAATAAAGATTATTCAGAATTTAAAAAAAATCAAATGAAATCGTATCTGCAAAAAGGGTTTAAAAAATCCACTCTCCATCATTTGAAATGCTATTAAAAATAACCTCAGAGACGTAATTCAATCATTTTAACAATATTGATTTAGCAGGCTCCGGGGTGCCCCCCTCCCCGCCCCTCTAAACTCGAGAGAGATACGCCACTGGTCGGAATAATAATTAATTTAGATTTTTGATACGTAAGCCGGCCGAGCGGTAAACACAACATGATGTAATAAATAAATAATGTACACCGATGTACGGATTTATTTCGCTGTTGGTGATTTGATAAGGTACAAATTGGTGGGTCAGAATAATTATGAATCAAAACCAAATTTAAAAAAAAAAAACTTGCCACATGTATCTAATTAAAATAGATTCTGTAATCTTTTATCTATCTGTATACGTATAAAAAAGAGTGTCTGTGGTTGGGTTTGTTTTTCTTTATACAAATCTACAGTTTAATTACAATATTTGGAACATGACCTTCAAAACAAGAGGAAGGTCACTGTCTACATGGTATTTTGAAAATACACCCCATCTCCCTTTTACACCCTTAAATCACAATTTTGGTATTTCTTGATGAAATTTTACACACTTGACGTTCAAAATAAGAGGAAGATTACTGGGTGGGAGTAGAGGTAGGGTTAGGAGTAGGAGTAGGGGAATGGGTAGGAGATGGGGTATGGGTAGGAGATGGGGTAGGGGTAGGGGTAGGGGCAGGGGTAGGGGTAAGGGTGGGAGTAGGGATAGAAGAAGGGTCAGAGATAACACATCACAATCTCAAAACGTTACTTCAAACCATTCATAACCTGAGTACTTCAACTAGTATAACTATAAAAAGGTTTTTTTAATTTATTTTTGATGTGAACACCGCACAAAAGTCGCAACAGTGCCCAACTTTCCGGAGCCAGTAGGACTATGGCATCCACAACTGGGATGTTTTGTTTGGCTAAAGGGTGTGGGGAAGGTGTACCCGAGTATTCAGAAATAGTCACCAAACGCGGCCATAGCCATTTCTAGCAACGCTTGTTTTCGATGAACTTGATCCATAATTATTCTGACCTACCCAAATCCCGAGTTCTATGAATCTTTGGGGTTACAATGTAAGTACCATCACCCCTCTGATTTTAATGATTTTTTTTATTATTAATACTAATTAGATTAGATACGAATAATTACATGGATTTCAACAAGGTGCCTGCATGCTTTTTAATGTAAATAATATCACAAGATAAATCAAACAAAAAGTTATATTCAAATGAATATCACATCTATTCGAATAATATTTAGGCGAAATAATATGATAATATAGGATACTTTCAGATCAGGTTCTCTAAAGAAATACAATTAAGGTAGATGTTGCTGGTACAACGATGGAAGACTTGGCCCGCCGGGGAGTTGAACTCACGACGCATTATCCAGCTCAGAAGCCACTGATCGGTCGAAAATTTTGGAACGTTTTATTAAATAGAAACATTGCTTGAAATGCTTTAGCTATGCTTAATGACTAGATCTGAATATCCGGGTACATCCCAATCTTCTTCTTCCCATCTCTATCTACTTCCTTTAGTTTGGAAACTTTCCGAAAATTGGCGATGCCGTGGTAACCCTTAATTTGGGGTAGTTTGAATTCTAATGCAGCATCACATATTGAAAAACCCACAGTTGCATCTTTCAGGGAAGATAATAATAAGATAACAATAATATTTGTAATAATTGGAAAATCACCTCAAGGGCGCTTTACAAATAATTTATATAACATATCACTCGACGTATAACTAATACCTTACAGCTAAAATTTATTACTAATTGCTTACAAGTCAGATTTATAACTATTGACTTACAACCAAGACTTACAGCTTGCGATTTACTAAAGATAAGTTTAGTTTAGTAAAGACGATGAATATTATGATATTTGATATCATATTATGGTGGTCGCAAATATCCGAAGTGGTTTTCGAGAGAAGTCATTTCGAATATAGAGATCAAACATGCCCTTCACAAGCGTTGGAAGGCAGGAGGACTTCAGAGTGAATACGATCTTTTTAGTTTTTACCGGGCATTAGTTAGGCGCGAGGTTCGAGTGGCCTATCGAGCTTACGTGTCTGAAATTGAAGGTAACATCATGCACGATCCCAAGATGTTCTGGCATTACATAAAAACCCTTCGGAAGGATGGTGGTCTTGAAGATACCATGATGAAAGGTGATCAGGAATTTCATGGCTCGGGTGTGGCAAACGCGTTTGCTGATCATTTTCAATCTGTCTACAGTAGAGATCCTCCACTTCTAGATATTAATAATGCTGCCGCATTTAATACCAGAGGAGCCTCTAACGTTGACTTATGTATATTTACGGAATCTGATGTTATGAATGCCATAAGACACATGAAGAACTCGCACTCTATCGGCCCCGACTTCGTTCCCGTATTCTTTATTAAAGGGTGCGCTGAATTCCTCAAAGCACCTTTAACTTTTATATTTAATTTAGCTATTAGTACCTCCACTTTTCCAGAATTATGGAAAATTTCAAAAATATGTCCTATTTTTAAAAATGGTTCCAAAAAGTCAACCGAGAATTATAGACCTGTTGCCATACTTTCAGCTCCTGCTAAACTATTTGAAAAACTAATCCATAAATTCATTGTACCTCAAATAGACGCATATATTATCCCCGAACAGCATGGTTTCAGAAAAGGAAGATCTACGGAAACCAATCTGATGGTTTTCACTGACTATGTTGCTAGGTCCCTAGATAGTGGATACCAAGTAGACTGTTCGTATAATGATTTCTCCAAAGCCTTTGATACCGTGAATCACGATATCTTACTAACAAAACTTGCCCTAATGGGTTTCTCCCTACGTATGCTAAAGTTTTTTGGAAGTTATCTCAAAAACCGGAAGCAATTTGTCACACACGGAATTTTTCAATCCGCTGATTTTCTTGTTTTTTCTGGGGTCCCCCAAGGGTCAATCCTAGGGCCTCTTCTCTTCTCTATTTTCATTAATGACATTGCAAAAGTCATCCGTTTTTCTCGCTTTCTCCTTTTCGCTGACGATCTCAAATTATTTCTACTAATTAGAAATATTTTAGATTGCCCACATCTTCAAGCTGACATTGATAACATCTCTGAATGGAGCCTACGAAATCAGCTTTATTTCAATATCTCAAAATGCGTAGTCCTGTCTTTCACCAGAGCATTTAGTCTCACCTACCACAGATATACTATGCTCAGTCATAATCTCAACGTGTTTCTACTATAAAGGATCTTGGAATCGTGTATGAAAGTAAACTTACGTTTCGTGTTCATATCGAAGGGGTATGTCAATCTGCATTAAAAATGTTAGGATTTGTCATTCGGACCGTGAGGGTTTTTCGGGATACTCGTACTCTTAGAATATTATACTTCTCTTTAGTCCGTAGTAGGCTGGAGAGTGGGTCGGCTATTTGGAATCCTCACGAGACGGGGTGCTCCCTCATGTTAGAGAGGGTTCAGAAAAAGTTTTTGAGATTTCTTTACATGAGGGAGTACGGACTCTATCCGTGGCTTTATCCAACTAACTTTCTTCTGGGCATGCTTGGATTTCACTCCCTGCAGCTCAGAAGAGAGGGGTATGCCGCTACCCACTTTTTTAGACTACTGCGAGGCTCCATAGAGAATTCAGCTATTTTGGAACGCATAAGTCTTTATGTTCCTGATGACTATCTAAGACAGCGTCGTCATAGATTATTCTATCTTCCTACCTATAGAACCAACCTGCCAATGGTTCTCCCGGTGGGGAGGAGTATATTGCTCCTGAACAAAATCTCACAGGATATCGACATATTTTGCGTCAGTGAGGAAAGATTCAAAAGGGAAATTCTATTGATTCTTGAAAGAATCTCTTCTCATTGACGCGATCTTCACCACTGCCTGAATTTATTTAAATATCTCTGAATTTATTTTTATTTTTAGTATATTTCTTCATTGTTTTACAAATATTAAATAAGTACCTGTAATTTCTCTTACGTATTAAATATAACATGTTTGTAATTGTATTAGAAATTAAATAAAAACATTATTATTATTATTATTATTATTATTATTATTATTATTATTATGAAGGTGAGAAATACAGTGAGGTTGAAATATATACTTTTTAAAACTATAAATATAATCAATGAAATCATTTCCACTGGAATAGATCAGATAATAATGTTAATAAACGAATGTAATAAATTTCTTACAAAAATCAGCATCCAACATTTTTTACCTTCCGCAGAGTGGCGATAGGCAAAGTTGCGGGACTTGGTACAATAGTGATTATCGCACACTTCCCTGTAGGAGTAATCGTATGCGTTTTGCATTTCTTGTCCTGCGCCTGTGTATTTCACAAATGCAGTGAATTTTTCTTTCCAATACCTTTGACATCATTTCATTGTTTATATTATGTACACACATTATCGGTGGAGAATTGAAAAAATCTACAGTAAATCTTTCAAAGTAAAGTCATAGTGATAGTCGTTGAAGTGGTAAATAAAAGTCTAATAAAATTTGTTATAAAGACGGCATAGTGCATTCAATAATGGATGAAAAAATATTATTTTTACATAGGTAGGTAGTGTAGAATTTTTTTATAAATGAAAAACAAACATTTCCAGCTTACAAATAATCAGACAATATTCGAACTCCCCCTACTTCCATCATTATCGTTTGATGTTGCTTGTGAAATGATGGATGGCTTAGCTAGCACAGGATTGAACCCATAATGCCAAAGCGGCAACCCTACGCATTTGTTCACTGAACTATTGACCAGTCATTTTAATTCGGTTCAATAATAAACACCAACAATATGACCATAATAAAGCAAAATCGCAGATTGCGGTAGAAAAAAAAAAGTTTAACCCGACTCAAATATTTGATACACTTGGTCGTGCCAAGTTTTCCTTGGACATTCCCGACTTCTTCTATCATTCACTTTTGTATCACATTGTAGCTGCCTGCTGAAATGGCTACTAAGATTTGCTATTTCACAAACATCAAACAGCCGAAGCAGGGCGACACTAGTGACATCTACATTTCCTATATAGTCGATAGTTTCTCTAATAGGATTCAATTGCTTTACTCCTGCTTGTCTCGTGTAGTCTACTTAGTTCACCACAGTTTGAAAATGCCTTTGAAGGCCGAAACTGCTGTCACAATAATAGAAAACTAAAAATACTTGCAATACTGGAATATAATTCCTCAATATGGAACCCTTCCTACAAACTCACACAAATTCCATTGAAAGAATCCAACATAAATTTCTCAGAACAATTAACTTGAAATTAGGAATTCCCTCAGATGACATTAATTACGCTTCTTTATTACAATGAATGCATCTCTTATCTTTAAAAGATAGAAGAATACTTATTATCTAATTTTTGTATTTAAAATAAACCATCACTGGTTTGACTCCCCTGAACTGACATCGTTAATAAATGATCATGTACCCAGCAGACCGACTGGACTTAATCACCTTACTATTGTAACAATACTGGAACGAATGCAGGACAAAATTCGATAATACATCGTTTGCACAGATTAGGCAACGAATGTTCCAATATCGATCACGCTGACGGTCTATTATCATATAAAAGTTGCTTAAAGCAAAAGTTGTCTAATCTGTAGTTAATCTGTAGTCTATTGAAATTATTATTTTTGTTTCTTAATCTTATTACTTTCTTTTTATTTATTACGTTATCTAATATACTTATTTTCTAATATTTATATGTTTTGGGATCAAAGCTAATTCCTTTCTATCTGATGATATAATAGAAAAAATCAGAGAGCAAATTTGTTGTTGTACTTGTAATAAAATGTTCATAAATTGTTCAAATCACTGTAATGTAAAAGCCATTTTTTATGGCGTATATATATATATGTAAATAAATAAAAATAAATAAATAAAACTTAATAATAACATTATTAAAATTGATTCACATTAAATTAAGAATTTTAAGGGGGGTTCGATGAATTAAATACAAAAACAATTAATAATACTTAGTTCAGTTCATTTGTATTGGTGGATAATATTTTTCATAAACCTTTTATATAAAACCTTAAATAAACCTTAAATATAAACTTAACTGTAATTAACTCCTGTAACATTGGTAAGTCATATCATTTCATAATAATACAAAGTAATATGAGTAATATACCCCACATACATCTTAAAATATATTCCCTGGTGCTGCTTTCTTTATTTAAATGTTTTATAATTTACTTACTTGGACTAGTATTAAATATTGTTGAATATATCTGTTTATTAGGTTTATAACATCAACATATTTATTCATTGTTTTGAGTTTAATTCATAGAACTCCATTTATTTTTTTTAATTTAATGTAAATCAATTTTTTTTTACATTTTATTTAGTGTCAATTTAAAAAAAAAAAGAATATTTGAATATTTATTAAATATTTAGACAATGATGGCCTCGGGGTCGGGGGTTACGGTCCTCAACTACGAATCTGAAAGTCGTGGGTTTGTATGTCCGAAGTGCCCATGTAAATTTTATTCAATTAAATTGTTATAATATCAAATTTAATTAATATAAAAGTACATACATATATAAGGGTGGTAGATACTCTCAGTATCGCCCTGGTGAAAGACCACCATTCAGAATTTAAACATTACTTGAAATGAACCATGTTTGGTGACCAGATTTGAATAGCCGGGTACTTCCCCATCTTTCTCTTCCTCATCTTCTTCCCTTCCCCACTGCCGCCGGCCTCACAACATACACCAATTCCGGATGCCATGGTCCCACTGGCTCCAAACGGTTGGGCGCAATTGTTACTCTTGTGCGGTATTCACAATTTAAAATAATTAATTAAAATTGCTCAATAATAAAGTTGAACTTGATAAGTCACC
Source organism: Halesus radiatus (assembly GCA_022606495.2). NCBI lineage: Eukaryota > Metazoa > Arthropoda > Insecta > Trichoptera > Limnephilidae > Halesus > Halesus radiatus. The sequence continues at coordinate 66,097 of JAHDVE020011859.1, forward strand.
ACTCATCACACACTAATGACGTTTTAACTCATATTTCCAAAGTAAAAAAGTTTAAAAGGTAAAATAAAAAAAAATGGCACATTATTAGATCTAATAAGAATTAAAAACTATCAGTAATGGGCTGAAACAAGTTGAAAGTTGAAAGTTATCATAAACTAACCTTAAAACGATTCCTCCACAAGGAAGACTACCATACCTTAAACGCTGAAGAAATACTTTATGTGACATTATAGTGCTATAAATATAGATATATTATTGACTAAGGCACGAAGATGTATCACTTCATTTGGAATATTCACGGTCAACTGGCCATGTGGCAAATCAGAACTGTCACTCTCGGAATCTGACATTTGAAACAAACTGAATGTTGATGACAAATGAAAACAATACTACTAGCGCCATCTGTTGTCGACGAACTTTAAGCCTGTTGTAAATAGACAAGTTTCGAACCATATAGAGATAGAGAGTCTGTCGGGAAACATTTTCAAGATATTATTTTTGTAAATAAATAATAATACTTTTGCTTCAGGGTCTTTGAAAGAGTGGCGACTGTAGAGCAAAAAGTAAAGGGTTCAGTTCCTAAGCACTATGGATTTATTTTTGATAGTGATGCACAACGGGTGGGTCTTTTCGTACAGCCAACATGGCTTAATAAAATATTTATTTATTATATTGCGAAAGCCCAAGTGCTTTTACATATTTTATTATAAAATTTAAATTATAATAGTGAAAAAAGGTGTAAAACATATTATAGTGGGTTAGACATGGCCAGATTCATTCGCAGTAGTGAATCAGTCAATCGGTGGATTCATCCAGTTTTGTGAATTTATTAATTTAATTCAATCCGTTAATTCTTTAAAAAAACAACTTATAATAATAGAATTATTAAATATGCATATAAGCATAACAAAACATAAAAACACTTTTTATTAGTTTAATTACAATGAGGAACAACTATTTCAGTGAACGGAAGAAGCAAAATCAAGCATTTTAATTCATTTAAGCTTGGTAAAGTTTAAAGTTTTTGTATGGCTTTTAGGTCAGGTTTTATTTTATTTACGAAAAAACCCGAACTAAGAACATAAAACCTATTTTATGTTAAATTATTATATTGTACTATAATATAAAATAGGTTTTAGGTTCTTATATTGGGTTTTTTTTTAAATAATTAAAAAAAGGGGACGTTTTCAGATTGCAAAATGCGCTAGTGTTGCACGGCGCTGGGACTAACACGAACGGAATCGCCGCAGACATTGGGAATAAATTAGGAACTTCTGAATAGTGTCTCGTAGTGACTTGACTAACTTGCGCTCTGTGGACCTAGTACGGACAGACTCGATATCGACGGGCCAGAGACGTAGTGACTACGACGTTACAACTGAATACATTTCTTAATTCCCTGAATTAGAGAATACAGACTGCGAAAGCGAAAACGCGCCGCTCGCGATTGCTGACTGGCTGACTAGAGGCGGTTTCAACGACGACATATGGGTTTTTATGGATTGTTGAGCAGGATTCTACACGTTAGATGGAGTTCTGCACATCGCGACTTTACAATGACGCCCATAGTAACAACACTGTAATTATAGCGCCGCGCATTAAAAAATCGTAGGGTTGCAAGGCCTAAGCTAAGGAATGAAGAATTAATTCAGTATTATATTAACTGATGCAGTGTGTCATGAGATAGATTCATTAATTTATTGATTATTTTAATTCATTCACTCAATTTTGCCCATATCTATAATAGGTACATCGATAGTATAAATCATATTCTCAAAATACAAGAAAAAATATTTAAAAAGTAACATTGTTTATGTATAATTCAATATAATTTGTAACAAAGTGAATATAAAAAGCATACAGTACATTCACTCTCACTTATGCTCTAGACACGTATCTTGTTAGTAATTGTTGAAGATGTATGCTATTATAGTCTTCTTGTATTTGCATTCCGTGCAGTTGAACATATCTACCATATCTGAAAAGGTATTACCTTCTGCGTGAAGTCTAAGTACAAGCGAGTTTTTGAATGACTTCAGCCCTGAAGTTATTGTTACAGTTGAATAAAGTTTTTGATGATTTACAAAATAATGTTGATACAACATAAGATTTAAAAAGGGATGACAAGATATAAGATTCGTTTAAATTAAAGATTATAAAAGATAAATTGTATGGTTAATTCACAGCCAGTCACCTAAGTTGGAGCCACAGTTTGTAACAAAACTCATAACAAACATGGAGTCATCCCATCAAGATCCGGTAACTATAGCTAAAGCGATTTCGAGTGAGAATTAAATTCCAATCTCACCCTGTAATTTAAAAATTAATGAAAAAAGCAAATACTCCTTCAACTAATGTAAATAAAATTTCGATATTAAATTCAAGACTGAGACAAAATACCATCTCTGTTGGCAAACAATAAAATCAATTACATTACAATTCCCTTCCTCTTATCCTTCTCCACAGAGTAGCAAGCCGCGGCAGCATCTCCTCTCCTGCTGCATGATTGAAGTTTGAATACTTAATTTAATTACTCCTCTTCCGTTTACAGAGGTACAGCAGTGCTTGTATAACTAACTTATTACAATAAAATTAATTGATTCGCTTTGATCCAATCATGGGGAGTAGCTACTCGAGTCTAACGTTCGCACAGCCATTATCCTTATTGCCTCTGGAATATGAATTCTGATTTACTGGGAGATGTTTTCAACAAGTGCCACATAAAGGGGATTGGTTTCATTCTGCTGCGTTTTAATTTAAATTCCATGTTATTTATCCAGTGATGATATTGAATTTAAAAGAAAGAAATGTTTGAAGGCTTATTAATGTACACAATCCCCGTAGTGGGATGATAAAGACGCATTACTTTGGATCTGGAGGAAGTTGGTTTGATAACATTTTATATTGAACAAATTAATTGATCAACGGACAAAGGATTCACTTCTAAAATTCAATATTGAAAAATGCACTCTCCTACATATTGAAAAATCAAACCCTAAACTTGCATACAAACTTAATGGAACGACTCTAAAAGCAGTGATGCTACAACAAGACCTAGGAGTTACCATCTCACAACACTTGAAATCGGAACCGCATATCGTTGGGATTGTCAAAAGAGAAATCCTTCATAGATCGAACACCGGACATTATGTTAAAAACATATGTGCGACCTCTCCTGGAATATGCTCTCCAAATATGGAGTGCATATTTTGCAAAGGATATAGGATCTAACAGAGAGGATACAGAGATGATTCGCACAAATACCAAAAGCTTTGAAAGACCTACGCTATGAAGATAGACTCGAGGAATTAAAATTACCAACATTAAAAGAAAGGAGAGAAAAGGGCGACTCGATCGAGACTTGCAAAATTATATCTGAACATCACCAACACAAATGTAAATCTCCGTGGACAAAACACCTTTTGCATAGAATCCTAGGAAACACTTCCTTGCACATAGAGTAGTGTCATCGATGCTACAATAAATCAATTTAAAGCTCCATTGGATTCCCATTTAGAGAGAAGGAATGACTTTATTGTGAAATTAGATTTGAGCGCATCGGCAGAATGCTACCTAAACATTAAACAATAATAATTGAATCACCATAAACACAGAGATATTATGCCTGGTACAGCAGGTGAAAAATATGTATGAATACATATTTATGTGTATTTTTAGAAATAAAGTGAGGCAGAGGGGGTAAAACTCCACGCACACCTTGCCTCATTCACATTCATACATACTTTTTTGTAATACCGACCCAGACCGACTGACCAGACCATGGTCACTCAAATACATAATTGCTTTACTAGTGATTTTGCCTTTATACAATGCCTAGTCTGCACTCTGCAGTGGCATGCATTTCTCTATGACCAAAAGTAAGGTTGTGTGTACTTTTTCATTGAATATTTGAAAGTGGTATTTTATTATCGTCTTCTAGTGATTATTGTGGCCAACTAAATGAGTGTACAAGTTCCTTACTAAATTCATGGAAAAATATATAGTTTTCTACTATCGTTTAATTTCTTTATTTGGTTCGTTTTTCTTAGGATAGGCACAGCTTTTCAACCTTTATGGACTGCATGTCACTAATAGTCTGTAGTAATGTCGGTTTGAGATTTTGTAGGAATAACATTGCATATCTTTTCAGCAATGTGTGAATGTTTTAATGGAGAGGGAGTAGTTGTGGATGGTGGTGTGGATGTGAAACACTAAGCAAAGGTGATATAGCAGTGGATATTTAATTACTTCTGGGATGTGATAATTGCATGCAACTGTATATCACGAGGATCATTCCAGAAATGTGAAGTTAGCACTGTGATGGATGGGAATTAGTAGGGTTCCCTAATCGCTCGGACACTTTCAGATAGATAGCGATTACGTAAGAATACAGGAGAGAAAGAGCCGATATCTTGAGTTGTGGTTTAAAGCAAGGCCAGCGTTATTTTGTACGGTATTCGGAAACAATGTAATTGATTTTGCAGAGATTAAAAATATATTATTGAATAATAATAAGGGTATTTTGTAGTTGCCCTAGTATCCGTAGCGTATTTTTTCTGTGCAGAGGTGTTATACATTTTGGTGTAGTGACACAGCACACGATAATTGCGATGTAAAAATAGTTTTCCAATAGATTAAAACTGGTCACAGTCAATTCGATAAAATATAATTCTATACATTTGTCAACATGTCTTTAATTTGATATAAAATAAAGTTTTAAAATCAACTCACCCCTTATTTTCCATTTCAATATCCTGCGTACTACTCCTGTCAACCTCCGAAAGCTCGGGAGGTGTGGGGGGAGCGGGCGGGGGCGTCCTTAGCGGCTTCAGCCCCTCGGGGGCCTGCTTGGCCTGCCCCAGGTAGGTGGTGGGCAGAGCTCCCAACCCGTTGCTGGGAGAGTTGACTATTGCGTTGCCGGCGTTGATGCCGACCACCACCGGACTAACCCTCTGCAGGTCCGGACTCACTGAACTAGGAACTGAATTGATGCCAAAGTTCACTATGTGTCCCGGACTATTGGCAACGTTGCCCGTAGATAACGCCACTGAATTTGATAAAGTACTACTACTATTTTCACCACTGGCACCACTGCTGTTCAGGCATATAGTCACTGGCGTTATAAACGCTTTCGTATCCATGTCAATGTCCACGGAATTTGAATCTTTCGATTCTTTCTCCTTGGCGGCCGCCATTGCGAGATCCTTTTGACTGATGGCCAGGGGATCTCTGGCATTTTTCGAGTCATCTCCGGAAGAAGCACTTTGCCGGAGATTTTCTTTGTTGTCCTTGCCGGTTTTCTGCTGTTGCTCTCGCTGCAGCCGCGTTGTGACTCCCGTGCTGAGGATGTCAATGATGCTGGAGGGGTTCTGGCTATTAACCTTCTGAGGATTGCGCGACGACCTCGTCCGCTGGCGAGACTTTCGCAGCATCTGCTTGTAGTTCTCCGTCTTCTTGGACAGGTAGTAGTACTGAACACAGTCTTGCACGCTCTTGCGGTCGAGGTAGGAAGCGATGACACCGAAGGCCTTCGGATGCTGCAGGTACTTTTCTTTGAAAAGTTCTCGCTCGCTACTCGTCCACACGTTGAGGTTCTGGCGCTCTTTGTACTCACGCTCCATGTCGGGACATACGCCATTCGTGTCCGTGTAGACGGGATGGGGTCTGCGAGGGTCGTGCATGATGGGCGGGATGACGGCGTAAGACCGCATCTTCTTATCCTCCAGCTCTTGTTCTTGCAAGCCATCCATGATCTCCTCTAGGTCCGCCTCGGACTTTATACGTGCACCCACCCTATTGAAGCGTTCTTTGTCTTCCCGTTGCTTGCGCAACTCGGGGAACACCTTTTCGAAGAACTCTCGGTTCTTGGCCTCCTTGGCTTTGCGCTTCTGGCTGTTTTCCACCTTGTCCACCTTGCGCAGCCACTCTGTAGACAAGTCCGTGTAGGTCTGCACGAGGTAATTGTTGCGCGTATCATCCTCGAGGTGGCGCTTGCGGAAGTACTCCTGCAAGCGGCTCTTGTACGCCATGTGACGCTTTTTGTTCTCGTGGTACACCTCGGTATCTTGGGGCTGGTTGTAATGTGGCACGGAATTGTTCCTGGGGACATTGGGGAAGGGTTCAGGAGCATACAGTGGAAGCAGCACAAGATGTGAACTTGAAGCCTTTTTACGGTTCTCAGTATAGATCTTTTGCGCTAACGACCGATGTTTGGGGATGACCTCCGACTCGACTTCTTTGCTTCCGGCGGCAGGTTTTGATGCGATCTCTTCGAGTTCGGAAGCTTTCTTCTTTAGTTTGGCGAGAGCTTGCTCGTTGAGGGCGATGTCGCGGTCCACCTTGGCTATCTGCTGTAGCAGCTCGTCCTTGGTGGTGCGGAAGCTCTGATCCTCAGCCAGCAGCTCGGGGGCCATGGGCGGAGACAGCGCCTCCATGACCTGTGACCCCTGCCCCCCCTGCTGCAGACACCCGCCGTACACCATGTTCTCCTGGAAACAACACACACACAAAGTCATTAGAGCCCAATCTAAATATTCTAAAATTGAGTTCTCGTAACAAGAAAACAAAATCATGCACATTCTTGCGCTGTTTCCTACAATAAATAGGCAAATATTAATATAGGTGGTATACCTAAAAAAACATTAGATAACAATTCTCAATGAAGGTTCATTTTTCTGTCAGAAAGAGCAATATTATTAACCGTCTCGGTGAAATTTGTACGTACAAACATAAAATTGTTATATTAACGGTATAAAAGTAAAACTACACTTTCACAAGAAGTTTTATAAATTCGAAAGTTTTGACAAGAGGGCAAAATCGAAACTTCACACCAGCACAGAAACGGAATTATCGAACAAAACGCGAGTTATTTATTTACCATTCCGTAGAGATACATCCTGATGAGATATTACAACAAGAAAACATAACAAAACCGTGAGTTCTAATTCATAAAACAGTTCACAACACCGTAATGACGCATGGTCGCGATAACAAATTATTGGCGGCCAAAGCAAATACCGAACACGCTGTACGTTTTACTATACGCGACAGAATAGTAAACAAAAAACATGAGGCGCCAGAGCAGCGCCACTAGCGGTGGAATGTCGAACCAGGGAACAACAGGTGGTTCGGAACTTTGATAGCGGCGAGCGTAACCTACTTCGGGAAGTGATTCATAGATGGTACCGGTAATTTCACGAATAATAAAAGAAATTATTGCGTCGTGGATTTTTTATCGTGGCTCGACAGGAAATAGATAATTACTTTAAAGTTTTCTACAAAATTAAAACAAACTAATCGGGTCGATTACAAATTAACGCAGTTGGCTTCTGTTGCGATAGCATCATTGTTTGTTTTGTATTTCTCAGTCAGTATTTTTTATTAGGATTCTTTTCAGTCATACATAACCAGCTGATGGTATAAGAAAATGTCTTTTTTTTCTTCTCTTCTTTATGATGGAGGAGAGTTGGTGGAGGTCACAGTGGGATGCTGAGGTTATTCAGCCAGTCGACGGCATCGGGAGTCACTTGGTTCAGCACAGATATGCCATAGGGAAAGTGATAAAGGGACATTATTCTATGATGTATATTCTGTTTAAATATGTGCACCATTCACAAAGTTCGGATGTGCATTTTAAATAATAATTTGTTGGTAATAATCAAATTATTGTTAATAATATTACAACATATCAGTATTTTTATGTTTCGATATTGGAGATGCCAGTGCAAAACAAAAATCTTGTTTGTAGATCCTCTTTTAGCCGCCTACAGAGGTATGTTTGTAAATCAGTCATTAGAATTTCTTATACTGAAAACGTAAAAAAATGACAATTCAAAATTCATACGTTGGAGTCATGACAAGCATTGTTTGATATTCTTTAAATGTAGAAAACTGAAAAAATGGGTAAGCTTAATGGATAAGACTAAGAAAAGGACGCTTCGATGGTTTTGCCATGTAGAGCGGATGAACTAAGAAAGGAGTGTAAGGTGAATATAGGACGAGGAAGTCAATGGTGGAAGCAGTCGGGAACGTCGGAGAAAATCATGGCACGATCACATGAGTCGTAACATAAAGTCAGAATACCAAAACAGTATGTATGAGACAATGTATAAAGGTGAATGAAGCAAAGAGTGTGTGCCAAGACAGAGTTGTGTGGCCGTCTATCCCCTATACTCGTATGTGCCCCTGTGGAAAAACAGCATGATGGTTAGAATAATTCTGGGAATAAATAGGTTAAAACTCTTCTTTTTTTTAATTGTCATCATTATTCGAATCACTTATTGAATTAATATTCAAGTTAACGACATGTTTTTCTGTGAACGAAAATAATAAATTAATTTAAAATTACGTTGTCGGTAAGCATACTAAAAATGTCGTCCGACTCAATGCAAACATAATTTATTGTATTTGGAGTAGTGAAATTTATTGGCACAACGTTTGCTTTTATTTCTGATGCAACAATATCATCAATGACAATGCGCAAAACATGCATTACTGCCACGAGTAACTGCATATTACATATAAATAAATTTGTTTTAAACCACCTCTATTTAATATAACCGGTCAACCATTATATGAAACTGAAGTGGTTTTAAACAAATGTATGTGTTTATATTATAATTATGGTAAACCACAAAATAAATGCTTTTTACGAATACAATCTGACATATAAAACTGAGGGCGCTGGGATCGTTTAAAAGGTTTTAAATGGCAACACAAAGATGGCTCAAATCAAATGCATAATTATGTTTTACTTTAACCAAACGGTGTTCAGAAATTAGTGGTACTATCCGAAAATCTACATCATATTGTAACATAATGTTGTGTTTAAACGTGTTTTATTAAAGGAGGATAATTACATGGAAAAGCGATTTTTGTGTATTTCTAATGTTATGCATAGAAATAAGCACGTACTAGATGTTAGACAAATAAATAAATAAATAAAAATATATAAAAAATCAAATTCACGGATCAAAATTACAAATTGAAATAAAACTTAAAAAAACGGTTCCACGATAATTCGACATACGTATGAATCGGCACACATTTTAAATGTTTTAAATTAATCGAATGATTTTTATAATAATATGTCAAGACACATTTTAAAGACAGGGTCAGTAGTTTGGTGTTGCCATAGTAATGACATTCTGTAGTTCCAAAATAATAAATATCTACAACAAAATGCCAAGCTGTAAGTACGAGTATTATATTGATTCTGCCGCTTAGAGTTCTGTTGTAACTTCTTTCTCTAACGCGCGTCGAGCTATCGGCGGTATGTCTTTAGGTCCTGTACTTAGCAGAATGATGCAGGCGGAAACTCAAATAATGACGATGTGAATAAAAAATACGGACATTACGTTGTAGAAAGTCGTGGGAAGAAAAGACAGTGGGAAAACAGAAGATGAATATTAAAATCAAGAAGCATTCGTAATGCTTTTTGACATGATATGCACATTTTTACGAGAAAATGACTGCAATAAGAAGTAAAAATGTTATTATAGTGATTATGCCAGGAAATGCAAGTTCCGGCGTTCCTCCTGGGGTTCTATACTAGGTCATGTCATATGGCCGATTTTTTAAATAATATTTTTATACTCTCGATTGTCAGCGAGGTCTTCTTTTCTCAAAGAATTCTTCGAAATTAAACACAAAATGGGAAATCATTATTTAGTCAACTTACGATACTCGCAGGGGTATTAGTATTGTAGTAATTAATCCAGAAAATGCCTGTTCTGGCGTTCCTAAAGGTTCTATACTAGGTCCTGTCATAATGCCGATTTTTTCAAAAAATAATTTTTATGCTTGTGATTGTGATTGTTAGTGATGTCCTCTCTGAAAGAATTCGTAGAAATTAAACATAAAATAGGACTCATTTACCTAATCGATTGATGATACTCTCAAGGGTATAATACCAAAGCAAAGTACACATGTTTGGTACGACCCTGTAACATTTCAGTGCTAATATTAACTGAACTTAGTTTTATTTTTATGACGTCTTCTCTTATTGGAGATTGCTTACCATCAGAGCAAAATTCACCTTCCATGATGTAAACCAGAACAACTCGCGAAACTGCAATCGTAACAGCTGTGTAGATATTGAAGCTTACATCGAAGTATTATTACTTCGTAAGTTACATTTTTATCGAGTTTCATTTTTAATTTGGTTTATTAACATAAACTAACATATTAACTAACCATCAAGCCGTTTCCACGCAGGGGTAGGCAGAGAGAACGGACCGCCAAACAAATCGGTCATGGCACACACTACTTGCTACATTCACATTCATACATACTATTTAGTTATTCTTACTCTTGACACGGCCCGACTCAGGTGTTCGGTTCACTTGACAGTGCCATGTCCTCCTCGGGCGTCCCCGGCTTCTTCCATTCCCATTCGCGTCATATATTCATGCGTTTATTAACATGCCTATAATAATAATCAGATTCGGTTACACAGTTTCTTGTCTTGACATGTATTTTTTTAAAGTGAATACCGTACAAGAGTCCCAACTGCTCCCAACCGTCTGGAGTAAGTGGGACTATAGTGGGGCATCTCCAAATGGTGTGTGTTGTGAGGCTGAAGGGAGTGGAAAAGGGAAGGATATGGGGGGGGAGGAAGGTGGGGGAGTACCTACAGATCTAGTCACCAAACACGGCTAAATCAATTTCAAACAAAGTTTCGATTCTGAATAGTGTATCTAAAACTCTGCTTGTTACGCTAAGAGTACTCTTGAAGTGAATGGAGATAATTACCCTGGTGTCCACCCTCAACGGCTGCATCTCGGGCAGCAGCTTGGCGTGGTGGTGCGGCTGGTGCGCGTGGTGCGCGTGATGGTTCTCCCCGAGGCGGATCTTCTTAAAGGCAGGCGGCTCCTGGGCGGGCGGCTGCTGGGGCGGCGGGGGCGCCAGGGCGGAGGGCGGCGCGGCGGCGGCCCCCAACGCCGGCTGCGGCGGATAGCGTCCGCCGCCGCCCTCGCCGCCCGCCCCCGCCCCCGAGGGCAGCAAGCTGATACGCTGGCGCTCGGGCAGGCGGAGGTAGTCCACGACGGCCACGCGGCCGTAGGGGCTTTCTCTGCAACACAAAAGAAAGATACATGATGATTGATGAACGATGATATGAACATTGTCCTGGAGGGTACCAGAAGTAGAGGAATGGTGTTTGGTAAAAAGGGAAAGCAACCGCTAGATTAATAGCTTACATTGTAAACATTATTGAAGATCCGTCTATAACAAAATGCATAAAACTGAGACGGCTGCAATGTACCAAGGATGGAAACAATAACAATATTCTACCAAATACAATAGAAATACGATGCGTTCATTTTATCGGTGACTAGAGACTTCAAATTTTTACACGATTTTTTTATTCAAAACGTATACAATACATTCCCATGCAATTGTATTCCTAAGAGTTAAGAAACATTGTGAGAATTTCGTAATTTTGAGACGAAATTCGCAATTTTCGCGTAAATAACGCGAATTTTCATATTTTTAATGCGATGTTTTGAAATGAGAAAGTAATATTATACGTTCAAAATATTTGTTTGTCTATGGTTTTGAGAAGCTTGTATAGCCATACAATGGAACGCAGTTAACTTCATCTCGAAAACGCCGCTTACTGTCATTCTGTTTTCGATTTTCAAAAAAATATATATTTTAAATACATGTTCACCACTTTTGTTGCAAAATACCAAAAAAGGAACATAATACCACTTTTGTTATAATTTTTGCTGAAATTTCCCAAAAATAACGAGAAATTTTCAGGTTCCTATTGGTGACTTATCGTCAAAACTAAAAACGTTCAAAAAATCCTATTCAATATAAAATATAACTTCATGTAAGTAGGAATAAAATCAGGCCATTTTTTTCTATTGTTCCTCCATAACTTACTTAGTTGCGGTTATCTCCCCACGTGGTCCTTGTTATTCAATGCCCTTAGTATCCAGTGAAAAACCATGTACATAATGTCATTTAATATTGTCTTGCTCTCTTGTTATTTATACCTACTTTATATTTGATTACACCCTCAGCTTCTAAATTGCTATATTACAATATCTAAATTGTTATACAATAATATCTAAAATGTTCATCTAAGTGAGTCTGCTACTCGTGAATATTTTAAAGTGGTTTTAATTCGCACGCATGTAATATGTAATTATATTAAGTTGGGTTATTTAGTATATATTTTCTTTCTCTTTAGATATTGGCACATCTGGTTATTTATACCCCTGGTTTATTTTCAATTGTGCTTGTTAATAAGAATGTTAACAATATGCGAATATAATTCGACAAGCATGGCGCTATAAAAATAACTATGTAATTTTTAATTAATATTACTAACGTACAAAAATACTCGTGTCTAAAAGTTTTTAATTATATAAAAAGAAATGCAAAATGTACACAAACATGGCCTGTCCTCGAGGTCCTAGCCCAGGGGCATTCCAAGAGGATTATGGAATATGCCGTGCCCTGCCGCCATCAGCCCCGGTGAGGGGGCCGCGGGGCCGGTTGTTCTGAGACACCGCGGGAGTCTCGGCCGCATAATGGCGGATTCCCCCCGCACGGGGCCCGCGCCGGTGCCCCCGAGGGGGCGCTAGCACTGACACCCAGGCGTCAAGATAAAATGGTTACCGTTTTGTATATATGCCAATAGAACGGAACGAAACGCGTGCTAGCTCGGTGGCGGTATCTCGCGGTGGCACGGGGAACGATGAGCTCTGATGCCAAAAATAAATTATCAAAATAATTCTTTCATTTTGAATGCTGTTTTACCACTGTTATATAACAACTGAAGAGTTTAACGGTTATGAGTGTGTTGACGTGTCTGGTGTGATCAATTTTTTTCAAATGTCAAAACCGTTTCTTGAAGAGATAATCAATTAACTAGGCCTGTATAGGGCCTAGAAGTCAAACGGTCTTATGTACATTGGCGACATCAGTTTTCTTTTTGTTCAGAGTGTATAATATAATCAAATTAATAAAAAGAGTTAAAACCTCGGGGAATAATATTATGTAAATAAATATTTACCTTACATATTTAAATGAATACAAAAAACTTTGATTTGATGTATACAGCAGAGGCAGGGATGGGGGAACCACGATCTTCTTGTACAAACCATTTTTTTTTACATGAATACCGCACAAGAGTCTCAACTGCTCACAACCGTCTGGAGCCAGTGAGACTATGGCATCCCCAATTGGGGAATGTTGTGAGGCTGAAGGCATAGGGGAGGGGAAGGAGAAGGGGGGAGGAAGGTAGGGAGATACCTGGCTATTCAGATCTGGTCACCAAAAACGGATAAAAGCCATTTCAAGCAACGTTTCAATTCTGAATGATGGTCTTTCACCAGGGCGATACTGAAAAACCATATGGTTTGTTTTTCACTGTTCTTCAAACACTGGACAAAATAGATTTTTTATATTGCAAGAATATCAAACACAATAATATTATATTATTATCCAGAACGCCGCCAACAATTGAGTCAATTGTTAATTCATTGAAAAGGTAAGAATAATACAAATAGTACAAAATACAACGATGTTGATGAGAATCTAATAGCAGCAATGAAATGCTTATAAAATAATTGCAGATTTCTCGGCCACATTTGCCATCATCATTGTTAGCAAGCACTGCACCGGGGGCGACCGCTTTCAATTATTCCTGAGAATGCAAACGGTCTGTAACGGCCCCTGGATTCTGAATGAAAGACGCAACAATGCCAAAGCATATTGTGCTCAGCTGGAAATACATATATATATAAATACAGGTAATAATAATAATAATAGAGGTAAAGATGTACATTGTACAACATTATAGATCCAAGTCTCGGCGGAGCTGGTTTATTCATTTGGCATTCCGATGTAGTGACAAACACCGTAACATCAATAAATAAAGGCTTCTTTGCGTCAGGTATAAAAACAGATGGCGAATTATTATAATGCTTGGAAGATAACATTATGTGCAAATGCTGGTAGAATTAAGATGGGAAGATGATCGAATGGAGACCTAGAAGGGATCACAGAAACCTTGATGCTGATTTATTAGTTCAATGCTCGTTGACAAAGATATGAAGACCATACAACAAAATTACAGGAAGAAATCAGAAAATACTCGAACCACATACCAGCCATAAAATGAATCTCAATGCATAAATAAATTCGACGTGTCCACGTAAAGTAGCATCTCTGTTTTTTTTTACTGAAGCATTCCGTGGAAACCAAAGCAGTATTTGAATGTAAAATGTAAAAATAATACTAGATGACAGGACACCGACAAGCGTGACCGAGTGGATTCCCCAGTGGAAGTGACCTTTGAGACATTCGTGTATTTTGTATTAATTAAAAGTGCAAAGGTGTAATGTCTCCATCTCGATTTTCAAATAACATCCAGCGACACTCGATCATCGGTCAGCTCTGAAAAACAGTGTCAACCGCTTCCCTTCTGTACTTTCGAATGAGTCGATGCACACGGCTGACAGTGGTTACTTGTTATTGGTTCAATTAAATGCCGGGGAATGCCGCATCGGTTGAATTCTATCAGCAGTGATAACAGTTTATTAAAGAAAAAAAATATTAGTAGAAAATAAGAAGAGTTTCGACGCGGAGAAGAAATAGGTCCAGAAGTATCAAATCGCTCAAAAGAACACTTCAAAACAACCTAGGCAAAATGAATGAGGTATTATTTATAGAATATTAATGATAGAAGAACCAAGCTTATTACACTTGTCTTCATTGAAACCTAGTTTACAGTATCTATCTTGAAAATAATGTTACGTAAATTACATAACTGCAAGTTAGGTTGCTAACATTATGTAAACACCCCCGAATGGATTATCTAGAAAATACAAAAAGACAACGAGAAAGACTAAAATAACGCTGCTGGGAGAACGAGAGCACTCTTGGTCTACAGATTATTTTATTAAATGTTAAAATTTAAGATCATCCGTGCAGAATTTGTGATAATGCAGATTCTACAGAACCAAGGCAGAACACGTATAATAATATAATGCAATCACTTTAACTCTATCTCTGAAGTAGGTCGCAAGTCGCAAGGATGATTACAGCTATCAACACATCATGATGGCAGTAACATCAAGTCGCAACGGAGCTATCAGCGGTTGCCTTTAACGTAGCAATTGATTAAAAACACGCGGTGGCCGCGAGTATATTATTATTATTATTTATGGCAAACTAGTTAGTGCCTTCTGGATTTTACCAGTTTCTTATCAAGTAGGTTAGATAATATTTACGTCTCATAGTTGAAGTTCTCGGATAATTCGCGGAAATCTCTCTATTCACGATAAAAAATCGTTGGCAAATATATTATCTGCGTTGGCAACAAGATATACAAAGGAATTCCCCGGAGAAGATTAATGTGACGATTCGCTCGGTATGCGTGCTACTGAAAGAGGTTCGGCTATTTATTTTATTTGTTATCAAGTATAAGAAAATAATAAAGAACCCATTCAAATCAACTAACTAATACGTTCGACCTTCAGAAAAAAATTATAGAATACGGAAATTATATCAAATATGACAGTAAACGTAAATTGTCAAATAAAAATATAAACATAGTAAAAATGTATGTGTAGCGAGGTTTTTTTTTATATCATATATTGATTAAATCATATTAAAAGAAAATCTATTTTCTAAAGCAGCAAAAACTCTCGCTTGCTTTTTATGCATGGAATATTTCATGAAAGTGCCCGGAGCACTTAGAACTATGGCATCCCCAATTGGGATATGTTGTGAGGATACAACGAGTGGGGAGTGGAAGGAGATTATCTGGTTATTAAGCACGGCTATTACAATTTAAGGCGACGTTTCGATTATGAATGGTGGTCTTTTACCAGGGCAATATTTAGCGTATATGTACATACATTTAGCACTCATGTTCCTATCCGAATAAAGAAAATTTGCTTAAAACTACCAACGGCTAAAAGCAATATTGTACCATAGAACAATCACGATTATTGCTGCTAATATTATTGCTGGGATCGAAAATATCAAAATATCCAATATATTATATGAATATTATATCCGATATAAAATAAATATATTAAAATGTGATATTATTTTCTCAAGGGAAATAGACGTTAAAAATACAGTCTAAATGAGGATGAAAAGTATGTCTCTAGAGCTGCTGTTGCTGCACGACCAGTCAATAATTGGTCACAAAGTGAAACGAACTTGTTTTTTTTTCTAATGGCCAACAGTTGTCATCAATGGTCCGAAATGTTCACAACACCGAGGGCAATGTACTTTGAAAATGAGTTCCAAACATACAACAACGTGAGAGTGCACAGTAAAGTTAAACACGGAGAAACACGAAAATATACCATAAAAACAAATACACCGACTAAATTATAAAATATCGTCGATATTATAATACCTATATCGGCAATAAATATCACGGTATATATCTTTCGAACCCTGGTTAATGGTAAGTCTAAGTGCAGTTATTTTGTCTGTGTCTGATTCGATTTGTATGTTCTAACAGTTTACGGTTCCCCGAACTCGGGACCTTGGCTTTGTTTTAAGTTTAAACACAGCGGCATTGTTGTATTTACAATACCGATGATGCAGTGTCGGCGTGTTGCATGAACGCCGACACCTGGTTTTGTCCCTTCATCTCTACCTATTGCCCATTGTCTCAGGACGGTATGAAAAGATTATCATTGTTCGCAAGATCATGTCCCCTTGTCTTTAGTTAGCAGCTTCTTCGTGTTCGTCTCTCATTGGACGGCGGAAGACATCCTGCAATTCTGATGTTCGTTTTACGATCCGGCTTCGTCCGAGATTTCAACACTCTTTCTTATTGAGCAGTTGAATAATAACAAACAATATAGGTTCTTATTATATATTTACAGTCCTCTTCCTCGTTTTCTTCGACGTACCAAAAGTAGATATGCCCTTAGAGTAGGTATATTATTACTCTAAGGATATGCCATAGTCCCACTGGCTCCGGGCAGTTGGGAGTCTTGTACGAAATTTCACATATAAAAAATCGATAGACTAGTAACATCCAGATTTGGATCCATCCAATATTTGAGGACAATAAGGAATTCCTGTGTAAAATATTATAGCTTAAAAATATATACGAGTATATGCATATAGATCTGAAGGTTGACGCTAGAAGTGCTTGGAAATATTTAGGTACCAGAAAGTACTCAGTACCAGTAAAACGTCCATTATTTGAATGTCATGTGCTCTAGTCTAGATTAAAACCCGCTACCTAAATACTGTTATCTAGTTACTCGTTCACCATAGGGAACAAAAAATACTTGAGGGGTTTAGAAATTGTGACCCATCTAACGTAGAAGTCAAAATGTTGTTTTAGCGTTTTTTTACACCGAGAAATCGATAAACAATCTTCATTGCTTAGCGATTAAGAAATTTGACATTTCAACATAGACGATCGACAAACGCCGATTCTGAATATATAAGTTTTATTACATTACGTACATAGAATTTATAATTCTTATTTAAATGTGGATAAAAAAACCATCTCATCAAAACGCCTTGTTTCGTTGGTACCTTTGTAACGACGTCACGCGGTTGTTCGCGCCTAAATACGTTCTGTTTAAATTCATCCCGTGTAACCGTATGACGCTTGTGTGACGTCACGGGGGCCACTGTCACTTATCGCTCGGATTTGAGCCATTTTGGTGGATTTCAAAAAATAATCAAACTTCAAGAAACAATTTAACTATGTAAACTAGTAAAATGGTCAACAATGATTAAAAAAAATGTACAGGAGGTTCCCCTGTTGAGATAATGGGCTCAGTAGTTAGGTTTCCATTTTTCTCTCCGTCTATGAGTTCGAGATACCGAATAATATTGTTCTTAGAATGATTGCATGAGGCCAGTCAGCAAAGCAAATCATCAAAACCCAAAAATCACGTCAGTACATTGTGACGTCCAGTCCAAAGTCCAATTTAACCTTGAAGAAGTCAAATCTATTTACCATTTTCTAAACGATTTGCCGAGCTTCAGCATTCAGCGGAGTAATTTCGGTCGGAGAACATTAGAAGCGGAATATTTTTTCCCATTGAATCGGCACAACAGCGGATGAAAAAACTTTAATTTGGGCAGGCCATTATTCATGCCTGGACAAGCGAAGTAAAAATTGCGCGTCGCGATTGTGAATAATTAGGTTATGTTAAGAAGAGTTGGGTTAGGTTAGGTTAGGTTTATTTAAAGTGGTTTCAACGGATAATGAGTTCTAAAGTAGTTCTCTCTAGGCCCTGAGGGGTATTCTGTCAGGACAGTGCTGGTCTGATGAGACTTTGTTCGAAGTTTATGTTACGTTTTTAATGATTTATTCACGGTTAGAAAGCAATTTAAATGACACAATAATGCAACAAAAATACTAGAGAAACATTTTTTAAAATGTAAATATTGCTCCCCACTGTCCAGAGCCAGTGGGACTAAGGTAACCCCAATTGGGGTATGTTGTGAGGTGAAGGAGATGGGTAAAAGAAAGGTTGGGAAGTACCCGGGTATTCAAATCTGGCCACTAAAGCCATGTCAAGCAAAGTTTCAAGACTCGCTTCTGAATAGTGGTCTGTATAACACGTTTTTTTTTCTGATGAAAGCGAATGAACGATTCGCATGAATCGAGGGTTATCAATCATATTTAAAGTTGTGTAATGCAAAAATCGCGTGTTAAAGTCCCATTTTGACGTTTGTCATTATTTCTCCAAGGATGTCGTTTTAAAAACAAACAGAACAAAAATACAAAGGGAGGAACGGACGTGGGATATTTTCCCCTCGGCTGAACATCTGTGACGTTAGAAATGGATTTTAAGTCAGGCAAACAACTAGCCAACCGACCACCTGTGAACTGAGTCATTGCAAGACAGCCAGCCCCGGTCATCATCATTATACGTAATGACCTCCGTGGAACAACGGTACGAGCGCTAAGTGCTAAAACATGTAAATTTTTAATCGTTACCAGCGACGCAAAATACGCCAGCCCTTGGATTGTTAATTTTCATGAAGCTTATAAAAATGAGTTTGCAACTTTTAAAAGTTTATAAATCGCCCATCAAAAGCACCTCTGTGGTTGTTTTAACGAAAACGGCGCTATAAAAGTAGCCCTAATGTGTGAATGAAGCAAGAAGTGTATGCCAAGATCAAGTTGTTTGGCGGTCCGTCCTCTCTGCCTACCCCTGCAGGGAAACGGCGTGATGGTTAGTTAGTTGGTTAGTTAGTTAGTTAATACCGCGTAAAAATTATTTAATTTTTACCTTTAATAATTGAGGTTGTGTAATTCATTAGTAGAAATAATTATTTTTTGTATAACCTTCCCCTCCCATTCCACTCCCTTCAGCCTCACAATATTGCCCAATTGGGGATGTCATAGTCCCTCTGTCTCTAGGCAGTTGGGACTCTTGTGCGGCATTTATATAAAAAAAAATAAGAAAAGAAAACACCGGGGAGTATTACTCGCTATCATTGGATAAAAACAAAACTCCAGGCTGAACTTTCCTCCCAATCTTGAAAAAGCCTGAAACAAGACCTGCAGATGAAGCGATAGATGTCAGGATGTAAAGGCGATGCAATGGGAAGTAATGCAAAATAAAGTGTTTTTTGGTTTGAAAATTTGATGGCCCAGAAATATCATAGATTTAATGAAATACTGCAAGTAGAACACACCTTGGTCTTGCGTTCAACAGGGTATTTTTGGTGAGTATTTTTATAACCAAAAAAATGAATAAAGCATCAGACCTGTAAAATCTCCTACTTACAAACCTCTTTTCCGATATTGTCGTATGTTCATTGTGGCAACTTAAGTTTCTTAGTGTGACTGTAAAACATTTTAATATTTATGCCCGAGCTTTACAAAATAAAATAAAACACGTTTTTTGGTTGATTTTTTTTTTTTCCGTAATTCGAAACATACGGGGCCGGTGTTAAGCGGGAATTTTAACCTTTTCGCCACCTACATAAGGAGTGCGTGAATTCGTTCGAATTTTAGTTGATAATTAAGTGATGTTGATAATAATTTTAAGTGACTAACTAACTAACTAACTAACCATCACGCCGTTTCCCCGCAAGGGTAGGCAGAGAGGACGTGTCGCCAAACAACTCGATCTTGGCATACACTTCTTGCTTCATTCACATTCATATATTAGGATTATTCATTCATACATTTAGGAAGTGAATCCCCTTAATACTATAAAAATAATAATATATCGGTCAGTGGCTGAGTTGGTAACGCGTCTGGATCCTAACCGGGCGTCGTGATTTTAATTCCTCCATCACGACAAAAGCAACATCTTCCAATTACTGTGATGGTAGTAGGAGATTTTCAAATATTGTCAGGTTATTCGTAATCCGGGAATGTTTGTCTTTATTTAAAAAAATATAAAATACATACATTATTTCTACCAGACATCACTCAAAGTCGGAGATGTATTAGAAGCACTAGCCCCGTGGGACTTAAAGGTAATAAAAATTTGAAAAATAACAGTAATCATCATTATGGACTGTAATGCACGCAGTGATTTTATCTGCGGTCTCATGACCGTGTGAGTAAAGAAACAACGGTTAAATACTGCATTGTTCGTTGCACATTTATAATTGCACACCGCACATGGCGACAGACCATTTAGACAACGTATTAACGTTATTGCTAATAATTATTAATGCTACTTTGAAAGTGACAACAATAATATTATTTGTTTCACGCGGCGCGAACCGGCAAATCTTATCGGAACACTGCTTCTAAAGTTTGCAACGATTAAAAACATATGTTACGGTAACTGGGTGGTACGAGTGCAGTTTTGGGTAACCTGCAGAATTAATTAATTAACCTCCGCAAAGAGATATCGGAATAGTAATTTAAATAATCTATAATCGAACATAATAAACGAAATGTGCAATGAGAAAACGAAGTAGGTACCCAATATGCTGCACAATATTAATGTTGTAATGTCGTAGTTTAAGGGGAGTCGGAGAGAGAATATTTAGTAATTCCAAATAATAATAATATTAACGCAATACGATAAACATAATGTTTTTTTAGAGAAAAATATTTATTGCAATTTTCAAATCAGAAATAAGACCCCTTTCTGTCCGTCCTACGTATATTTTACAAAATATTAATACATTTTGAATACACTCCAAAAATAAATTAAAGGTTAATCTTGTAAAATGCCAAGAAGAAATTTCAAAAAAAAAAAAGAATATGGTGTAGCTTAATTTTTTTCATAACCACTAGCGATAATGTTTTTTTAAAGGCCGATTGCTAAACTTTGCCAAAGTTTATTTTGAAAAAAAGTACCGGGAAAGGACTGCAATTATTTTTGTAAACTTTTGAATTTATTTTAATATTTTGTAAAACATACGTCGGACGGTCAGAAAGAGTCATACACATTTCTGATTTGATTTTAATAAATGCTAAGCATGTGTAAATCTTAAAAATATATAATAAATATTTTTCTCTTTAAAAACCAATGCGGCTACCATTCTGAAAGACGATCCCTTCATTTGTTTTATGTGATTATTAACTATTATGTTTTTCATTGTCTTTCTTATATTTTAATTTTTATTAGATTTTCTTTCATTTATTTTAATTTCAATTTCATTTTCGTGTAAGGTAGGTTTGAAGAGGTGATACTGTGAATGGAGTGTTATATGTATCGTGACCATTTCACTAGGAGAACCTGTGTCGAGGTGTTCACGTGGATCTGTTAAATGTGGTACAATTATTAATGTGTATTGATTAGTTTTGTTTTAATGTTTTAGTTTCGCTAAATTAGGTAGAATTTGAAGAGAAATACATTTTTTGTTTTTGTTTTGGTTACAGTAGGCAAATCCTTTAAAAATAATAAACATGTAATTATAGATAGTTTCGACTAAGTTTGATAATATCAAAGTATATTGCACGGAAAAGGAGAGAAGGGACTATCAAGTAAACATATTGGGTTATGTGTGGTTTGGTTTTATCATGATTTGAATAACGTGAATACCTTGTTTTTTTGATCCAGGCTGTAATTAATTGTAAATATTATATTTTCGGTTAGTAGTTGCTTCAATCATAAAGTAATGTACTTAAAACTGCACTTTGAAACGATTTTCAGAGGTTAAACTCCACGGCGATATTTGAATGAAAAAAACTGACGCTCACTTACAACAAACACATCTCAATTCACTAAACGGACTTTAAAACTTTGAAAGGAAAATATAATTCACAATAAAATGCGGTGGTAACTAAATTCCGCCTTTTCATGGGTGATATTCGATCGATCCCCTTTTTAAGTGCTCCGGCAGTGATTATTATTTAAGTGTAGATATTAAAATAGTCTAAAAAAAAAAACATTTTGAGAAGCTGTGCGAGCCGCCGCACATCAACACACCCGCAGCATCTATTTACGCACACACCCGCAAGCCGAGCTCGCAATAATAATAATGAGTTTGTACATTGTACACGGCCGAGCGGCGCACACAGACGAGGTAATACATGTGCAGTCAGTCCAGTGTTCAGTGCACGCACACACTCACGGCGACGGCAAACTCAGACAATGTCAAGGTCAGACGTCTAGGGCGAGTCGGGATAAATAATAATCGCACTCATTGTGTTATAAATAATGTACAAGGTACATAATATTACATTGAATGGAAAAACACATTGTGATTGTACGTTATATGCATATACCGCATAGGAACAAGAAACCATACTGCTTTATACCAGTTTAATAATGTAACGGGTACAAAAACATTCATTCTGGTTCTGAATGCCTCCTTTGTAACTGTTTGACGGTTTAACGCGGACAAAGAACTAGACAAATGTGTAGATCAGGTGTTTTAGATAAGTTTTTAAAACGCATAATACTGAAAAAAATAATAGTGAGGTTTTATATACAATTTAATTGAATGCGGCTGAAAGGATATTAAGGGGGAAAGGGACGTCGGAGAGGGGACATATTTTTAAAACTTATGTAGCATTTATCAATATCAAAATAGAAATATGACATTTTCTGACCGTCTGCATATTTTTTACAATATATTTTTAAATTTTGAACACAACAAAAAATATCTGAAAAATTTTCATTAAATATAAAACAAATTTAAAAAAATAGGGTGTAGTTTAATTTGATTACGAACACTAACTTTAATGGTTTTTTTTAATGCGGATTATAAAACGCTGGTAATGTTTATTTTAACCCCTCGAGTCTTTATGGGAGATATTTCTTCCGGAAAACAAATAGCCGTAGAGTATTTGGGAGATATTTCTCCCAGCCCGAAACGGACTGGTAAATCATTTTGAACTATAGTGATATGTATATGATTTAAACTGTGTTAGAAAGAGAAAAAAAAAACACGCTTTTCATTGCCATTTAAAAGTTTACGATGCACATTTACGAAAAATTGTCATTTATTATCAGAAGAGCCGAGGGGTTAAAAAAAACACCCACTGGAAAAGGATAGACATTATATTTCTCCACGTTTTTTGAAATTATTTTCACATTTTAATATTTAGTAAAACATAGGTAGGACCGTCAGAAAAGGTCATATTTCTAATATAATTTTGATAAATGCTAAGCCTATGAAAATTTGAATAATATATTTGAAAAAATTCTCTTTCTAAAGATTATGTTTATCGTATTACGTAGTGATATTATGATTATTTAGAATTTTAAAAAATAATCTCCTCTCCTCTCCCCCTTAAAGACATGAATAGGTGAATAGGTTTGCAATCAGCAACAGGTCAAAGTGTAACGTTAACATACACATATTTTTATTTTATCCAATAAAATAAATCGTAATACTTGCTAGCTGAGAATCAGAAGACATTGAAGAATTTGGAGATAATTTACGAATTCCGGAAAAAACAGAAGGATTCCAACCATCAATTACAGCGAACGCTCTTATTTTTTTTATACAAAGGTTAGTACTACATAAATTAAACAGAAAAAGTAATGTAATTAATATTTTTATGCCCTAATAAATATAATAGTGATTAAATTTCTAATTATTAATTATTTTATTGAGATTTAAAAAACTCATTTTAGTATTTAATCATAGTAGAAAATAATATTAACATAACTTAAATGAAACATGAAAACGGAAAAAACTACAGATAATAAAACAGCTGCCAATAATATGGGATAAAAAATGGAGAATAATATTAACAAATCTTGAATTTGAGATATGATATCGATGAAGACGACATAAATTGAACCGGTCTCATTAGATAAGTTGGTTAAGCGGTTGCCCCGGATAGGCAGATGTCCTGGGTTCGAGTCCCAGATGCGACTGAATTTTCTTTAATTTTCTGTCGTTTTTCCGTTTTCATGTTTCATTTAAGTTCTGTTAATATTATTTTCTACAATGATTCAAATATTTATTTAATTTCGTTATCGAATGATTTATTGATTTTTAATTCGGTTAATAAATAATTTAAGTGTAATTAATTCGATAGTAACCTACAATGTTTCATTTAATTATCCCATAAATAACTTTCCTTCACAAATAATAAAAATAACGGTAACCGGAACCCGGCAAAATACTTCAATATAAATGATAAATTTCATAGGAAACTAGAAGAGAATGAGTCATTATTTTCTCCGCCTCGGAGAGTATTTAAAAGAACGCGAAAAAAATCGTTATTCGCAGAACTGAATATGTAGTAATGTCATATTTTCCTCGTTTCTTGGAGGAAGAAGAACGTCGTAAAATGGAATAATAATAAAAGCGAATAATAATTACTATGTACGCAATATAATGAAATCTAGCTACACGTGTTTAAAAGAAAAACCACTTTGTGTAAACAATCATTGTTAATTAATTACATAATAATAATTGTAAATTTACATACCCTCGAGTACCTACACATATTTCAAACCTTGTTTATAATATTATTGTCTATACCTTTTCTCATACTTACATAAATATTTTCATAGTTATGTATTTTGCGATATCGCCAGTCTCATGTTCATATTCATTATGTTATTTTTTACTTGAAATTTCAATCTTCTGTGCTTTTTAACGTTTTCGTCAGTTAACCCCACTAATCTGTTTGATGTGCCCATGGCAGCCACGTTAATCTAGTATAATCCCTAAGTATACGTGATAATTCACAATATAGCGCTATATTTTTGTTGTTGTTGTTTAGTAAGTACCTCCACATAAACCACACTTCAACTTATGGGCATAACCGAAACGGAATAATAGAAACTTATTTCGAATTAATGTCTTACCAGTATTGAAATAAAAGTATCTAATTTCTATTATTTTAAACGCCATAGCACATTCTACCTGAATACATTCAGAAATAATATATATTGTGTCGACTATATAATATGATAGAGTGTGCTAACGTAGGTATTTTTAGTTTCAGAAAAAGATGTCGTGCTATTATTACTTAAAAATATGTAACGATGAATAGGCTTAATTATATTATGTAGGTATCAACTCTTTGTGTTTATTGCTTCTATTTGTATTATGTATCATTGAATGAGTTTTTGTAATTTTATGTTTTATGTTTCCTTTGTTCGGAAGTTTGTAATCCTATGTAATTTATGTATTGTATAATAACTGATTTTTTATAACTGGATTGTTAATAAAATGGTCGACTCCATCAAAACAAATCAAATAACTAAACCTTTAAGGAATATTTCGACTGAAACAACACATTATAGATCATGTCTGTCACTAACCGACACCTTCCTCACTCCCTCCTTCCCCACAACATACCCCAATTTGGGGATGCCATAGTCCTATTGACTCCGGACAGTTTGGAGCAGGCGAGACTCTAGTTCGGTATTCATATAAAAAATAACAAAATAAAAGACTTAGTCAGAAAATGACACGAACGTAGAGTTTATAAATGAAATATTTTAGGATACACATGACCCACGGAATGTGGTTGTGGTACAACAAGATACCAGGTAAACGTTACAAGAAAAACCACAACCTCCATAATATTTTATTATATTCCCGAAGGTCCAAAACCCTCAAACCGCGCGTCTGTGAAGACTCTATCTAATCGGGTTAGGTTTGGTTAGGTTTCGTTCCGTTTAGGGCCGGACCTTTCTTGCCGCTTTGCTTTTAGCGGTTGGGTTACAGTGCGGACGAATTAGGACAGTAAAAGACATGCCGGATTTATGATTGTTTGCGGTGAGATCATTTAGCGGAAACTTTTTTAGAGCGGGCGGATGATGTGGATTCCAGATTGAGAATTGTGATTCACCTATATTAGAGTTTATACCTAAAAATATAAAAGTAGAACCCAACCGGTAAATAATACGAGATGAAGATAGATTTATAGTAAAGACTGCTCGTGATGGTGTAGTTGAGAGCGCTGTATGTTTCTCAATTCACCCAAATGTAAGAACCCATTCTCAATTTGTTTAGTACTGTTTATTTTGGCGCGATGAAAAAATAGTGATAGTGCGTCGTGGCTCACACTCTGGAGAGCGGTGGATAAAAATAATTGTAAGAAAAGTGTAATAAGAAGCTTCCTTTATTTTTTATAACTCTACACAGGAGGTCCTGAGGAAAATAATTTCCCACAGAGCCTATGTCATCTTTGATGATGCTATGTGGAAGGTCATATTGATGAGAGGAAGGAGTGAATATGGGTTTTGAGGAGACCCATGTTGAAGGAGGGAGGAAACACAGAGGCCGGCAAATCGTTCCACAGCCGGGTTGTTGAACACAAGAGCGAGTCGTAGAAACGACCCATTCTCCTGTGACAAATGTAAACAGTATACAAGTGTTGGGCGCGCGTTCATCGTGTTTTCCGACTAAGCACCGGTCCGAAGGGATCAATGACCTCAGAGCACCTTCCCATAAAATATCGGTAGAACAAGGACAGCATACCCACCTGACGTATGCGCTCTAAAGATTTCAATCAGTTTGTTAAGATATGGGAATCTATCAAACGCCCGTTTCTGAACATATTTTTTTTCAGATATTGGTATTGCCGCAAATTCCTTACGACTATTGAAAATGCCGTGTGAAACAGTCTCCGGCAGTACATTACAGGTTTCCTGGTAGTGGGCGGAGAGCTATGTGGGTGTGTTTGTATGTAAGTAAGATTTTGGCTACGCACATATCTATTAGCCAGTTGCTTGGAGACATTTTATGGCTTTCCTACTATATTTCCTTCTCTCCAACTTAGAACACCTCCCATACTTCATTTGTTTCCACAGGAAAACTGAAGGTTGAATACTGTTTGATCTCGTATTGTGTGTTTGTGTGTGTGTGTGTGTAAGACAGTAAGTTGAAGTAGGTTGACGGTGTGTGAGGTTACCTATAAGCCAGCTGCTGCGAGGCATAGGGCTGCTGCATGTGCTGCTGCTGTTGGTGGTGGGCGGCGATGCGCAGCTGGTGCGGGTGGTGCGGCGGCTGCGCGTGGTGTGGGGGCGGCGGGTAGGGCGGCGCGCCCGCCGCCGGGCTCAGCGGGGCCGCCTTGCCGGACACCGTGTACCCGCCGCCCAGCCCGGGCACGTGCTCGGACGCCTGACCGCCCCTGAAACAACACAAAAATACAAACGATTAATATTATGTAAAATATTACCCAAAACGAGACTTCAGTCTGATTATTAAACGACTCGTTACAAATCGCCCGGTTAGAATGGAAAGGTATTCCACATAAGAGGTAATGGGATCTTTGGGGATGCTGTGTGGAAGGTATTATAAATCAGAGAAAGGAGTTAACCTAGGACTGAGGGTGCTAAAGGAAAGAGGCCAATATTGTAAAGGGGGGGGGGGGGGAATTAAAAAAAAATACAACAGTTTGCTTTAAACGTAATGTAACCAAATTGGTAGTATTTTGGCACAGGCACAATACAGTCAGATACATCTTAAGCATCTACAGAAGATGAACAAGGTTTGCGAAAATTCGAGGGTATGCTATGTAAGCGTAATACGCAGAAGGATTGTATTAGCTCTGTGCCTTGTGTCTGATGTCCCGCCCATAAGCAGCGAGTAATGTTATTCAATCCAAGGAAACCTCTGCTGAAGACAGGGTGGAGGCGGCTACAGAACCCCGTCTGGTATTATAGCCAATGTAGTAGCATCTTAGGGTACAGCCAACCCTAATTATAAATAGATATATATTGACAGAGGCGTGCATTCTACATAGGCACATGGGCACATAGGCACTGCCTGGTGCCTACCGTACCTAACTCGCTTAAAAATATAAATAATATTAAGATGTACAAAATTATTGCTTTAAATTACATATTTACTTTAAAAATATGTGCAAATCACAAAGCACGAAACGCAGCGCGGCGCGCGCCACACCGCCCGCACCACCCACTACACAGTATCAATGGCAGGAACTAATTATTCAAAATGACGTACGCGACATTTTCATATATTGGATCTATTCTATACATTCAAACGTACATGTGTGCGCAATGCGCTTCAAGGGACGACTCGTTTGTGTTAGTGTCTAAAAAGCAGTGGTTTTCGGCAATGCCTGCAGATGTAGCAACCAGTACCATCTATTGGTACACACTACACATATTAATTAGAACACAACTAATATCATGCTGGCCTTATTTCAAAATATTGTCGACGTTGCTCGCTAAAATCTATAAGTTGTATTGCCCTACAAATTCAATCCACCCACAGCAGAACAAATTTCTCAATGTTAGAGGCCACCGTTCGAGAGTTTTTACAGCTTGAGAAGACAGAATAACATTTTAGTAGATAGCAAAAGCAAACATTCCCAATACTACTTCTCGTCACGTAACACCTTTACCGATCTAATCTGCTTTTTGTGTGTAATCTCGGAGGCTGATCCGTGAAGTGAATCCAGTCAAATCTATCCCCGGCGAGATTAGTGACTAAACTCCGCAGTAGTTCCCACGCCAGAGACAGGAACGGGGTATAATAATATAACATAATCTTATATATAAATTTAGCTGTATGATCAGAGACGTGCGTTCCATACAGGCAAGTAAGCATTGCCTACCCTACCTTAATTTATAAAATTATTGCAAGAAAACAATCTACACTTTTAAAGTAACATTTGTGACTATAAAAATATATTCGGACATTTCCATTTGGGTTGAACTGTTAATTGACACTTGTTCGCACTTGTTTAGCCCACGAGTCGCACGCCTCTGGGAGTCTGGACAAAGTTACGGAGTAATGAACTGCCTTGTAAGATCTCTCTATTACAAACGTCGTTTATGAGAAAGAGTGAGATATTACAACGGAGCTATCAGCGGAATGCCTTCGCGTGTTATGCTGGAAGGCCACAGAGACAGGAGGGCCGGATAGATCCACAGCAGCCATAAGAAATTATCATTTTAATTTATTGCTGAAACTGCCAACAACTGTGGCTGAGTCAAGTCAACGGTGAATTTACGCGATTATTTAGGGGATTCTGTAATTTTCGCTCAAGTTTACACTGTATGCCTGCGCCATCTACGGCTTTGCCCAAGGTCGTAAATCGTGGACTTGTGTGGATGATTTGAATAAACCAAGAATGGTTGACGCAGATGGATGTTTCTTAAGTCTTCCCATTCAGAATTTCTCGTACATATAACAAACTTTCCTTGAAAACTTCAAGTTTTTATGTACTTAAAAATATATGTTATTTTTTAAGTTAATCTCTATTCAGATCCCTAGTTGAAAGGGTAATTGAATGAAATTGCCTCGATAGAAAAAAAAACGCAAAGAATACTCTGAAAAATATAAATAGCACGTGTGGTTCTGTTATTTAACATTTTATATGTATGAAAAATTCACAGCGTTTCTTCAGTTCTTCAGTCGGTACTCTCGAGATTTTTGCTCTATTCTAAATATGTCGTGTGTTATTCAATATTGTTAAAACGATCGCTTACGCCCCAAGCATTATTTATATTAGCGCGCTCCCTCCCTCTTCCGTATTAACATATCTCATTCAACAATGTTAGGTTTCCGATCGGAGGGTATTGCTGGGTATACATATACATATATATATATTGCAGCTCGCAGATAATAATAAGTGTTTATTCCGGTATGTGGGGAGGTTAGTGCAGTCCCACACATTCCATACAACAATATACATGCAATAGTTATAAAAAAAATTATATAAAAAAAGTTTAAGAAATAAAATAATAATACGATAGTAGGTGAATATACATCACACATAAAACAAAAATTTAAAAATATAAATAAAATAACTAATAAAAATGAACTAGATAAAAACAGTGGTTTGTTTGTTAACAATTGAAATAGGTATTTGCGATATATGCAATAAATGTTTTAGCGTGGCTTACATCCATAAGTTATTGAAGGCTTATTATTACTAAGAATAATAATTGAGACCGATAGCATTGATAAAATTATTATATTTTAATGGAATATGGGAGAATATCAAGAATCGCTTTTGGTCTACGCATTTACCTAGTAAATGATAATTTTACGATAGTTAATATGAATTCAGATGAAACATTGAACTGTCATAACATCACACTTAATTTTTTTTTTGTACATCCTGTCACCTGCCTCAGTACAGGTTTCACCTAGTGAGGTAGGTAATATGATCCATACAATAATATAATTATGTAACATATATTGTAAACGTCGATTTATCGACACTGAAAGTGAATTGAATTGTAAAAAAAACACATCGACATTTTTACGTCCGGGTACAATGTTAATTTTCAATACAAAAAAAATCGAAGCAGTAATTTGTAAAATTGTTTGAAAATCGATACGGCCCTAAATAGTCGAGAATTTTATTTCACCCTCGAGTTTGATGTAAACGAAGTATTAAGTATAGAACGGAATAAAGAACAATCAAACAGACCAATTTAATAAATAATTCAGAAAGGTCATAATAATAAGGAACTCCAGAGAACAATATTATGGCTTTAAAAACTCATATTCATGTAGATCAGCAAATGCCGATTCTGAATATGTAACTTTTACTAAATATACGTACGTAGATTTTATAAATCGTTCCATCCAACGTTCATTCCAATCAACCATCTCATTGAAACACCTAATTAATGCATTTTTCAATTTTGGCGAAATTTAAATTTAATTTGGGTGACTTGAAGCTATATAATTGTTGTTCAATATAACAAAAACTATTATTAATGAAAGAAATTAGAGTATTCATGAGAAAAACAATTATCAATACGGATATTATGATAATGCTAATGGTCAATACTATTCAACATAATATTCTTACTTGTGTTTAGTTATGGTTTACCATGAATAGAATGTGAAATTATGCACGGTAAAGCTCATCCTTGTTTTGGCATAAAAGCTTTTAAGATTAAAAGATTTTAAGCTAAAAACTGATCAAAACCGACCGGCCATAGATTTGGAGCGTTTTGGAGGGCTTTGAAAAATTGAAATACGAGTAAACTGGTATTTAAGTTTGAATGTCATTATTGATAAAAAAAGAAAACAAAAAAAATTGGACTGGAGTTCTTTATTCATAATACATGAAGTTTAACCCGGTGATTTTTTAACATAAGAATTTTCAAACCCTCATTCATTAGTACAAGGCACTCGATAGGTTAGTTTCACGTTAAACGTAACATATTTTAGGTTCGAGCCTTTTATTTTCCGCTAGACGTTTCGACAAGGTCACTCATCACGTTTTCTAGAGCGGCCGTCGACTTGGCCCATCGAGCGACACGTGACAACGTGATCGCTTTTCGGCCAAGGTTGAGACAGAGATAAAAAAATACTGGGGGCCAAATTATGTGACAATTCTTGCGACAAATACTTTTTTTACACGATTATCTCGAAACTGACAAAAGATTAAAGAGCGAATTTTGCCATTTGACGACTCATTTCAAAGTTCCATAGATCATGATGAAAATGCAGTTGTGAGTTGAAAATAGTTGCTTCGATCTTAAAGTTCCATTGAAAAGGATGAGCGACTTTCGTGACACCAGAAATCACCGTTCTAGAGTTTTCTCGGCACCATACGGAAAAAATTTATAAATGAAATTATGAGCCACATTTGCACCCATAATCTATAATATCTAATTTCTAGTAATTAATATTCGTTATTTATACAGCCTTCTTAATTATACTTAACTTTGTATTCTTATTGTTATTAACATGTTTAACTCAATTCATTGGCGTAATAATACTTTAAAAATGGTAAACTTAAAATATATATATTTTTTTAATGCAATCGAATTTTTACTTATTCCAATTAATAGTGATTCATTAATTTATTAAGGGCCAGCATTCAAAAATACCCCTAAACATCACTCTGTAGGTTACTAACTCAAGAGCCTGTTTCATACAAAACTTAATTTTGGATTTGAACCTAAACCTAATGATCTTTTTTTTCATCAAAAATTAAAGTAAATATCTAGTACGGATTAGAACTAATTTATTTATTTTTGTTTTACATTATGAAATATAGGCCATTAAAGGAATTGTTTTCACGCGATTTTAGAGGCACCTTTAACAATTATTTGGGGGCTAACGGTGATTTAAAAAAAAGTTTGAAAATATAATAAAGTATAAAAAAAATATATATATTAAAATAAGCATTACGGTGGATTTAAATTAAATTAAAAAGTACCAATTTACGTTGGAACACAAATTTGTCGTACATAATTTAAAATATCGACAAATAATTTTCTATGTTGCCTCTAAAATTATGATTTTTTTTTCTTCATTTTTTTCATAATTTAAAACAAAAATAAATAAAATACTTCCCATCCGTACTAGATATTTACTAAACCTTCAATTAAAAAAAGTATATCGTGCAGTTTGGATGGGTATTTTGGCATCAAAACCAAAATTAAATTATAGGCACCGCAGCCGTTCCTCTTAAGCAACGCTATAAATGATTTATCTGTGAATTCTAAACGGGGGAAAATGTACAAGGTTTTAAAAGACAAAAATCCTCAAACTGTAATCATCCAACTTCTGTATAATATATACCAAAATGTCTGAAAACGGGTGTAGTTTGAAAACCAGGCAAGGTAATTTTGAACGAATACCTAAAATTCCAGTACGTATTTCATAAACAATTTAAAAAACATTCGAGTTTTTATCTATTGAAACCAAGTACAATTTTCTAACCTACCTGTTTGTGTTTCTTGCGTTAGAAGACTACAACGTGTGTATTTTTTGGGTACGGACTGTTATCGTACGTACACGAGTATACGACGTCACTACTACCTACAGGAATCCATAATACCAATCGTGGGGGGTTCGCGTTCTCAAACAAAAACAAATTTTCGCCATAGCCGATTGATTATCTTTAAAGCCGACATACAAATGACACATCGCTAACGGTATTTTAATATCAATTTCGAATAATGATATGTTGGATACAAAAAATAAATAAATTCCAAAGCCAGTTATTAATGCCAGTATACGGATCTGTCAATCGCCCCTTTTTACTTGGACAATTACGATTACGATAACGACTAAAAAATCATACGATTGCCAGTAAAAAAAATTTGACACAAAAAGCAATGTTTCATAAATCACATCATCCCACTTCATTTCACGATTAGCGCAATATAATCGGATAAAACTAAATATTATAACACAAAAAATGCTTTCAGCATTTATTTATTAACAGAAAGAGGGACGTCGGAGAGTTATTATTTATTAATTCAAAATAATGATAATATTATTGTGCAATACGATAAACATGGTGTTTTTAAAGAGAAAAATATTTATTACGTTTTTTTTTAATTTGCATGGACTTAGCATTTATCAAAATATAATCAGAAATATTACACATTTCTGACCGTTCTACGCATGTTTTACAAAAACATTTAAAAAGTTGAATATTCTTAAAAAATGCTGTGAAGGTTTTTCTGTAACTTGTCGATAAGATAAATTTAAAAAAAAGAACAGTGTGTGGTTTAATTTTTGTATGAACACTACGTAACTTTAATGTTTTTTTTTGTAATGCGGATTACAAATCTTTGGTTATGTTTATTTACAAAAAACGGAACGATAAATGATTAAAAATACTTTTCTCCACTTTAAAAATCATATTCGTATTTTCAATATTTTGTAAAACATAGAATGGGGCGGTCAGTAAAAGTAATATTTCTGATTAGATTTTGATAAATACTAAGCTTATGTAAATTTATAAAATATTTGTCTATTTAAAAACACCATGTTTATTGAATGGCAAAATAATATTATCATTATTTTGAATTAATAAAAAATAACTCTCGGAGGTCACTCCCGCCCTTAACACATTATTTACAAAGCAGTATAAAAGAAACTAATATGTTTAAAACTTAAGTCAAAACATTGCTTAGAGTACCGACGAATAATCAACATGGACACACTATGAAGACAGTGAAAAAAAAATTGCAGGCCGACTCTAAATTTGTGACATTATTATTATACTATAATAATAACAAAGGATTTATATAGCGCGGTTTTGTGTTATTTCACTTCGAGTGCGCTTTATACCTACACTATATGCATTATATATACCTATAGTTATAATTCATTGTAATTATTACTTAAAGTCATATTCATGTGTAACATTTCCTTATAGAAACTAATTTAAAAAATATAATAATAATTGTATTACTCTACCTACTACCAAATCTCCACCTAATCTAACCATATAAGTTTCTAAAAGGAAATGCTGGAGGCTCGAACAAGCATAAGTACAGGTACTTAATTCACATACATGACTTAGATATTATTAGCAAGGTAGGAAGGTAAATGCAGATAGGTATAGGTATACGAGTACTCGGTTTGTTATTGTGATCAGATAGAGAACGGATTATACGGAGCTGCGCATAATGTATACCTAATAATAATGCATAATAATATAATATGTACCTGTAGAATAATGGTGTATCGTGTACGTCGGGCGCACCATAATGGATAACGGTGAAATGATATCGTATTTCGCGCGGCGCGGCGATGGATTCGGTTGGCATGCGATCAAATGTTTAATCAGGGAGTTCGGCAGAGATGCCAATGAACTCCGTTTGGAATACATTTTATTTTTGTTGAGATACAGCAAAATTTCAATTTTCCAAGGAAAGGATAACGAATACCGATTTGGGGAATTTTGTAAAGCAGAAGGAAGTAATTGAGAGAAAGAAGGGGAAAAGGAGGTCCGGAAGTACATAACTGTTATCAGCATTTAATTGAAAATGTTTGCCACAAAGTGATTTTCCCCTAATTGAAGTAGTAACTATTGATAATTTCGTATTTAAATCTAGGTAGAATTCCTAAACTTTTTAAAGTGATTTTATAAAAATTCTCCAGTCCTAAAGTTAAACAATAAAAATGTTAATATTTCAAATAAATGCCAACTCTTCATTTGCCACTATATTCTAATAAATTTAATATCAATAGTAAGGAAGGATAAAATAGCAACTGTAAAAATCGTATCTACTCCAAGCTTAAATTTTCTAATAAAACTATGTTTATTTGAAGTAACCTGCCAGGTAAGTATGTTTTTCTGTATCTGTTTGTACTCGTACATGATTAGATAGAGAATGGGAAGTAACATTTGTACAGCGCCCTCGAGGTGATTTTTCACAAAAATTGCGCTATACAAATCATCCAATTATTATTAAGACCGCCATTCAGAATCTAAACGTTCCTTGCAATGGGTTTAGGTGTGTTTAGTTATAACATCTGAATATCCAGGTACTTCCAAACCTTCCTCTCCCCTATATTCTTCTCCTCTAAGTTCATACAGCCCCAAACATGCCCGATTCGGAGATGCCATAGTCTCACTGGTTCCGGGCAGTTAGGACTCTTGTGAGGATTCACATGAAAAAAGAGCGATGAACAAACAGCTGACATTTAATATTATACGTACGTGTATTCAGGAATTTTTTTGTAAATTATAACAATACCAGCTGAAGTACCCGGCGTTGCCCGCGGTTATGAATGGTTTGGAGTAAAGTTTTGAGGTTGTGATGTGTTACCCCTACCCCTCCCTACCCAGTAATTTTCCTTTTATTTTGAACGTGAAGTATGCAAAATTTTATCAAGTACCAAAATTCTGCTTTAAGGGGATAGGGTGGTTTTTCGAGATATCATGTAGACAGTGACCTTCCTCTTGTTTTAATAATAAATGGTATTTTTTTCTGAGCGCCGTTTAGTGCCTAAAATCACCACAAGGGCACTTTACATCTTGTTAGTGTTTGTAACCGCTTTTAAATAGATATGTTTTAGACCTTTCTTAAAGGTGTCGAAATTGCTTTTTGGCCTCATACGTTTTGAAGGTCAAGTGTGCAAAATTTCATCAAGCTCGGCATAAAATTGTAGATTTGTATACAAAACAAACAAACACCGTCTGCCTGGGACATATTAATAGAGAAGAAGATAGGAAAATAGATAGATATAGAATATAGATAAGGTATCAACTACCAGGTACTTGCCAAGTGTTAATGTTGTTTAGCTCCTAACACATCACGCCCTACAAATACAATAAGGGACATTTAATCGTTGAAATTAATTATGACAGTTGCAACAGCTGTCATGTTGTGGCGACTGACGCCATGGGTGTCATTCTTGGGAACTAATTAAATCCGGGATTAAGCGGAAGTGGAGGGTCGGCTTAAATCATCTCACTTAATTTGTGATACAGTTGACATGTGATAAAAACTGGACTTGAATAAGAAGTGTGGGGACAGATGGTTTGGAGAAAGGGAACATGTTCAAAACAGGACTGTGAGAGAGATTTTTATGATTATTAATCATGTCTTCGTTATTATTCAGGCATTTCTTAAATATTTATTATTATTATTGTTATACTAATTATAATCAAACTGAATCGAGACTATTCACCATATGATTAAGTTTCGATTAGATATTATTGAAGAAAGTAGCACATGCTATATTATAATGAGACAGTCATTTTTTTTTTTTTTTTTTTATATGAATACCTCACAAGAGTCCCAACTGCTCCCAACCGTCTGGAGCCAGTGAGACTATGACATTACCAATTGGGGAATGTTGTGAGGCTGAAGGTATTGGGGAGGGGAAGGAGAAGGAGGAGAGGAAGGTTGGGAATTATCAAAATAGAAATTATACACATATGTGGACCGAGTTATCGCACGAAGCCACCTACCACCTTTAATACCACCTAGTTCCTAATCAAGAAGTGCGATGCGATGGTGGGTATTAATAATATATGGTAATATCTCCTATGGTGGCACGATATACAGGGCTGGCAAGGAAAATAATAATGTAATACACATTACATATGTACCGATTCTAAACTAAAACATATAGACTGTTATCAATAACTTGTTGACAAACAGCGAACTAGCAGTTTAACAGGACTTTATTGTAATAATATGAAACATTTGAAAAATACAGTAATATTATAATATTACTTTATTAATCAATAGCAAACCGTGCAGGTAACAGGATAATCAGATGCATTGTGTTCTTTTCTTTACAACTGGTTATCAAGTTTATTACAGCATAGCACGGTTACATTTTCAGTCGGTGATGACGCTAATGTAGATCTTGTTGATACATAAATATTAACAGAAATTAAAATAAAAATAAAACGCATAAATTTGTTTTGAACAACTTCAATTTAATATGATAATCACGACCGGTATCGGAAGTACCCTTGCTTCGTCAATTCCTTCGCAATATTATCGATAAAAATTAGTCAAAATATGGGTACAAATTGTATAAACCTCGAAAAGAATGCCAAATGCAGTACGTTTTTATAAGATTGAGAGAATTAGAAATCTTTGTTTTTGCAGGAACTAATGTTTTAAATTTTGTGCGATACGATGAATTCTTGTATTTAGAGTTTCCTCTCTATTTAGCGTCGCGAGATCTCGAATTTCTTCAGCAATGCGAAAGAATTTTTTTTTAAAGAAATATCTGAAAAAACTTATATTATAACATTATTAATTAGTGGCAACCCTAATGATAGGTGCATTGATCTTAAGCCGGGTCACAGACACTGCATGACAGTCTGTATGAGTTTGCATAAGTGTGTGTGAGCTATTCGAGACGGTGATATCGGATTGCTAAATGCGACGTGAAATCATACAATAACATTACACATAATATCTATAGGCATAGACCAATAGCCATCTTGCGAACATAGAACGTGTGTGTTGTCACAAGGTGCAACCAACCAACTGGCACATCAACAACACTTAAGTGAGATTTTATTGCGAGTCTAACATGGCAATACAAAAACGAACCTCATACAACTAATTATAACTAGACGTGACTTACCCATAACCAAACGTCGCATTCAAGTATATTAAATAAATTAAATCTATCAAGAAAAACAAAAATATAATGGAATAATAATTCATTGTTATAATAATCATACTGGCGTTTTTGTAATGTACATATCACCTCAAGGCGCTTTACAAAGCTACAAAATAAATTTAAAAAAATAGTCATTTTTAAAATGAGTATTTTTCATTTAATGTTATATTGTGCTTTAATCATTTAAATTTATTCTGGCATGTGGTTGCACTTGTATATAGTAGAACATCAGTTCTTAACTCAGTGCAGCAAACGCAGCCAAAATATGGACAATTTCATGTCAGGTATTTTACCTTTCTATGCGTTCAGATGTCAACCTATCATAACATTCACACAATAATTCCTTCTTCTGTTTCTAACAAAATTCTCAGCAATAACATCTGTCACTAACTAAAAAGTAAAAGCAGAGATTATGCCTAGTTAGAGCATTTAATGTATTAATCAAAGGAATACATTCAATAACAAAATAAAACAATAACCACGAGAATTTTATTTAATTTTATTACGACCGACCGGTTTCGCTTAACATAAGCATCTTCATGGTACAAAAATTAAACTTAATTACTGTCGTAATAATATTAAATAAAATTCTCGTGGTTATAAACAAAGTTATTGCTTTATTTTTATTAAATATGTCTAACCACAAAGTGACTGCATTCTATATAAAAAAAAATCAATATCAAAACAACAAGCGTTTTATTTAACGATTACATAACTCATCTGCATCAACATTCTCAGTTTATACTTTATACAAATCATCTACACAAATGCAAGACTTACAACCTTGGGCCAAATTGAGGACTCCTGGAGCAGTACAAACAACAAAAATCTAGCTTTATCACAATATTATGGTTGGGTATATACATAAAAAACATTAAGTTTCGATTTATGGCATAGAGCAACATTGCATCAATCAATAAATCACAAAAGTTGAGCAAAATTCGTCTTTGAATACTTATAAGCAGTTTTTATTTATTTTATAATTACTTTATGTATGGTACCTACCGAAATTGCCTAAGTGGAAGATACTTTAATAATAATAATAATACTTGGACGATTTATATAGCGCCGTTTTTGTGAAAAATCACATCAATGGCGCTGATTGAGTAGGTAGATATTCATTTATACCGGGTTTTTACAGATATACTCGTACGTGAACATCTTACATGAGAGCAATCCAATTATAAAAACTCACTCAATATACAGAAATTACATAAAATTACAAATAATCAGACAAAGGACACATAAAATATAAAATTATAAAACCTCACTAAATGATACATAATACAATAGAAAAAAGAGACATAAGTAATACTTAAAATAATTAGCCCAATCATTGTTTCGTATTTTGAAGTAATAGCGGGACATTTTTTTCTGAAATTGTACATTTTCGAAAAAATGTCTACATTAGCATACCTTATTATATATGTCTACATTAGCATACCATATATAGGCGACACATTTGAGACAGAACACTAAAGTAGAAAATATTATTTCTGAAACTTGAGGACCATTCTTGTAGGTCCATCTAACTAGAAACAATCAACACAACAACGCCCAAACTTGGCAGAGTCCAGAGTGGTGAAAGGTTCCAGATGCATTCAGATATGTATTGTATGTCAGGAGTCAGGACTGATATATGTGGAGTAATAACGTCAGTGAAATAATGTCGAGTTATTTATCTAGAACGAGCAATCAAATTACGAATTGAACGCGATCTCAAATTTAATGAGCTACACTTTACATCAGGCTGTGAAAAAAAGCTGCGTGGGAAACCGAACCCGTTCCCGAAGCCATGGAAATGAAAGCGGTCAACACGCGAGTGCAACAAGCAGACTTGTCGTGGTTTAAAAGTGCGCTTTACACTTGTGCATTCATTGGCCGACCTCTGTGAAAAAGCGATAAGATTCTTGAATATGAACAAATAAATAAAATCTAATTTATTTGCCTTTATTCTTTTGGACCTCGTTCAATGGTGGTAGATACAGTGCCCCCCTGATAATCACAATCGAAACTTTTTTAAATTGGTTTTTGCTTCTTATGGTGATTAGATACTTTGTCTACCCTTTTCCTCCGCTTTCTTCTGCCTCATAAAATGTTATGAATATCCCCAGATAGATAATGCTATAGTTCTACTGACTCCAAGGAGATTGGACTATATTGCGAAATCCCGTGAACCTCCCGGTCCAAAGTAAAAAAGCTTATTGCTGTCTTGGAGGTTAATCGGTAACTTAAAAATTAAACAACAAAAGGTTAAAAAAAATATCAAGATATTGCTGGCCACAAGGCTAACCTCGAGGTGCAGCGACTTATGGCCGCATTACACGACAACTTTTTTTGTTCAGATTCCACGCAGATCGTCTTTCCATTTGGTTTCCGTATGAAAAATAGGACTCGTCTCAATTTTGAGACCTATTTTCTTCCACTTTGGCGCACATTATTTGACAGCTGTCATAGTTTTACGTAACTACTATTTGATGTATTTTGTGGAAATGGCGCGTGTTTATTTCAGAACATATGTATTTAAAATGTTGTTAAAACGATTACAGGAGACTTTTGTTTATTACTGATTTTGAACGCGTGTTTCTGTTCGGTATTGTGGATTTCGCTGATATTTTTTTACATTTTGCGACAGATACCTTCGTATGATCTACGGTTATCTTAAAGGAGTTGCCATTTTTTTACATTAATCATCAGCCCTAAATATTATTTCTTCATTTATAAATTAAAATAAAATAACTTAGTTTGAATACCACTTTTTATTTTTATATGTTAACCAACCGGTTTCAGTTCAGCCTGAACCTTCATCGGGGTTATACAAAAACATATTAAAACAATTACAGAGTTACAGGGACACTTATAGGTAATTTTAGAAGAGGGAGACAGAACATCAACTATGTTGGAGGGTGGGGGGTGGGGGCGTGTTAGGAGGGAAGGAGGGGCTAATAATAGGTGTAGGGAAGGGAAATATATTTAAAATGGGACTATTTGATAAATCTAATTGTTTATTTAATAAATTGATTTTATTTACTTTTAAGGATTTTTTGATTTCAAGAGCTTCTAAATTATTAAGACGTAGACCTATCCCATTCATATGTAGAACCTCTATACCTTAAGACTTATTAAATGAGTGATCTTTATATATTCAATGTGTTGAGAATTCTGAAAAACCTATATTGTTTAAACACCTTCATCAGGGTTTTTGGATAACCCTGATGAAGGTTCAGGGTGAACTGAAACTGGTTGGTTAACATATAAAAATAAAAAGTGGTATTCAAACAAAGTTAATTTATTTTAATTTATAATTATGTACACCAACAAAGTGTTTGCTACAAGTGAAAAATTACTATTTTTTCTTTAACGCGAGCTATCTGCATTAAATCGTAGGTATAAAAATAATTATCATGTAATGTAAAGATTCCACGTGGAGATCGGTATGGAAATAAGTGTCGTGTAAAATGCCCTTTACAGCCTTTTCACCATTAAAACTGATGTTTACGTCCGACAACGAAATAGAAAAAAAAACATTTTTAAGAAGCAATTTAATACAATCTTTAATTTGATACCTACCATTAAAAAAATCAATGCCGAACTCTAACAGCCGTTTCTCAGACCGATTAAAACACTAACGCGAACCGGTCGGAACCGGCTGAGTGAGCGGAACCGGCTGGCACCACTGCATACGATAACTATATCGAATACTAATAAAACAAGGTGTAATGTTTAATTCCAACAGCGCGGATTTCGTGTTAAATTCAGCAGATTGGAATGCTGCAACATACTACCGATCCTGTACCGCTCTTTGAACGGTGTCGTAATAATAGTAATTGCATTGCACGCTCAGGTGCTTTTATGGATTGCAATAACAATAATATTAAGGCATACTAATAAATTCTGTACATTCTATTTCAAAGGAAGGTCCCTAAATTACCTTTACAGCTATTGCAAGGAAAATTGATAAATAAATCGATGTACAATTTATAAGAGACGACCTTGGCGACTACATACAAAGCGTGGCTTTGTGGAATGTTCACTACGGATCCGTTTTGCAGATTCAAGTGATGTAAGAATGTAATTTATACATGGTATGCATGGGAGCGATGGAGACTACCATATATCACTATATCATTTGAATCAATTCGATTGTACTAAAACAAAAAAAATAAAAGAAACTCCTAAAAACCGAATTGTTATAGCTTGGCAACAAAATGAAGATATTTAATAAAGTGGAACTATACATTTTCTCATTACTTAAACGACATTTGAAGCAAGGTTTCGATTCTGAATGGTGGTCTTTCACCAGGGCGATTTTACTTTATTT
Source organism: Halesus radiatus (assembly GCA_022606495.2). Classification (NCBI taxonomy): domain Eukaryota; kingdom Metazoa; phylum Arthropoda; class Insecta; order Trichoptera; family Limnephilidae; genus Halesus; species Halesus radiatus. Next base: position 108,611 of record JAHDVE020011859.1, read on the forward strand.
TAGGGAATATGTAAAAGTTTCGCCTGCGGCGCTTTCTTTGTATACCCTAACTAACTAACCGACGGCCTCCATGGTCGAGGGATAAGGCTCTCGACTACGAATCCGAAGGTCGCGGGTTCAAATCCCGGCGTGCGCAACTAATTTTTATTTAATTAATTTGTGTTGTTTCACAATTAATTAATTAAAAATAATATATGGTATATTTGCGTATGTTCCAGAGTGGAAGATACTCTCAGTATCGCACTGGTGAAAGACCATCATTCAGAATTGAAACGTTGCTTGAAATGGCTTTTAGCCGTGTTTGGTGACTAGATCTGAATAACCAGGTATTTTCCCACCTTCCTCTCCCCCTTCTCCTTCCCCTCCCCACTACCATCAGCCTCACAACATTCCCCAATTGGGGATGCCAAAGTCTCACTGGCTCCAGGCTGTTGGGACTCTTGTGCGGTATACACATAAAAAATATTTTTAAAAAAACCATCACGCCTTTTCCCCGCAGGGGTAGGCAGAGAGGACGGACCGCCAAACAATTCGATCTTGGCATACACTTCTTGCTTCATTCAGATTTATACAACGCCGCCAATTATATACCCTGGGGTTGATATTCTATATGGGTGTCCTATTATAGGAGCATGCGGCGAAAAATATACTTGAAAAGTGGACAATGGCAATCTACCACTCTGATTAATTTTCTTGCAAAGTAAATGTCTGCCAAAAACACGATTCCCGCTGTTGTGAACGTGTTTCAGTAATCAGTACTCGCATGTATTATTTACGGGGGTATTTATTATTCTAAACGCTATGTCCGCCTACTCTAGAGAAAGATCAGCGATGAGCATCGAAAATAAGGAAAGGTAAAAAAAAAACACATCTTTAATTTAGAAACCATATGGAAGGAAGAAACCACTACGTGAAAAAAAATAACAAAAAACTGCCCGGCAACCCAGCAGCCTTGGAAATAATGATATAATGTGTACGTGACACAAACTGGTTATTTTTTTTATTATCCGAGAGACGAATGGGCAGACGTAATTACATGACCGACTTATACGAAAGAAATATTTCAATGGGAGGAAAAAAAAACAAAAAAAACAACATTCAAAATGGATAAAATAGGTGTGGGGGCGTGTTACATAATAACGACTTGGGTATATATTCTCGATGATTTTTAAGGTGAATAACTAGCTACCTAGTACCTGCCTAGCTTGTTTGAATGAATTCCATTATTATAATTCAGGTAAGTACCTGCCTGTTACTTTTGTATTCGTTCCGCCTAGCAACAAAGTTGTTTAGGCAAAGAAAAAACACCACATTTCACAAGACAATAAAAACATCACACATTTATTTATTACGCGTCCACAGCGTAAAGTCATGTAAATCGCATTTATTTCAATTAAAATATTGGTATAATATATCAATGGTTCAGTACTAAGCAGCAACAAGTCAAAAACTGTTGTTTTAAGAAAATCAATATTTTGTATATTCGCCGTACCTTATGTCAAAATATGTATGCAAAAAGGGCCAATTGTATCAATTCTCATACAGCGGATAGGACAATCGTTGGATAGAAACAATTTTATTCGAAATAGATTTGTATAAATCTGGGTACATTTGAATGTTTGAAGTTTTTCAAACTGATCTTTCGGCTCACAGGGAGTCAAACAATTTTTGATTGTTTTTGTTTCTTCTTTTTATATAAGTATCGCACGAGAGTCCCAACTGCTCCCAACCGTCTGGAGCCAGTGAGACTATGGCATTCCCAATTGGGGAATGTTGTGAGGCAGAAGGTATTGAGGTATTATGAGAAGAGGAAGAGGTAGGTGAAGAAAATACCTGGCTATTCAGATCTGGTCACCAAACACGGCTAAAAGCCATTTCAAGCGACGTTTCAATTCTGAATGGTGGTCTTTCACCAGGGCGATACTGAGAGTATCTTCCACTCTAGAACATACGCAAATATACCATATATTATTTTTAAATTAATTGATTGTGAAACAGCCCAAATTAACTAAATAAAATTAACTTGCGCACGCCGGGATTTGAACCCGCGACCTTCGGATTCGTAGTCGAGAGCCTTACCCCTCGACCATGAAGGCCGTCAAAATTTATGCCGTTTCTATTTTAAAATGGCGAGAGCACATTTTGGCAAATAGTTTGATGCCCATCTTGTAATTTAATTAAATGCCAAGCTATATCTACACACCGGTCTACATAATAATAATAATAATTGGATGATTTGTATAGCGCCGTTTTAGTGAAAAATCACCTCAAGTATATTGTTAGTTAATCCTTTGGACGGCAAAGAGACGTCAACTATTATCGGTCAATATTTCAGATAATATTGACGACATCCGTTTGCTCGATTGTAAATGAAGAAGAACGCCTCAATACTTACTTCAATATTTTAACGATTACATTCCATTTATGACGGGTCTGCATTTAAGTAACAAACAAAAACCACTAATAAATATCCTCGTGGGAGAGCATTCGACCTCAAAATCATATATACACATATTTTCATTTTTGATACTGATAATTCGTAATGGAATTCCATTATAATGATTTATTAAAACAATTTTTTTTTCGACTTTTTATCTTTGACCATCAAAAAATCTTTCGACCTTCAAAGTCAAAAAACGGAAAAAAAGTGGAAAAAGTTTAAAAATTGTTTTAACAAATCATTATATCATCTCTTTCTTCTGATCTAAATAACATTTTACGTAATGTCAACCAAACATAGCAAATACATCAAAGGCATATACAATTTAAATAAATAAAAACCCCTCTGTAGGTTTTCAGTTCTGGCGGATTACGTACAAAATAAGTTTGGTGAAAATTACACAGCAGTAAAGAATACTCTTTTTGCGAATGGGGTTTTAAATCTGTATTGCGTTCATTACCTTTTACAAATGCATGCTATTTCACTATGAACGTTCGTCCAGCACCATCATCACTAGCATTCAACCACCTACAGAGTAAGTAACAAGACAAAGTAACAAGCCGTAATAACATGGATTCGGCGAATTTGCGAAACGCGGACAGGAAAGAAGAGAAGAAAGGAGAAGAGGGGAGGAAGGTGAGCGGATGGGTAGTTAGAGCGGGGAAGGTATATCGAGTAATGAATGGACCATTAGGGAAGACAGATTGTGGCCAGTCGGATAATGGCGGGGTACATTGTCCACTGTCTTCCCAAGACCCGGGAGAGGTTAGCCGTAAGGAGATGACTGATATGAAGGTTGAGAAGTACCCGACTATTCAGATCTGGTCACTAAACACGGCTAAAGCTATTTCAAGCAAATTTTCCATTCTGAATGCTGGTCTTCTTTTCACCAGGGCGATGCTGAAAGCATCTATCAGTCTGGGTATCGACTGTTTAATTACCTTCTTCACTACCTTACTTTAATTACCTTTTACTATCCGGCTTGACCAGTAATTTATTCAGCACTCACCTTTTAAATAGTTTAATTAATTATTAATATATTATTTTCAACAATACTCACTTTTTTACTTTTTCCTAATAGATAATGGATACCTATGAAGAAACTTCATAGCTCTTGCTGAAATTAGTAGCGCTAACCTAGAAATTTCAAATAGAAGGAGCAGTCCAATTTTAGAGCTAATCAGAGAGTTTTACTCCTTTAAAAACAGATCGTTTTATTTGTTAGATTAAATTTAATGCAAAAACCTAAAAGCGTTAATAAATAAATAAAATTAATTGAAAGTCGTTCATAATAATAAATTAAGGTAGATTGGAAAACAATTATTTTATTCGCTATAAACAAAGCTGGTAACCTCAAAGAGAAGAGACCTTGTACAAAAAAAATATAAGTGAATTTTCAGAAATACATTAAAAACCGTTCAATTGCCGTCAAAAAATGATAAACAAACAACAACCAAAAAAACCGTTAAACTTTCTTCAGTTTATTAATGTGTTCCAGTCAAAGTGACCCCCAGTGTACATATAAAAGTAAAAAGGTGTACATACCTACATTATAAAAACAAGTAGTACAGTCACCCACCCGGGCAATGTGAAAGGGTCAAACTATTTCCATAGAGGCCAGACTGTATCCAAACAAGCGTGTACGTAAATAAAACCACAGTAGTACGATTCACATATACATTGATATTATTGTATACAGACAGGAATAGGTACATAGAGCGGATGCTGCCGGCTGCATCTGTAAGTGCATGCATTACAATCTCCAGATAGAGCTGCACGTTGCACTGTGATCCATTTTTTCTTCTCGCAGACTCGAGAGGCAAAAGTTGCACGATCAAAGCGCCATTCACAAGAGCGATATTTTTAACGCGTCACAATTTTCGCCATATCGAATCTGTAAAGCAGCGTTCACAAGACAAGTTTACACCCATAAACAACTAGATTATTTACTTTTTACACAATATTTGAGACATGGTGAAATAAAAGATCAATTGTTAAAAGTGTGAATGTGTCTGACGCGAGAGTTTGGCATTTTTTTCTTTACATTTTTTGAATATCGAAATTCGCTTCTGAAAAAATATATTTTCGCCCAAGGTTGTAAATCTTGGACTTTTATGGATGTATTGAATAATATTGAGAAAATTGACGCAGAAGCAATTGTTGCATTTGGCTGTTAATACTTTTGTAATTTTTTTGACGACTAATATACATTAATGGGGCTTTAATCTCTTTACAGTAACCTAATGAATGTTGTAGTTTACTGAGAATGACTTCAAGTTAAGTATTTAAAGTTAAAAACGCTATAGTAATAACTTTACAAGAAACTAATTTCAGGTGTATATTATAAGTTCACTTGGAAAAAATGTATACTCGTATAGTTTATGTACATACATTGTATTTCAAAAAATTTGGTTTTAATTTTTTTTGCAATTAGTGTATAGACATCAGAATATCATGTTCATGGTAGTACACTTAAAATTAATTTTATGAATAACAAACCATAATAGAATTCCTCAATTAGAAGGGTATTAATTTTAAAAAAAAAGAAACTAAAAGGATTATATAAATAAATAACTATTAATTGATAAACTAAAGTTCTTAAAAACTTAAGACAAGATTTTTGTGCATAGCGCAAAGGGTAACAATTATTATTTTTATAAACAATAATTATTAATCTAAAACACTCATCCAAATTGAAAAACCTTCCGAGCAAAGATAAATGTCGCCGGCAGGACTCGAACCCGCACCCTTCTAATGTCCGGTCAGATGCTCTACCGTTGAGCTACGTCGGCTTATCGCAAACCCGCCAAGTTAATCAATATATACTAGTGTTCCATTCAATAATTACTGTTTTTATTATATTTTCAATAAATAAATAACTTTTTTTTTTAATATTTACATACCTACTATTATTACCATGTAAATAATGTTGTTAATTATATATAATAAATACGTATAAATAATAAGGTAAGTGTGGGCATGTTGGTTGGCTAGGTGCGGTGAACATAGTAGTGGCAGTGAGATGGGATGGCGCCATAGGACTATTGGGTATTGAGAGGGGTATAGCGTGCAGCACGCTATTTTTATTATTAGGTAGGTAGGTACCTACCTAGGTAACTATAATAGCGCATGAATTAAAATTTCCCAGTCGAGATGGTTGGCCGGTTTTACACTGTGCTGGTGTGGTGATTTTTTTCTGTTTTCCAGATTGGCACCGATGCTGCTTGTAAAACAAAAATATCATTAAGTTTTATTTCAGCGCGATCGTGTAGTGTTAGAAACACACTACCAACCGGGTGACCTTAATATAGTACAAGCTATAAATAAAAAAAATAAAATCTTCGTCGTTTTAGATATCCTTCCTCATTAAGGCATACAAAAAATGTAGTTATCTTTTTTATAGACGTCCAAAAACTGGCTTCATCATTTTATAAACGTCCGAAAAATGTGATTATTAATCAATGTTAGATGAAAGTTGCAAAATGACCGAATGATCGATCAAGATGCAAGCTAGCATTGATTCTTTAAGTCCATGAATATATTTCAATCGAAGCACGTAGATGTAAGAAGGAACCTAAGGAGGTACTTACCTTGGATGAATGAGTCAATGACTCTTCCTACATCATTACGTAAGTGACAGATACTTCTAGAAGGAAGATCCGACATTTAAAAGAAGACAAAAATTGAGGGTGCTGCGATCGTTTAAAAGGTTGTAAATGGCTCACAGGAAAATCAAAGCACCTAATTTAAAAAATACACAATGATTCAAGTGCACATGTTTAACTTTAACCAAACGGTGTTCTGAAAATAGTGGTACTCTCCGAAAGGAACCGATTCTATAGTAGGTAGATCATATTCCAAGATTATTTTATACTAAAACTTTTTTTTACTTAAAGCTTTGCAAGGAAGATACGGAAATGATTTTTTTTTGTTCTGAAATTAAATGCATCGAAATAACCGTGTATTAATTAGATGTAATATAAATGAAAAAAAAAATAATAAAAACCACACACTAAAATTATTAATTTAAAACAAAGTAAAATAAACGAAGTATGATGTTGTGCCTTGTTTCTGTGAAACAAACTGTCAAACGCGAATTATCTGAAGAACACCTTTCAAAGACGAAGTGAGTAACTTGGTGTTATGACCAGACCAGAGTTTGAAAATGGCCTTGAACGACGAAACAGCTGTCACAATAATAAAAACTAAAATACTTGCAGAACTTAATAATAACATTATCAAAATTGATTTTCAATAAATTAAAAAAATAGATTAAATCGAGTCATACGAATTAAACACAGAAGCAATTAAATCTTCTTTTTTGCTTGTGATTTCTTGAAAGTTTTCACAGAAAGAAAAAAAGTTTATTAGACATTACGTTATAAAGAGGTTTCGCTGGAAAGCACGGTTAAACGAGTTATTGCTATATATGTTACTATTGTGGTATGTATACATGAAATGTACCTAGTTAGTTTAAGGAGCAACCTCTCAGCTCTCGGCACTACAGAATGTTTACACGGAATATTTAAGAGGACAATCGATCACAGTCCGCGGCCATGATGGAATGCTACAAGTTTTTTTCACGATTATTTCATACGGTGTTGTTTTATGGGTCCCGGTTTACTGTCTCGCTGAAAATATTTCTTATTTCTCATCACACAAAACACGAAAGAAGCATATCCTTCTTTAAAGCAGAAAATCTATTTGTTAAAAGCAGTAAAAACTCTCAATATCGCCGAGAAATTTTGCACAGCCAATTACTTTGGGCTCACAACATCACTTCCATCATGAGCTACTGATCTTTACAAAATCAATTAAAGTGTTGAAACACAAAATAAGCCGCCATACTGTTACTTAATATTATATTTCGGAATCTCTTCAGCAAGAATCATATTTATTTACATGAAAATTAATATTCACAAAAGATAGTTCCTTATCATGGATGAATACGAGTTGTAAAAATAGCATTCTAAACAAAAACATAAATTTAGGTCGCTAAAATGCATTTCCTTATACAAATTCAAAATTAGCATCTTTAATGTTTTATATCAATAAAAAAAAACTTTAAATTCCATACAAATATAATATATCCCACAAAAGCGCATCGAAAAAAAAATCCACCCTATAAAATAAATGATCCACCCGCTTATAGCGTTAATAAAATGAAAATAATAACAGACTAGACAAACAACGGCAACGGAATACCAAGCCGGTCAGATCGCGCGAGAGCGAGCGGCGCGGCGATACACACACGCGTCCTTTGTCTCTGTCTGCCAGTTTGCGATAGGTCGGTCGGGCGGCGGCCATGTTTTTCCGGGCGGTCTCGGCCAATTACAGAGCCGGGATGGCAGGGGGCACGCCCCCCACCAGGATGGCACGAGAGCGGCTCATTCGGCAGGCGGCAGCGGGCCGTGCGGAAGTTTGCAACGTATCTGATGAAATTTGAATTTTTTGATTCGAAAATTAAAAAAAAAAATAAAAACGCATATTTTTTTTAATGTTTTTATGGTAATTACACATAGATGTAATTTTGATGAGAGAATTCAAAACCTTTACAAAAATTTATTATTGAGACAAGAGTATCAAAACCAAGAAACATAAATTTCACAAACAATTTTTTGGTCTTTGTGTCATATTTGTTTAATACAAATTTATTATAGCGACGCCCCTGACTGCACATATAAGGTTATAAATCTGCACGGGACCCAGAATATTAACTTGGAAGTATCATAAGTATAAGATGAGTTTTTATTAGGGAAATCAATGGAAAATGATCATCACAAAAAACAATCATAAAAAATTGTGAAAATCAATTAATTAATAAAGGACTAGGACTCAAAAATTGCCCAAAATATCACTGTGCAGGTGGTCAAGTCGAGCAATACCACAAATGATTTATCTGTAAATTCTATACGGGTGGTTATAAAAATTTATAAGGTTTCAAAAGACAAAAATCCTGAAAACGTAATATTTAAATTCTATGAAATACCTACCTACATCCCAAAATGTCAATTTTTAATGTTTTACCTAAAATTTCGGTACGTTTTTTTATTATAATAATAATAATAAAAACACTTATTTGTCAATAAGTTGTTATTTTACATATTTTATTTCAACATATAAATTAGTTCTGGTAATTGACAAAAAGGACTCTCCAGCTATAAACAAAAATAAATAAAATACTTTTCATACGCACTAGACATTTACCAAACCTTTGATTAAAAAAATATATCATTCAGTTTGGATGGGTATTTGGCCTCAAATCCAAAATTAAGTTATGTATGTAACAGGCAGCGCAGCCGTTCCTCTTAAACAACGCTATAAATGATTTATCTGTGAATTCTAAAAATATAATGAAATATAAAATTAATTTTATTATTAAAATAAGCATTATGGTGGACTTTAAATTAAATTAAAAACGACCAATTTACGGTGGAACACAAATTTGCCATGCAGAATTTAAAATATCGACCGGAAAAAACTTTTTTTTTTAAATGTTTTGTTTTTACTTATGTAATCATACTTACATAGCAAATGTGATATATATTTTAAATATTACGATAAACCCGCAAATAATTTTCAAAGCTGCCTCTAAAATTATGAAAATAGATTTTTTTTCATGGCACATACTTAAAAAAATAAAATAAAATACTTCTCATCCATACTAGATATTTACTAAACCTTTGATTAAAAAAAAAGGTATATCATTCCGTTTGGATGGGTATTTTGGCCTCCAATCCAAAATTAGGTTTTGTATGAAACAGGCAGCGCAGCCGTTCCTCTTAATAATAATAATAATAACAAAGCATTTATATAGCGCTGTTTTGTGTTATTTCACTTCAAGTGCGCTTAACTCTAAATAAACTTAAACATGATTAAATAACTCCATTTAGTGGTATTCCTACAGTGCTACTTTTACATACTATTTATACTATTTTACATACTATTTATACATTCTTAACATATTACTAATATTACTCCTACAGTACTCCTTAGGTGCATATTCATAAAAAAAATTACATTATATTATACAGTATACATATGGCTATACAACAATAATACATTCACAATATTACTACAAAAATAGTAACACTTTAAGACAGGAGTCGGGTTATGTTCAGCAATAACGGACTTCACATAAATTTTTTTTTTTTAGAAAATATATATACGGAGGAAACCGAAACCAAACAACTACCAGAGGCTCGAGGAAATGACTTTTTATAATAAATTGAAAAGAAATTAAAATTTATAGAGAGAAGGATTTTTTTTTCTTAAGCAGGGATTAAAAAAATAAATTAAATGGAATCATACCTATATAAATGGAATATAAAGGATTACAGATTAATTAATTAGTATTATTGTATATTAAACTACTTTACTTTAAATTCATATAAAGTGACATAATTTAAAAAAAAGGTTTATTCTGAATTCAGCAATAGTTTTAACATTCGCTAATATCATTATTACGTGGCCAGAATAATATTGAGTAAATTTCAATTGACCGCAGATTTGTGAAATCGATAGATTGTTTGTTTTACTGTAAATTACACAAAAGCAACATATTAATAATAGCGATACAACTAAAAAGTTACCCATTTCAATACCCACACTCCACAGTGATAAAATCTAAAGCGAAGTTAATACACACAACACACCCATTATCTATCTACCCAGAGTTTAAAGTTTTCCGGAGTAAATAGAAGCGAACTACGAAACGAAATCGAAAGCTCTAGTAGGAACCTACTAGAAGCGACCTAGGTAGAGTAGAGGCGGGTACCTATTTATAACACAAGACAGAATAAAATACGTCGGTACACGTATTTCCGGGAAAAGGTACTTCCCACGTTCTACCACCATACCTTATACTTATACTTCATACCTCATACCTTCATTCGCATTCAGTATATTAACAAGGTGGGTATTAGATATACTAGGTTAGAGTAGTGCCGGTGTGTTGATGTTACGGGTTTGCATGACAGCGGCGTAACGTGGACGGAAGCTTTAATAAAGAAATTAATTAGATTTGAACGTAACGCGAATAACCCTAAGGAGAGGGGTGGGTTCTATCGTTTGACTTCAGCGATTGTGGGCTCAAATCCCAGCGAAGCGCGAATAAATTTTTTTAATTTAAAATAAATAAAATTTAATAATTCTATTTTTGAAACTGACAATTCGTGGTGGAATTCCATTATAACGATTTATTAAAACCAATTTCCACCATTTATTTTTTGACCTGACCGGTTTCAGCATATCACGGCCATCTTCAGACTGGTACTGGTGAAGTGACGGTAATTCAGGCTGAAATACGTTAGGACAAAATAAAAGTGAAATTTTAGTTCTAATTTTTTTTTTAAATTAATAATTAAATTTAATAAGGTTATTATTAAGTTCTGCACGTATTTCTTGCGTTACAGCTGTCACAATAATAATAAATAAAATAAAAACTAAAATGCTCGCAGAACCTAATAATAACATTATAAAATTTGATACACTTGATTAATCCCTAATTGGGATATATTGTAAAGGTTTAAGGGAGCGGAGAATGAAAAGATATGGAAAAGAGGAAGGTTAGAATTTAGATATGGTCATCAGTGGAAACCTGTAAATGGTCAAGTTTATAGCACTCATTTTTATTTTTTTTGTTATGTAAACTAACTGCTGGTCTCCCAAATAAACAAAATATGATAAAATAAAATAGGAAAATTAAAGAAAATTTTAAGAGTGGTATTTTTCGAAAGATGATTCTACTTCACATTATAACAAAATTTTATATAAAACTTTTTTTTATTATTTAATGCTCTGGAAAGACGATAATTCCATGCCATTTTTTTGTATTATTGAAATGTATCAAAATACCCATTTATTGGGTGTTAAATCAAAATAAAGGAAATCTAATTTGCAAATCAAAAATTATAATCTAAAAAATATTAATATAATGGAATTATGTTGTTTTGCATTATTTCTTTAAAACGAATTGTCACACTCATATGCGAAAATTTTGAATGCGTTGACTACATTTTAAAGACAAAGTGAGTAGCTTGGTGGTGCCATAATAATAAATAAAAAAAATAGTTCCACTTTAATAAGTAATGTCTACACTTTATAGCCAAACCGCGCGTTCTACATAACGTAGTAATATTGCAATATATGTGGCAAATTTTATCCAACCACACATTGATTCGAGATATACATACAAAAAGTAATTAATTCTGTTTTTTGTAATTATTAAAGTTTTTGCGGGTTTGTCACTGGTAGGCAACATCCACCAACACATTCGCAGTTTGTATGTAGTTTCGTTTCTAGGCACAAATGAGAACGGAAGGGGGGGGGGGTTAGGTGGAGAAGGCAAGGAAGAAGCGAAGGGAGAAGGAGGGGTTGGCGCAATCAATATCGCAGGGCAACCACCCCAACGAGGTTTTTATAGGGTTGCCAGATAGGAGTTTTATTAGAATTTTACACCGGTTTTATTGCACAAGTAACGCACATTTCGATTGCCGTTTTTACTACAAACGTACGAGGATAAGAGAACGATCATTTTTATTTACTTTTTAATGTGAATACCGCACAAGAGTACAGACTGCCCGTTGCGAACGGGACTATGGTATCCCCAATTCGTTAATGTTTTGAGTCAAAACGTGGGGAATACAATAAAATGGAGACATACAATAGGGTTGGCAAGTACCTGGCTGCTCAGATCTGGTCATTAAGCAGGGGATAAAACCATTTCAAGTAACGTTTTGATTCTAATGATTCTGTGGGCGGAATAGATACGATAAAAATATGTAAAGTTAAATATGATTTATTTGGTGACGATAAGATTGCCACACTTATTTTATTTTTATATTATATTTAGGAATCAAACAGTTATACAATACAATAATTACTTAATTACATTCCCAAATGAACATAAAATAAACCAAGTAAGTTCCATTCATTGAGCAATTATACATACCACATTATAAAGAAAAAAATAAATAAATAAACAATAGATATTGTTCCTAGAACAGTTAAAATGAGTAATTAATATTCATCAAAATTGGTGAAACGGAGGTGTCTTATCGAGGCGATGGGCACAACAAAAATAACTCCCATTCTCCGGAGTTCGGATCAATTTGTTGTATATTTCTCTCGATAATAAAAAACCCATCACAACAAACACTTAGTTGTTTATTTAAATAATATGTAACAGGAATTATGTATAATCGATTTGGAGAGCCAGGAAGGTAAGCTCCTTTTCATACAATGGTAATATTCTGTCCGTCTCGCTGACCTTGACGGTGGGAAAATTGTCCCCCCACTTGAATCGCCTGATGGACAGTGCCATCTATGTGGAACTATGGACGCTAAGATATTACACAATTGAACGTTTTTGATTATTTCAAATTTATTTAATTACGATTCGTTTCTAAAAAAAATATTATTTTAACGTCTTCCTCTACGAAATCTCCCATACTGAGAAATATACTACATATTAGGCCGGGCAGTAATCGGGTGGACAAATGCGCCGGATTCCCACCCAGGCATAGCATAGGAGTTGTATCCTCTGCTAGCTAAGCCCTCTTCCATTGCACAAGCAATAATTTCAATGAAATTATCGACTTTAATGATTGAAGTAAGAGGAGTTGAAATATTAATTTAGAATTGCACACAGTTTAGTCGATATAGCCTGATAAAATAATATATACTATACTTGCGCAGGTTTCAGAGTGGGAGATACTCTCGGTATCGCCCTGGTGAGAGACCACCATTCAGAATTGAAACGTTGCTTGAAATGGCTTTTAGCCGTGTTTGGTGACCAGCTCTGAATAGTCAGGTATTTCCCCACCTTCCTCTTCCCCTTCGCCTTCCCCTCCCCAATACCTTCAGCCTAACAACATTCCCCAATTGGGGATGCCATAGTCTCACTGGCTCCAGACGGTTGGGATCAGTTGGAACGCTTGTGCGGTATTCACATAAAAAAATAGCCCTGACCTTCTTCAAGGCCTATCATTCCATATTCTAAACAGAACTCCTTTATCTACGGATCCACAAATTCATTTAACTTAAATTATTAGCACATTGTCATTTTTAACTACACTATACAGGACATAAAACGAAAATTGCACTCAAACCATATCACTCCAACTACCTTTCCCACTACTCCTGTCCATCGTCTCTTTATCTTAATCAAATGTTCCCCCCACCGCTCAGCATAGGTAATGTAACTGAAAAATTCCCCAATATTATCACACTTTACTTACATCATTTACTATCAGCAATGGAAAAAATATAATTGGCTTAATTTAGATCTTTTAATATATGTACCTACGTTAATTTTATAAATAAATATATATTTTTTTAGGAGAATAACATAGCGATTTATTATGCACCCAACAGTACATTCTAACGTCGAAGAGAATCTTAGTTGATCTATTATTCTCGTCAAGTGTTTTATTGTCCAGTGTGGCAGCACTGGCACTACCTACCCCAATACTCCCCCACGCAAGGCGCTCCGTGTTGACGGCGTTACAGAAAGGGAAATTGGTAAATAATTACAGGGCAGTCAGCTACCAATACGCGCAACGCCGGGTAACTGCACAGCACACAGACACCATTACTTTATCACCACCACACCATCACATCACCACTCCAACCAGCGCTATCAATATAATATGATACATACCTTCTAGTGTTTCGCATAACACAATACAAACAAAATTATTTTTACTCTAATAATATATAGTATATTTGCGGCACATTCCAGAGTGGAAGACACACTCAGTATCGCCCTGGTGAAAGACCACAATTCAGCATCGAAACGTTGCTTGAAATGGCTTAAGTCGTGTTTGTGACCAGATCTAAATAGTCAGGTACTTTCATCTTCATCATCTCCTTCCCCTCCCCACTACCTTCAGCCTCACAACATACCATGGTCCCATTGTCACTAGACGATTGGGAGCAGTTATGACTCTTGTGCGGTATTCATATTAAAAATAAATAAAATCTATTGGAGCCCGTACACGGGTCGGTGCGGCGCGGAAGCGGTTTTGCATACTTCCAGTATACAGTCAAGCGGAAAGTGGTTTTAGTACCTTCTCGATATTATCGCGTCACCTCCGAGATCACTATGGAACTTTTAATAAACCTATTTATTTATAACATTTCTTTTCGTCATATTATTATATCACAAAAAATATTCAGAAAAAATAATTAATTCCACAGTTTCGTCGTCACTTGACTAACTCGACGACATTTTAAATCCGGGAGGGTAGAACAGAAATCTGCAAATAACGACAGTTTACTGGGTACAAATATACTGACATGTGCAGACCCGTGTGCCGAACGCAAACAGCATTGATTTTGTACAGACCCGTGAGGGAGCCGCCTTAGACTATGCGTTATGATTGTTTTTATTTTTAATTACGACTTTGAATTTGGTAATTTGGCTAAGTAAGTGTGATTGTTCCAACACAACTAGTTTTATAGGTGTCGTTTGAGAGAATTATAGGAAATGAATTAGACAGAGAATTTAACGACATTCAAATAAAATATTTAGGGAGTTTGATAAGGAAAACACTGAAAAAATCTGAAATTCCATTTACTTAACTGATCGATCGACAGGATATATTTTATTACTGAAATTTTCAAACTTTCTTATCCTTTATCAGTGTGCTGGAATGGAATTATTATGGTTTGAAACTCGAACCACCATTTTGAGTTGTAATGGTTTGTTTACGTATTAAAGTGGAAAATCGGAATTTCCCCGTGTTATTCGTTGATTTCTTGAGTGTGGGACAAATGAGGTGATAGTAAACAGATATTTGGGGTGAAGGCTATTTGTGAAAAATATGGAAAAGCCAGAAATAACAGGACGAAAAAATCGTTGTCAGAAAATGTGTCAAGTTTTGTACTTTACGATTAATTAATTTAAAACCGCAACGCGTCACATATTTCTTGAGGGTTACGTCAAATTTAGTTAAAAGACGAATATTAAAAAAAAGTTGTTTAGATATTTAGATATATCATAGCTACTTTATAATACTTAGTAAATGAGGATAGTGCTGCCATTTTAAAGGCAAATCTTAATTTTAATTATTGTTTTACCTATACAATATTATAAAATACATGAATGTGAATGAAGTAAGGAGTATGTTTTTTTTTAATTATTTATAATTTTGAAACTGTCAATTCATGGTGGAATTCCATTTTAATGTGATTATTTTTATTAAAAAACCTTTGTAACTATCTTCCACTTGTAATAAAATAAAAAAATATATTTATTAAGGGTGTCAAGACAGAGTCGTGGAGGTTCATCATCTCTGCCTACACCTTCGGAGAAAGGTGTGATGGTTAGTTAGTTATGTATGATGTGATTATTAAACAACTTAAGTTAGTGCAACACAACCTTTTAGGGGAGAGGGAGTCACATACAAATATTTTTAAAAAATCCTACGTATATTTCTCAGGTAATAATTTGTTTACTCGTTCATTAATTAATTAACTTTGTAGAAAACACGCTTTTTCACGACAATGCAACCATTAATTAATTAACTTTGTAGAAAACACGCTTTTTCACGACAATGCAACCAGAGGAAATTATAAAATTATAAAATAAAAAAATTAAAAAAAAACAAAAAATGGCTGAATGAGCCCCACCAAGGAAGGAGGCACATTTAGCCACTAATTAGGGTACATTTTGTCACAAAGTACCTCCCTCCCCTACTACACTGTTATTCTATGTTCAATATTCGATTTCAATTAAAATAGAAATACAATAGGTACGAATCGAGTCTACTCAGATTGCAATTTACGTAGAACAGAACCGATTTCCTTTTGTCATTTGAAATGGATACATAGCAAAGGGAACATTTTGCATTACTCTTCTTGAACAATAACAGAAAGTCATCTAATATTGTTTATACTTCGTTACGGAAAGTAAATAGTATTATTATGTGAATGGTTGCTAAATTAAAACTAGTTATTGTCTGTAAGAGAAGAAAGGATCGGTTCCTATTGGAGACTTTCTGGGAAAGTAATTGCGCAAAGTAAAGTAGTAATATATGGCTAATTTCAAAAACGCCGTTTAGTGAAATATTACCTCGAGTGTACAAAGTTGGAAAATAACAACATCAACTTTATTCATTGTTATTGTGTTTAATTCGTAGAACTCCATTTATTTATTTATATTGAATCAAATTTAATAATGTTATCATTCGAGATCGCTCGTATGCTAGATATTTAAGATAAAATTACACTAGACATATTGTAAACAATTACGAAATCTAGTAACCTCTTCTACAAAAAGAGAAAAAAACATCATTTTTTTCACAAAACAATAATTGTAATACACATAGCTCAAAAACTCGGGAAACCATTAGAAAATTGTCTTCGAGTGAATGAAAATCAAGGTGGAGATATACCATAAGATTTGAATAACCCAGATGCCCTTAATCATTTCATCGACCACAGCAACATCTAGAACACTGTCCAAATTTACTCTATCATTATTTATTTATTATATTATATACGCCCTATATGGGCTTTTACATATTTTGTTAATTATGATAGTGACACGGGTGCAAAACACATCACAATAGGTACATAGATAAAATAGATAGCCTTCACGAAATTCAATAACTAAATATTTAATTTGTCTCACGAATAAAATCAGGAATAATGTAGTGTAAGTACCATTCCAAATAATTAGCAAAAGAGACGGATATAGAAAATTATAATTCACAAAAACCCTCTATATCAAACTCACTTTCAAGACAAAGTTACAGTAACAAATCACATTCATAATATTAAATCAAACGCTATCGGTTGTGATAACATAACTATCGCAATGATTAGATTCATTCTTCCGTTTGCACTCAGCGTCATAACTACCATTATAGACCAATCATTAAGGACAGATATAGTTCCATCGCTGTGGAAGAGTGACTTAGTAAGATCGATTCCGAAAAAGAAACCAATTTGTAGAGTTGGTGATCTCGGACCAAACAGCATATTATCGAAGGTTCTCGAAAATTTTTGTTTGACCGAACGGTAGTTTACACTGAAACATGCGGGATTATACCTCGTCATCAATTTAGATTTCGTAAAGGCCACAGCATTACAACAGGTCCGTAATGCACTACAGATGATATTCTTGCCTCAACTGATGCAGGCAGAGCCTCGATACTAGTTCTTCTGGATATCTACTGCATTTGACCTACTGAGCATTGTATTGCTTATTGCAAGGTTGCGTTACTTTGGTACGGAGCAATAAAATGGTTTCAGAGTTTCTTCATTGATACAACTCAGCGCGTGGTTTGCAGAGGATACCAATGGAGCTTTAAATTATTCTTCTGATTTTATTTTATTTTAGTACATAAAACAGGAAATATGCCCAAAACTTCCATACATGAAGGTTTACATAGCTATAATAATCAATAAGATGTTAAGATAAGGCGAGGGGTACCGCAGGGATCGATACTTGGACCATTGCTTTTTGCTATATACACAGCTGATATGATGCAGTCTATTGCACACTGTAAATCTTACATGTATGCTGATGATAACAATTATATTTATCATTTGAAGAAAGTAACGCTCATCTAGTAGTGAAAATGGTTAATAGTGGCATACGCAGAGTGAGCACTTGTGCATAAGACCACGCATTACTTCTCAATCCCCAAAAAACTGTTGCTTCATCAATGGGAATACAGCAAAAAATATCAAGCATGAGGAATGAAGGGCATGTTGTAGAAATACAAGAAACCACTATTCCCTATGTTGATGCTGTGCGCAACCATGGAATAATAACGGACGGTAGGTTGAGGTATGAGGAACATGAAATTATATATCAGTAAAAGTACCCAAGATTAATACCGATTGGTCTGGTTCTCTCAATATTGGATTATGGAGACACAGTGCATGGTCCCTCTTTGCTAAAAACAATTGCAACGTGTCCAAAATGCACGTGTCCGATGATATTGCTATGATGTCCCGAGACTCGAGAATACCTCGCCTTACCTTTAACGGCATAAGATACTGAGTATATCGTACAGAAGAAAGTTACTTCAAATGTGTCAAATGTACAATTTGATGAATTCGAAGGTTCCTACCTAACTGTTTGATAACCTGCGGTGGTCCCGTGAAACTAATGTATACAATACACGCCAAAAAGACCATTTGCTTGTTCTCCCCAGACCATCGAACCGCTGTATTTGAAGGTAATTTCAACTATTCCTCAACAAAACTTCGGAATGAAATACCATTAATTTTTCAAAGGTCGACATCGCTGCAGTGCTTCAAAACGATAGGCAGCGAATGGTTGCTAACTGCACAGTCAGCCGTACACAACAGTTGAGAAATTATAAAATGGATACTTGCGTTCGTGATTTCGTAAAAATATTCAATAAATATTATTAAACTTGATTTCCTTTTAAAAAAAAAACATCGTAGATACTCTCAGTATCGCCCTGATGAAACATCACTATTCAAAATAGAAAGGTTGCTTAAAATAGCTTTAGTCGTGTTAGGTGACCATATCTAAATAGCCAATTACTTCTCAATGTTCTTTTCCACATCTTTTTCATTTCCCCACTTCATTCAACCTCAAAACATACCCCGGTTAGGGTGTCGTAGTCCCACGACTCGGGACAGGTGGAAACAGATGGGACTATAGCTACCAGTTACAAAAAATTGCGCAGATATTGATTAATATAGGGATCGGTTGATTTTAAATTCGTGCAAAGAAAAGGAAAATTCGGATGCTGAAAATAATTAAATTGGAAACCGATATTGCGTTCGCTCATATTACTTTGAATGCCAGCTGCACATAACATTTATTGTCTTATTATACCTGGTTTTCACGGTTCAGTTTTAGGTGTTCAACTCTCTAGTGAATGACACTTTAAAGTATATTGATAAATGGGACTTTCTTTCGACAGACTTGATCAACTTTTCAGTTGAATCGAATAAAGTTGACAACCAGCAAACATAGTCGATTCAACTGTAAGTCATCGGTCGAGTTGACAGTAGATCGACACATGTGAACCACTTTTTTCAGCTCGCTTGTTGATTTAGTTGGCAAAAGGAAATGTGTTTTTGATTTCGTTTCACAATAATAATAATTAAGCATGTCATCTTTAAAGAAAAAATGTCTATAGTGGTCGAATGACGACATTATAATTAGATTTCTAGATCTTTGTCAAATATATTGTTGTCTTTTGAATAAAAAACACGACGTTTACAAGAATTAAAATACAGCTGACACCCACATTAATGATATTATTTTCGAAATGGATATTGCCAAATTGACTGCAGCGAATATAAAAACAATCAGAAAAATGTGTACAAGAAGGAACAAAGTTTAAGCCAGAGTTGAGAATGAATCTCCCGTTGCCAAATATCGATTCTATTTTTGTGGGGATTGCTGCTCGCATCTGTATCCTGTTTTTGAATTTTAGATAACGGTTCAACAAACTGTTTTTCAGAAATTCGGTAATAATTTCTATACCCTTTAGTATCATTTAATGCCATCTCTCTCAAAAGAGTATTAAATGGTCCTAATACATTTCTTCTTAAAATCCATTTTCTAACCGTAATGTTTTATATTGTTCAAAACATATTCTCAATTTCGTCCCGTAAAATATCAGACATTATAGAGACGCAAGTACTTCACTTGACGTCACGTCGATTAAAAATATCGTTTCGATTTAAACTGAAACGTGGGATCAATCCTTTTCAATTTCTTGTTCAATGTTTAACGTTCAATACAAGTTGATCAATTAAAATTAAACAGTGAGAAGTAGACATTAGATTCAACGATTCGGAAAATGAAAACAATATTTAAAATAATAGTTTTTTTTTTAAATTGAATAATAATAATAATAATAGTTGGATGACTTGTATAGCGCCGTTTTTGTGAAAAATCACCTCAAGGGCGCTGTACAAATATTTCTTAACTAATTATGTACAGACAGATACAGAAAAACATACTTACCTGGCAGGTCGCTTCAGATGAACACAGTTTTAGAAAAAAATAATTATAGAGATGATAGTTTTACATGGTTATTTGTTTCTCCTTTTCTATTGATGTTACATTTATTAGATGATCGGTGGCACAAGAAGAGTTGGTATTTATTGAATTATTGGTATTAGTTTTAGGACTGGAAAGTATTCGTAAAATGAATTTTAGGACTCGAAAATATCTATAAAATTACCTTACACAGCGTAAGAAGCTTTTAATAAATATTAACGTTTTTATTTTTATTTAACACTTTGGTTGTTTACAGTGTTGCGGGCTGTGGACGCATTTGCGCACCGATGCGGGAATTTTTAATTATATTTTTATTTTATTTAATGACTCTAGGTAAGTACTAACCGGCCAGCCTAGCTAAGCAATTTACAGGTGAATTTATGGATAAGATTGTCTGAAAAGATGTGTTTTAAGTTTAGTTCTGAAGTTTAGTTCTGAAATGCTATATATTCCGAGATTAAAAACAATAAGATTAAATTTTTAATTTTATCCGGTTCTTCGAAGGTTTTTTTTTAAATCCATTTATAGAACATTTCTTTTCAAATCAATTACGATAATTTACTATTGATATTAAATGATATATATGAAAACATATTGTCGCTTTTCTTAAATAATAATTTGAAGATTAATTTGACACCAAACTTATTATCTGGTTTGCGCTTTGGTTCCTTCAACCTTCCAATAGCTGATGACACCGCTGATCTAAGAATTGATTGTCGTCAATTGGAATTGTCAGGGATGCACAGTTCTGATGGGTATGCAGTTGCCCTATCCGATTAATTAATTTAAATACCGTCCAGCAAAGCTTTGAACAGATTCTTTCAGGACATTTGAGACAGTGAAGATTTTTGAGATGCTTCGAAATGTTGGGAGTATTTAGATAAGCCGGTTAACTCCGTAACTTTCACGTCAAATTATCATTGACATAATAATACCAGGTCAATTTTACACACTAATTATGATATTAAAAAAAAACATATATTTCAATAGACGAGTATAATAAGGGGTTCAAAAAAATTTAAATTTTTATTTTCACGGTACGAAACCAAATGGATCGTAACAATCTATTTATTGCTGCGTAATGAAATATGACCTTATATAACATTGTAGGAACTTAATTAATTATAATGATATTTATCCTGTTTACTTTGGTTAGGACCGACATATAACGCATTCATTAGATGTTAAATATTTACCCAAATCAGCCATAATTTGTGTGTACATGGAATAACTCCAAGATACACACACACAGTACAAACAAGGAGTCTAATGAGTATATTCTGTGAAAATGCAGGAGGGAATAAACCAAATTCAGTATTATTTCCATTTCTTAATTAAAGCGAAGGTACACAATATACTATGCGGTGCTTTAACGAAGCGATAGTGAAGAATGGGAAGTGAAAATGAAAAATGTATTAGAACCTCTCCGTAGGGAAACCAATTATTAAATATGATTTACATTAAATTTAAAAAAAAAAAATCGAGTTCTACGAATTAAACACAAAAACAATTAATATGTGACCTTCTTCTTAATTTGAAGGGCAAGTATGCAAAATTTTATCAAGCTCGGAATAAAACTGTAGATTCGTATAAAAAACAAACACAAAGATGAGTCCTAAAATTCATTTTATGAATACTTTCCAGTCCTAAAAATTATAAGTATCTCAATAAATACCAACTCTTCTTGTGCCACCAATCTTCTAATAAATGTAACATCAATAGAAAAGGAGCAACAAATAACCATGTAAAACTATCATCTCTATAAATAAATTTTCTAATAAAACTGTGTTCATCTGAAGCGACCTGAAGGTAAGTATGTTTTTCTGTATCTGTTTGTACATAATTAGTTAAGAAATATTTGCCCTTGAGGTGATTTTCCACAAAAACGGCGCTATACAAATCATCCAATTATTATTATTAAAGACACTCTTCTTTATATAAAGTCATATCCATGAATAAATAGTACAGTTGCATAACCCAATTTACATAGCGAAGCTAACCGGCCAGAACCTACCAAAAGTCATTAACAGGAAATTTGTAACTTTTCATAGTCCACGAAATTGTAAATAACTATTTGTGAATGTAAATAATGATTATCGAAGATTTCATTTAAACCGGGGTAGAATACATATATTTTTTTTAGCTTTTGTCGGTCATTTCAAAAATCTGTTCTCAGGTCATAAATTCGAACAAAAAAAAACATTAATATTTCAAATAAATACCAACTCTTATTTTGCCAAAAACTTTCTAATAAATATATTATCCATGACAAATAGGATTTAAATAGTAACTGCAATATTTAGAATATAAATACAACTGCAGTCTTTTCTAATATTGTGTAAAAGCACATCTTCTCAAACTAAAACAAACAGGGAAGTATGTTTCTAAAATCATTTTTTTTATATGGAATTCCACCATGAATTGAGTTTTTCAAAATTATAAATAATTGGAAGTATGTCTCTGTATCTGTTTGTACATAATAAGATAAACCCTAGCAAGTCATATTTGCACAGCGCCCTTGAAATGATTTTTCACAAAAACGGCGCTATACAAATCATCCAATTATTATAATTAATAAGAAATAATAATAAAATATAATATAAAATATAGAAGACACAGTATTCTCATAACACTTCATACAATTATAAGGTTAGGAACTAAATCATACCAGTATTTAGAGCCCTTTTGGCACTGTGCTCTTTGTAACGACGCGGCAGTAGGAAATTGTTCAAGACTTGGGTCTTACCTGAAACGAAAAGAAAAGAAGATTGTTAGTCACATGTCGAAAATACATCAAATCATGTTAAACCATATGAGGAAAATCTAATAAATAAATATTTGATCTTGTGTAATTATCCGGAAAATTATTGTCAATTAAAATGCATTCAAATAAGAAAACAGTTATAAATAAAAACATTTTTTTAAGAATTTTGTAAATACATTTCTAAAAAGATGAACTCCGATTACATCAATATCATTAATATTTGAATACACACATCATTATTTATTATTAATCATTCGGTAGGTCATCATAACTGTTAAGGCTATGTAAATTATGTTTTCATTAGAAGGCAGATGTTATTACTACTAGTCATAGGATAAAAACATGATACGATATTTTAAGATTTATTTCTTAGTTTTTGATGAATTCCATCACGGAGCAAAGAATACATTGAGATGCCCCAACAAGCAAGAAGAAAACGAAATAAGAGGGGGGGGCGAACTAGGCATGAAATAAAGGGCCGGCGTATTTACAAAAATCGAATATTTTGTAGATTTAGTTCAAATGGGTGTCACGTGACCTATTCCTCCAGCCGTCGAAATGGTACTTAGGGCAAGTCTATTAATTACGACGTTAGTGGTTTCTAAGGATTTTTATCGTTGCAAATCAGTAAGTTAAAAGTAAGTTAAAAGCAGTGGCGCGTAAAACTGAAAATTTATTTTCATTGCTGCTATAAAATTAGCTCGGAATGTGAAAAGGTTGATCCAGACTCCGAGAGGCGTGTGACACGGGCGCTAGTTTGAGCAAGTATCAAGCAATAGTTTAACATGAATAAAAATCTACGAAAATAATTATTATAGTCACAAATGAATTCATACAATTAATTACTTAATTTATTATTTGCTAGTCGGGATGTGTGCCGTGCGTTGTGTGGACTGTCTGGACGAAGCTAAATGCTGTACACATTCGAGATAGAAAACAAAGTAATAACGAGTCAGACAGTGTTGGTAGAATAGGGAAAGGGAAAGGGCGGGAAGGGATTGACCGGAAGTTCGGCCCAGTGACCGGCTTCCGGTTTAGAGAAACCGCGTAGGACAAAATCCCACTTCCGGCCGAGGAGACCTAATGAGAGAGGAATCAAAATAACAGAAGAATCAGATGGCGCCATAGATCTTATGGAATTATGTGGAGCAAGAACGAAGTGTTTGAAACTATGTAATGTGTGCCAAGAACACAAAAGGCCAAACATTTTTCTTAGAATTTTACTTTATTGTTTCATCTTTTATAAGCAGTTATTACCCGGCTTTGCCCGGGTTCATCTTCTCATCAGACAATCGTTGAAAAATGTAGAGCCTTGTCTTATTTTTCCACAGTTAAAGAGATATTTTATATTATTATCTTATAATGGAAATGACGCAGAGCTGAAAAAAGTTGCATTGACCGAGAAAGTGGACGCAGATAAAGTTGTGCAAATTTCACGGTGCCAGAAATTGCCGTTCGATAGTTTATAGTTTTTAGTGCTTCGGAAAAAGCTATCCCAATTAGGGATGCCATAGTCTCACTGGCTCCAGACCGTTGGGAATCTTGTGTGGTATCCACATAAAAAAGTAAATAAAAGATTTCCGCTTTATATTAAGGATTGATTACGTTAAAATACTAAAATGTTTATGTGACTGCTACTCAAGAAACTATAGTTTTAATTTGCATACACGGGTACCCATAGGATCTGTTATTTTCTAATTGTATTGGGCTATGTTAGTTAGTGTAAAGCGAACCTTCACAAAACTGCGCTATACAAATGAACTAGTATTATTAATATTATGTTAACAAACTGATATCTATCATAATTTAAACACATAACTTCGTTTTAAACCACTTCAATTTAATATAACGATCGACCTATTTCGGAAGTACCCTTCCTTAGTCAGGATTATATTAAAATTTAATAAAGTTCTACAGTTTTAATATAGTCCTGACGAAAGAAGGGTACTTCCGAAACCGGTCGGTGGTTTAAAACAAATTTATGCATTTATATTATAATTATGGGAAGCCCACGAAGTAAATGCTTTTCACGGGACTGTATTGTAATAATTATAAAACATTTTAAAAATTATTCAAAAATAACCTTATAATGATATAGTGGTAACGCAAGTATTGTTTTACATCTTGGCATCAAGAAAGATTAAAAAGGGGGCGTTGATGAAATAAGTTTGGAAAACTCTGATATGCAGGAACCTACTGGTACAAGTCGAATACCGGTTTGACTAGATCTCGCCAATGCAGCTAAATGCCGCGCTCTAGAATATAAATAACACGAGTGTCCTAGAAGAAACGAGAAACCGGCACCGGTGTTGGTATTGGAACTCCCCTGCTGCAGCCGCTCTTAAGCAGCTTCGTCGCAAGCCCACGGGAACGGGTAAGACAAGTTTCACCGGACGATTTCAATGCCCGGGAGGTAAACGGCATCATTCCAAAAGAATCTTTCTTGGCAACTAAACCATTTCTATTGAGGCTCTCCGCTTAACAACTCTATTAAGGTATTATTGGAATTCTATAGGATCTGGTCCGTGGGGAAAGCACTCGGGGAATTCAATATCAGATTTAAGGAAGAACGCTGAGAATTTGATCAGAGAAATGACGTCAAAATACGAAAATATGTTTTTAAAAATTTAAACAAAGAAAGGGGGGAAACACTGCTCCTTGAGAAATAATTAAAGGATAGAGGAATACTTGATAAAGGTTAGAGTCCTATTGAATGCGTCTGTATAATCTATCTTCCATTATGTCGGGGGGGGCGGTGTTTCTTTGATTATTTTGAATACAAATTTACAGTTTTATTCCGAGCTTGATTAGATTTTGCACACTTGACCTTCAAAACAAGAGTAAGGTCACTGTCTACGCGTTATTTTTTTTAAAACAATCCTGATCCCCATTTCCCACACCTTAAAGCAGAATAATAGTACTTCTTGGTGAAATTTTGCACACTTGACGTTTAAATTAAAAGGAAAATCACTGGGTACGGGTAGGGGTAACACATCACAACCTTAAAACTTTATTCCGAACCATACATAATCCGGGGCAACGCCGGGTACTTCAGCTAGTCTTAATTATAAAACTTAAAATTAGTAAAAAAATAGTATGTAACAGCTAAAACATTCAAACTCGAAGCTCTGTTACCACGAAATAAGAGCTTTTGTCTGGGATTTCAAGATCAACGCAACACCATTTCCATCATGAGCTATGGAGTTATGAAATAAACATTCGACTGTCAGGATGTGATTCAATAAGAAAAGAAGAATTCGAGAAGATGTTGAAACGCTGACGGAACCAGTTAGTGCATACATAACAGCGTATCGAAAAAACAACACCTAGGTATTTCAGTAAATTTATCGGTGCATTATTCGATCTGTCCCTTCGGTTCAGAAAAAAATAGGTTCGCAGACCAGTTTCCGCAGTCCGGTTTACGAAAAGCAGTTCAAAAGACGGGGAACATCTACCTGGGATTCCCGTTCAGAAAAAAACATACAGCATCGCTGTTTCACCTGCGGGACCAGGGTGCAAGCCAGTGGAGCGGGCTTCTCGTGGACGACGTGAGAATACTCTCGACATACAAAAGAATTGTAGAATGGCACGCAGATTTATCGCCAGAAGATTGAAAGGTTGAAAAGAACTAAGGAAATAACGACTAACAATTGATAGACTTTGAAATAAAAGTAGAATTCAGAGTGAAACTCGTAAGATATCTCATACCTTCAGGAAATCATATCCATATATAGATAATAATAGAATTGAAAAATATCAACTGTAATTATCATTCATTCAACCGTGTTTGATCTAAGCATTTAAAGGATCATTTTAACTATAGTTAACTAAAGTAATTAACCATCACGCAGCCGTTTCACTACAGGGGTAGGCAGAGAGTATATACAGCCACACAATTCTGTCTGTCTCAGCAAACAATCCTTGCTTCATTCACACTCATATATCATCTTATAGATACTCTTTTATTATTCCGACTCTGGACATGACACGACTCATGTATTCGATTCACTCGATCGTGCTGTCTTCCCCGTAAGTCCCCAACAACTTCTATCCTTCACTTTCGCGTCGTATATATAAGAAAAGCAAGTGAGCGGAAGGAATTCCAGTGCGCATTATCAAAATGGGTGTATTCCCAGACGGATAGTCTGAGATTCCCGAGGGGTAATTTTTGAATTCCCACTTAGTTATAATTTATGCCGGTCAGTCGTGGGTCAATCGAAGGTGATTCCTCGGCACGAGTGGCAGAAGCAACTTCAGCCTGCATTTTAAAAGGGTGACGTCACCAGATTGAATACAAGAAACATTTCATTATTTATTACGCTCGTCGATTATTGACTCAACTTTTCCTTTTACGTTCAGATTGATTGATTCTCTAATATTGACGAATCATCCAATTGGTTCCGAGTTATTATAATAGCACAGTCAGCAATATAAGGCAGGCATTTATTCTTTTTGGTGTTTTATTCGTTTCGTTCTAGAATAAACGACAATGTCAGAAAATATATCGGTCGTGATTTGTAAAATGCTACGTCCCTGACATTACGTATTTACTGCGGATTAATCAACTACACAATGGGAAAAATAACATGAAAATGGGTCACAATGAATAAAACCAATTCGTGATGAAGATAACACGGTCCTCGTGGCTTGGAGGCTTCCGGAGGAGGATGTCAAAGTATCCTAAAACCAAAGTAAGAAAACTGGCTATCTTGGCCTCATCCTAACAAATATAAAAAAAATATTGTTACAATTGCAATTGTCACGACGCAATCTGTGCTGTAGATTTGTCACCACGAAAAGAAGGCTTGTAAATCCATAACGAGTAATGTTTTACATGTCTTACAATTACAACTCCCAAATAGGTACAGATTCTATGATGATTTTGCAATAATCAATCAATAATTTTTGAGTTGGGGTCCAAATGCTCCATGTTCCAACAACTAATTCTAGTCCCACACAAACACTAGGCCAGCAAATTATTGGGTAGATGAGCGGGACAAATAATAGAATAGAAAATGTTAGAAGGTCGTATAGAGCGAAAGGAAAATGAATGAGTGCGATTGTTTCATCGATTATACAGTGTAAGACAAGGAAAACAGAATACTGCAGTAAAGGGATTTTTGTAAAAGTATAATCTTCTATCCAAAGGTTTTTTTTATTAAATAAAACATGGTTTACCACGTGAAAACAAAAATAAAAAAATACAGCCTCCTTTTCGTCTAGGTGCTGGTAATGTTGTAATTTTATCGTAATATAAATTGTAAAGAATGGGTTACACAACTTCGGCCAGATATTGTAATTAATTAAAAACACACAACTAGCGACTTAATTCAGTAGCTTTCCTATATTAACATAAAATACCAATAACGTAATATAATAAATACAGTTTGTTTGGAAGTTTTATTTACTATGTACTTTTGCTATTTTTGATTTATTAAATTTGCTACCGGTTTCGAGACAGCCATGCCATTCACTAGCGTTCTAATGTCTAGAAATTGCTATATAGTGAATGCCGAAAAAATACAAGAAATAATAAATAATAAATACAGACCTATGTGGAAAACAATCTACACCACAAACAGAATATTCTATTAAAATGGTTTCACCAATAATAATTTAGTCACAGAACAATAATAATTCTAACTTCCGCGAATTCTAAAGCCGATAACGAATTGAAGAAATTCCGTTCGATATTCGATTCGGCAGCATGAAAGGGAATTACGTTCATTCAAATTCCACATGTAAATAAATACGATTTTAACAATAGCAGAAATATCGCATTAAACAAATGGGGTACCTACTATAAAGAAAATCACATTGAGCAATATTTTTTAACGCCCATTATTTCAGATATATTTTGTTTCGTGTGTTTTAGCTACAGATGAAACCGTTTCTGAAAATATTATAAACGGGACGATAAGCGGGAAAAATAACGAGTGAAGGATGGAACTGAATGTGGGGACATGTGGGGACACTGGGTCAATGCGAAAAATTCAAGGAAATCAAGGAAACTTAATAATATGACAGCTAAACTAACTCTTTATTATAAATTAAAACACATACAAATAAAATAAACAATAACATGAAGCGAAAAGAATTTAAACAGAATATCAACTACAGTTTTAATTATGAAATGCACAACGCAGAAAGTATATGGGAACAAGGATGATAAAATGGATTGTGAACTCGTATACCGGGTAGAAATTTGTAAATAAACAGGCGAAGCTATCAATGAAATCGCTATTTCGATTAATCTTTACTACGAACCGGTTTTACATAAAGAAAACCCAAAAAAAATGGTTTGGATAAATTGAAGCTTTTCCTTTAGTTTCTGTTGATCAGAATTAAAATAATTGTTAATTACGTTACAAAAAAAAACATAAGCGTAAACAACATAATAATTTATTTTTTGATTACAAAATTATGAACGCACATAAGAAACAAGTTTTAAAAAATACTAGGTACATTAAAGCTACGATTATTTGTGACAGTTTCTGTTGGTATTTTTTTTCCTTTATACACAATTATTCACAAAATAAAATAAAAAACCGCCCTTTGAGCTTAATCAAACATTTTTAGACTCCGCTTCTTGCTAAGAGATTTGTATGCCTATTACCGAGTATTACCTACATTCGTGATGACATAAGACACACAGCTTGTATCTAGTACTTCCGACTTGTATATTCCCCTTAATTTATGTACATAATATTATTAGAATGCGTAAAAGGAAATTCAAATACTAAGCCATCTATCAAAACGTTACAAAAATGTCTAGTGAAGTTTCTCTCTATTGCAATCAGGTGTACACAAATATAATCCAATATTTGTTATATTAATTATATTGATAGTGAGGCGTAAATTTCCTTTGAAATATGGATTAAATAACCAAGAGGTGGATGACAGGTAGTCCGGTGGGTAGGACGCTCGGCTAGCAGTCAAAAAGAATCGAGATCGATAATCACAGCGACAGCTAATTTATTTTTAGAACAACTAACTAACCATCACGCTGTTTCCCAGCAGTCGGTAGGCAGAGAGGACGGACCGCAAAACAAATCGGTCTTGGCATACACTTCTTGTTTCATTCACATGCATAGATTGTCTCATCCATACTCTCCTATTATTCGGACTCTTAACATGGCCTGATTCAAGTATTTCGTTCACTTGATCGTACCATGTCTTCCTCGGGCGTCCCCAGTTTCCTTTTCCATTCACATTCGCGTCATATATTCTCCTTACACTCCTCTCTTCTTTCATCCGCTCTACATGACCAAACCATCTAAACGTCACTTTCTTAATCTGACTCATGAATAGTTTTACCACACTTCTAGAACTTTTAGAACAAGTTACAGAAAAATAAAAATAAATATTGAACACAACAGTTTCTAAGATCGAGAGGGTTTAGCAACGTAAATACATTCATCATAGGTAGGTACTTTATTATCAGCGTTGGAAATCTACTATCATGACTTGGTCTATGGATCATGAAGAAAATAATACGTATCCAGCAGATGATCTTCACTCAGACAAAAGTTAATTATTCATCTTGCCAAGGAGTCAAGGAGTGAAAAAAAAATGCATTTAAAAATAACGGCCGGTGACCGGAGTGACATTGGAGGGCCGCGACGAGACGAGCCGCCCGCCATGCGACACTGGCATCTGTCATCTGTCAACTTGACATCTGTCAGATGAGATCCAACTGTAAACACCGAGTGCACAATATATTATATTATATACCTATAGGTACATGCGGGGTACCTATTTACAATGCGAGGGGTCTACAACCTTGATTGCAATATATGATTCAAAAGGCTTAAAGTGATGGAGCATGCATGCGGTTGTCGGACATATATCTATGGACTCGTCCTGACTCCGAGAGGCGTGCGACGCATGCGCTAGAAAGGGGAGAACAAGAATCAAGCAATAGTTAAACACCAATAGAAATGTCCGAATACATTATTATAGTCACAAATGTTTTAACATTACATCGTTCTTTTGTAGATCCTTTATTTTTTCCAAAGGTGTTAAACAAAAAATAAAACATAACATATATTTATTTTTTTACATGTACGACTGTTTAAATTATAATTGTAAGAAATGGGAATCCACGTAGGTGCTACCTGTCTGGATAATATGAGCACCTACAAGAATATAAATTATTTAAGTAGTGTAACAGCAAGAAGTTAAAGGTATGCAACGAATATTTTAAAGTTATGGTACTTATACGTAAGCAGAAATTTTTGTTCGTATTTGTAAATTTTCAAGTTATAGTTTAAGTAAGCAGATAAAAGGATGTAAGATTTATAGAAGTAATGTATCAACATCTAGTTCAGCCATAATTTTACTTCTTTTACACAGAGTGAATTTGTAGTTTGAATTGATTTTGGTAAAAGGTTGAATGGGAGAAGACCGATAAAATTGCTGTATGTTTGCATAATGGCCTATTCACATCAACCGTCACCGCGCAGTACAGACACGTCAAGTGACCGGCACGGCAAAATTAGCTGCTTACATTATCCATGGACACATTCAAGCACGGTGTAATGTAAACATTCTCTTCTGTGCCGTGCCTCCCACTTTACGTGTCTACACTGCACTGTGCCGGTAGATGCGAATAGACCTTTAATTTATAACGATCTAAAATTTTGTTTAACTGAAACAATAAATTCAGGACTGAGTCATTCAAATATTCATTGGTACCTCGACTTCACACAGTAGGTAATACATATTCAGATATAGTAGACATTTTCAACTGCTCTGAATACAAATACAAACAAACGATTGTTGCATACATCCTGAATAATTATTAATATACGTGTCTAGAGTATAAGTAACAGTGAATGTGAGGTATGTTTTGATTTTTCGCCTCTGGAAATTATTACTTAGAATGGTACTTACACTATGTTATTCCTGTGTTTGTTCGATATATTATCTTTGAACCTACTGTGATATGTTTTGCACCTGTTTATTATAACTAACTTTATATGTAAAAGCCCATATGGGGAGTATATTATACAATAAATAAATAAATAAATTTACACTTTATTTTGTACTTTTGACGGGTTAATTATTTAATTGGGAATGTGTACTGTGTGGACTGTCTGGATGAAACTTATAACAAACAAATCA
The DNA here is from genome assembly GCA_022606495.2 of Halesus radiatus. NCBI lineage: Eukaryota > Metazoa > Arthropoda > Insecta > Trichoptera > Limnephilidae > Halesus > Halesus radiatus. Next base: position 140,948 of record JAHDVE020011859.1, read on the forward strand.
ATCAATAATACATCATACTACTCTTCGTGCAATTGTATTTTATTATATTTATTCATCGTAAGTTAGATCGTATCGCGGTGTGCTCTAATATATTATTTTTCAATTGTTTAGACTAGTTCGAAAAAACAGTACCGTAAATTAGGGGACTAAGCCGGGAAGCCGGGTAGCCGACAAAAGAAGCAATAAAATAAAGACAAACCAAATAGCACCGAAATAAAACAATCTGGTGCATGTGACCAACGGGTTAAAGATCGCTCTACTAAAATAATAATAAAATAAACATCTGTGCGTCAGTTAATGTGTTCAATATGCATATCCGGTTGCAGCGCGTTGCATCCAGTATTCTACATCCACACGTCGCACATGTGTTCTCTGTGCAGTGCGATCTCTGTACTACGGGATGGTATAACATCAGTCGCTCCTTATAATTTACGTAAATCCTTGCTAAATTTTAAGCGTGCTAATAAGGAATTCCAATGAAAAATTACGACTTAAAAATAAATATATATATATTCATATAGATCACAAATGCCGATTCAAGTTTTATTGTATGGTACCATTGCATTCGGAACATCTGACGTCACGCGCGTTTTCTGGTTTTGGATCTGTATGGATGTTTTTATTTATCGATTTTGTTTTATATTTTAATACGTATTTTTTTAGTTTTGGAGAAATTTAAACTTAATTTGGGTGACTTTAAGCTGTATTCAATATTTTTAAAAAAAACTATTATTAATGAAAGAAATATGAATATTCATGAGCAAATCGGTCAATACAATACGGTTATTAAAAGCTTCTTACGCTAAGTCCTAAAATTCATTTTATGAATACTTTCCAGTCCTGAAAATTAATACCAATAATTCAATAAATACTACCTCTTATTGTGCCACCAATCATCTAATAAATGTAACATCAATAGAAAAGGAGAAACAAATAACCATGTAAAACTATCATCTCCATAAATATTTTTTTCTAAAACTGTGTTCATCTGAAGCGACCTGCCAGGTAAGTATGTTTTTCTGTATCTGTACATAATTAGTTAAGAAATATTTGTACAGCGCCCTTGAGGTGATTTTTCACAAAAACGGCGCTATACAAATCATCCAACTATTATTATTATTATAAAGTCAAATACTATTATTATTCTACGAGTTAAAATTTCTAAAAAAGTACATCCATAATTAATTACTTATCGTTTAATATGAATAGAATATAAAATTATGCACGGTGAAGCTCATCCTTGTTTTAACACGTGACATTCTAACCTCGAAACGACCTGTCATATTTGCAGCGTTTTGGCGGGCTTCAAAAATTGAAATTCTGAAAATTATTCTACGAAAATTAATTAAAAAAAAAATACTGGTATATAAATTAGAACGCCATTACTGATTATTATTTTTTTAATGGACCGCGTTCTTTATTCGGCTTTTTAGTCCTTGCTAGCCGCAAGTAGTCAATACGTCATTCTTTATATGTTTAATTATGTTACGTATGGTTATTGTATTATTGTTTAATACCATACTTGAAAATAAGCATAACATTAAACGGTTAAAGTGTAAAAACGAATTAGAACAAGAAGCCAAGCATTGTTTGTTCCATATCATCCAATTGATCAATACAAACAAAGAGTACGGATAGTAATTTATATTATAAGATTAAAAATAAAATCTCATTCGTAATGGAAGAGAATATGGTCACCAAATAATGCAATTTAGATTTTTAATTCAGACTGTGATATCATTCGATTTCCTAGCAATGTCACCCCTATGACTTGCCTATTCCGATATCTGTTTTCAATAGGTATAAGAGTATAACGACCGGGCAAAATGGAGGGGTGGATGTATTGGAAAGTCGTACCCAGCCCAGCCAAAGCTCGCAAGATAAAATCGTAGGATGGAAAGCAAAAAAGCCCTAAATTACATCGGCGATATCTTAACCTATATTCAAACTTAAATTAAAACTGATAGTGAACATATTTGATGCTCCATAATGTAATTATTTGAACAATTTTTTTTTCTTCATAATAATATTTGGATGATTTGTTGAGCGTCATTTTTATGTAAAATCACCTCAATGGCGCGGTAGAAATGTTTTTTTCTCCAATGCTCTATCTTATCACTAACTATAAACAATCTATTATTACTACTTTTGACTAACTAATTGCATTCACCGGTTCATCGATCTGTAATACCAAACTATTTGTACAATGCATTTGATCTATGAACGTGATGCCGCGTTAAAATATAAAAACATGTTTTTAATTTTATGTACAAGCAGACAATATTACACAGGACAATACTTACCAGGCAGGTCACTTGAGATAAACACTTTTATCGGTGAAATTTATATACGGTTCTGTACGCAGAGAACATAACATTGAAAAACAGGTGTTATTGGAGATATTATTTAATCAAGGTATTTATTTTAATAATTATTTATATTCTTGCTCGATTTTAGGAAAGGAAAAGCATGTTTTATGATGGGTTTATGGAATTTATCTTTCTAAATGTGAATCGTCCCTCGATAAGTAACGGGACATACTTTATTTAGAAGTTATTGCTTTTTGTTTATATACCGCGCAAGAGTCCCAACTGCTCCCAACCGTCTGGAGCCAGTGAGAATATTGCATCCCCAATTGGGGAATGTTGTGAGGCTGAAGGTATTGGGGAAGGGAATGAGAAAGGGAAGAGATAGGTGGGGAAATACCTGGCTATTCAGATCTGGTCACCAAACACGGCTAAAAGCCATTTCAAGCAACGTTTCAATTCTGAATGGTGGTCTTTCACCAGGGCGATACTGAGAGTATCTTCAACTGTGGAACGTGCGCAAATATACTATATATTATTTTTTAATTAATTAATTGTGAAACAGCACAAATTAATTAAATAAAATTTACATGCCCGCGCCGGGATTTGAATCCGCGATCTTCGGATTGGTAATCGAAAGCCTTACCCCTCGACCATGGAGGCCGATTGCTACATTCATGTAAAATTTTAAAACATCACTAGGTATCTTCACTAATAAATTGATGTTTTCTGTAGCGTTGTTCTTGTAATGATAATAAAAAAGCTAAAGCAATTCAGAATTCAAAATCGAAACGCGTTGTATAAAACGGATATGAGGTGTTTAGTGAACAGATCTGAATAGCCAGGTACTTCCCCACCTTCCTCTTCATTTTCTTCAGCCTCACAGCATACCCTAATTGAGAATGCCATAGTCCAACTGACTCCGGCCAGTTGTGACTCTTTCACATAAAATTCACATAAAAAAATCGATCACTGATTCTGTGAAGATTGCGAATATGTTTAGAAACGTACGTAATTGAATACAGAATAAAGCTTATTACTTAGGCGAACCATAAATAAATATTACAAAAAAATGATGTAATTTCAGTCTGGGTTGTCTCACAGTTTGACAATGTGTTATTTCTAATCAACTATACCGAGAGTAAACGTGCTACGAACACTCCTTCATCCAGCTGACTTTAAATAACGTCTGATAAAGATTACCTACAAAAAAAACGGCTGGTAGGTACAGTACGTACATTCCCTCACACAGATTTCCATCTCGGGCAAGTCTAAAAGCAAAAAAACACACAAGGTGGGTACTAATACTAAAACCTGAGATATTACCTGTAATAAACATCACCGACCGCAATAACATAACACTGTTGCCATATGAATAAAGAAAAAATCCACAAAAAATGGGTATACAACACAGTCATTTTATTATAAAAACATGACTAGGTATGGATATATATACATATATACGAAATTCTATTGTGTTCTTTATTAACAACATTCAATACAATAAGTGTGTGCGAGTGTGAGTGTTCCATTATGATAAATGATACGAATTGAGATTTATCATGGTATGCGTGAATGATAATGATAACAATAGTTACATCTATATATGTACGTGTAGAGTAGTGTGCGTGTTTATGAGATTCCTTTTATAAATTGGTCGGTGTGCGTGCGACGTTCCGGCACGTCATCGTTACGGCGACGTTGCCGGCTGTAAGGTCCTCGGGCGGCCTTCACGAGACGGGAACCTAGGCCACGCGGCAACGTCGCATCCAGACTGCGCGCCGTCCTGTTCGACCCCAACGCGGGGCAGGATTTATGTACTTTCTTTGCCGATACTTGGAAGCTGATAGAATGTGACACATTGGAAATAACTTACAGACTGAAATTTTACAAGTGGCGCCGGGTCGGGTGGACACGCTTTTTGAAATTTGGCAGGTGCTCGACTGATTCATGTCGGCGTGGTCAATGTGCACTGGGAAAAGACGGAATTACACGTTTTATGGATTACATCTGGCACCCAAATTTCGCTCGAAGCAACAAATTAACTTCGTAAAAGGATAAGATATTAGTACCAATCCTTTGTTCCCGAGTTGTTGCCTCATTGCTGAAGATCATGACCCTTACTCTAATTTTAATGAAAATATTAAATCGTATGCATCAGATTATAATTCAAATAGCAATAATAATAAACTTTAATCACCTCCGTTGGTTGAACGGGCAAGACGCTAGTAATAATAATAATTAAAACATTTATGTAAGTTAATTTACAAATTATACAAAGTAATTTTTAATTCATTTATTAATTTAAATATTTTTTTATTTTTACATAATACTTCATTTTAGCTTAAGGGATACTCAGATCGTTTGGGCATGAAGATCGAATGAAAAAATAAAGGAGTGTAAGGATATGACGCCCAAGAAAAACACGGCACGGTCGAGTGACTCAAATACTTGAGTCGGGCCGAACAGAATAGAATGTATGAGACGACGCATAAATGTGAATGAAGCAGAAAGTGTTTGCCAAGATAGAGTTGTTTGGTGGTCCGTCCTTTCTGCCTACCTCTACCCCTGCGGGGAAACGGCGCGATGGTTAGTTATAGTTTGACAAAAAGTCATTGCTCAGCTATACATTCCGGAGACTGGAGTGCAGCTCGTTTTCAGCAGTGCCTCAAGAAATCAGATAAAATTAAAAATCTTACATAAAATAAGAAAACTTATAAAAATCACTAACACAAGTAGATGGCACAGTGCCCTTGATGCGATTTTTCACAGAAACGGTGTTGTACAAAAATCATCTAAATATTATTATTATGTAATATTTATTTATATGGGGTTTGGCACAGGGCTATGAAAAAACTATGCAAAATTATGTTAAGATCATTAAAAAAATATCAGATCGTGTTGTAGATGACAGAGAGATAAACAAATAGAGAAATGCACGGTGATTTTTTACATCATAACAATGAATCGTAATGCATAAACTTACTTTTTAATGATTCCGACTGGCGTCATTAAATAGTTGTGCAGAAAATGCATATCAAAATATTAATTGCACGATTGTCTTATGAAAAATAATTATCATTACAAAGCAGTTGTGCTTACTGATTTTACCAGTTAAGGAATATAAAGCTGTAGGTATTTCGCGTCGGGGATTTTATGTCTTCATTAAAGCGATCACTATCTGTGAAATATTTTATACATTCAGGTAATCGGTTGCAAGAATTCATTGCAGTTACTATAATTTCACACACTACTAGGATGCTGGTAAATGGGTGAGTCAGAATAATAACGGACCAAATCCAATCAAGTTCGGATCAAGTTCAAAAGTTACTCGACTGAGTGAAAATTCTAAGCCATTGGCGACATGTGACTGAAACACAGATACATTTTTGTTTTTGTTTTGGACGGTCAGCTTCCAAAAATACACAATTTGAAGTATGCTAACGCAAGAAATACTACGAGTGATTCATCTGTAAATTCTATACGCGTAGTTCGGAAAATGTATAAGATACTGTAATATTTTAAATTCTGTATGAAATACGTATAAAACCTTAAGGATTAACTAGAAATTATATTATCAATGAATATAATCCAATATTTATTTATTTATGCGTGTTTGTACCGCTCACCAAACCTCAGCGAATCAGACTCATCCGAGCTATTTAAACATTTGAGCGAAACTATTGATGACCTCTTACCCCGCTACCCTTCGGCCGAGTTTGTTGTTCTGGGGGACTTCAATGTTCATAATGAACCGTGGTTGAAGTTCTCATGTTCAACAAACTCGGCTGGCCGACAGGCGGAATTCTTTGCCCTTTGCCATGGGTTGGAGCAACTGGTTCAGGAGCCTACGAGGGTTCCTGATGTCCAGACTCACCGCTCCAATCTGTTAGACCTATTTTTAACCACCGAGCTACGTGGTTATGGGATTGATGTCGCAGCGCCTTTAGGATCGTCCGACCATTGCCTGGTGACGACATCAATCCCTATTAACTTCAGACCCCCAATTGAGAGGCTGAAGAGAAAAATGTGGCACTATAGGTCAGCAGATTGGTTCGGTCTGCGGGCGCATTTTAATGCTTTCCCATGGTCAGCTGTCTGTTTTCAGACTTCGAATCCGTCCAGATGTGCCCAGGAAATTAGTGAAGTCATCACATCTGCGATGGATGGCTTCATTCAATCAACCATTAAAGAAACTGGCGTAGGTTCAAAGCCGTGGTTCAGTCGACAATGCTCCGAAGCAGTTCGACGAAAAAACGCGGCTTACCGAGCCTACAACACATCTCGAACGTCGGAAAACAGATCAGCATATAACAAATTGGCAAAGGACAGTAAGAGAATCATCAATAGGTCAAAATTTGAGCACGACCTACAGATCAGTAAAAAGCTAGCTGCCTGCCCGCATGGCAGCAGGGCGTTCTGGTCGCTAGCGGGCTCCATAGGTCGCAATTTCTGCAAATCCAGTCTGCCGCCTCTTACCAGACCTGACGGTTCACTAGCAAACACTGCTACCGAAAAGGCCAACCTTTTAGGGAAAATGTTTGCAGAAAACTCGGCCCTCGACGACCGGGTGCCATCCCGCCGTCGGTTCCTCACTGCGGCTTCTATATGAAAAAGCTGAGGATACGGCATCGGGATGTACTCCTTGTCTTACGGGGGCACGATGTTAATAAAGCTAGTGGGCCTGACGGAATACCTGCCCTGGTATTGCAGAGATGTGCTGCAGAAATCGCTCCAGTTTTAACAAAGCTCTTTAAAATGTCCCTGAAATGTGGCTCTGTGCCCTCTGGTTGGAAAAAAGCGGTCATTCATCCTATACCCAAGAAAGGTGACCGCTCCAACCCGGCCAACTACCGCCCCATAGCGATCACATCAGTTCTGTCCAAGGTGATGGAACGTGTGATCAACGACAAACTGCTTACATACCTCGAGAAGAACAAAATCATTAACGACCGCCAGTACGGATTCCGGCGGAACCGCTCGTGCGGTGATCTTCTCGCGTATGTGACGCATGTTTGGGGACGGTGCCTGGAACGTTATGGTGAGATTCAAACGGTATCACTGGACATTTCTAAGGCCTTTGACCGGGTTTGGCACCGAGGACTTGTCAACAAACTGCCTTCTTACGGACTTCCCGTTTCCTTGTGTACGTGGATTGCCGACTTTTTGAGGGAGAGATCGATTCAGACGGTTGCTGATGGTTTCATCTCTTCCTCGCATTCAATAAATGCTGGCGTCCCACAAGGATCGGTTCTGTCTCCGATATTGTTTTTGTTGCACATCAATGACCTCTTGACATGTGCACCAATCCATTGTTACGCGGATGACAGTACAGTCCATGATTGCTTTTTGTTTGACAAGCCCCCAAAGGGCACACAAACTCCAACGGCTCGGAGGGCTTTGAAACAGAGAATGGACGGTTACCTTGAGAGGGTCTCCTCTTGGGGTAAGAATAACCTCGTCGAATTTAATGTTTCAAAGACCCAATCATGTCTGATTACGTCTAAAAGGGATTGAAATGACAATCTAGTCTCCTTTAATGGAAGCAATCTTCCCAACAAGCCCTCCATTGATATGCTTGGTGTAACCTTAAGTGATCAGCTCAGGTATGGGGGCTCCATCGAAACCCGAGTAAAGTTAGCCTCTCAGAAGCTGGGCGTATTGTACAGAGCCCGCAGATACTTTAATAGTACACAACTGCTGACCCTGTACAAATCGCAAGTGCGCCCCATTGTAGAATTTGGCAGCCACCTCTGGTCGGGAGTCCCAAAATATCTGAAAAAAAACCTTGACTCTGTGCAGAAACGGGCGGTCCGTTTGATAGATTCGCCTATCTTAACAAATGGGTTGCAATCTTTGGAGCACAGACGTCGGGTGGGAATGCTGTCCTTGTTCTACCGGTATTTTAATGGAAGATGCTCCGAGGAACTAACGTCATTGATCCCTTCGGCACCGGTGCATAGTCGGGAAACACGCCAAACGCGCGCCCAACATTTGCACACGGTTGACATTTGTCACATGAGAACAGGTCGCTTCTACGACTCGTTCTTGTGTTCAACAGCTCGGCTGTGGAATGATCTGCCGGCCTCTGTGTTTCCTCCATCCTATAATATGGGTCTCTTCAAGACCCAAGTTCACTCCTTCCTATCCTCTAAAAGATCCTCCACACAGCATCCCCAAAGATGATATAGGCCTTGAGGGAAATTACTTCCTCCTTGGTCTCCTGTGTGGAGTTACTGTAAAAAAAAAATCTATACGTTCATTATACAACATCATATCATATTTTACAACATATTTTAAAAGTATAATAATGGTGTTTTTTTTTTAAATTTCGAGTGTAATGGGCTTTCCACACGACTGGTTTGTTTGCCTGATATTAAAAAAAGGCCACGGCGTCGAAATATTCGATCATCAGGTCGCCTTTTCCTAATGTCTAGCCTACCAACTTTAGGAAGTTTTAGGTTTGAGAAGGTGATACTGTGAATTAAAATGACAGGTTTCGTAAACACCCCCCTAGGAGAAACTGCGCTGAGGTGTAAGTGTAAAATGTGATTCAAGTATTTACTTGTATTGGTTAGTATATTAAATAGAAGACGATAAAAGCTATAATAGATAATAATAATAATAATAATAGTTGGATGACTTGTATAGCGCCGTTTTTGTGAAAAATCACCTCAAGGGCGCTGTACAAATATTTCTTAACTAATTATGTACACTAATTACACTAATTAACTAATTATGTATACTATCGAGTAAGTTTGATATAGGAAAATTATATAATGTGGAAATAAATGGAAGAGACTGTTAAGTATATTATTTTATGTGTTGAGTTCATTGAGTTATTTTGGTTTGGTTTTATAATGGTTTGAATGAAGTGAATATTTTGATCCAGGCTGTGCGATGTATTTTAAAATTAATTTTAGTTATCGTATTTATAGTTAGTAGTTGTTTACGGGTTGTGGACATGCACTTCTATGAATTTTATTGCATAGTAATAAAAGTGTGTTATTGGGATATTCAGTTTTATTTGTTAAGGATCTGGTTTTATTGGAATGTGAAGTTTGTGTTGGAAGAGGTCCAGTAATACCGATTTGGCATAAAGTTGTTTATTTTATTATCTTGAATTAAGTGTTTTGAAAATTTAATAAAAATCATATTTAAGTTGTAAACATTAATTTAGTAACAAACATGATTATTTGTTATACATACATAATATTTATTTACGGATGCATGACTGTTTCGAATATGTGAAAAAAAAGCTTGAGTAAACAAAACATAAGCGAGTGAACTTTGATTAATTTATCTCGCATAAGACAGAATAACCATATTCTTTCCTATACACATACTCATACACAATTATTTATTTTTGAGAAATGAATGTGTACGAATAGAAAACGGAAAAAATCAAGATAACCATTGGTACTAGGCACGCTGGCATAACAACCACAATAATTGTGTTGTATTCAAACAACACTCATTCATTTGACGACCTCCGTAGGGCGTAAGATCCTTGGATCTAAGGATGCTCTCTGACGGTCCGGTGAGGAACGAACTTTTCACTCGCTACTGGATACACTGCGCAGAAAAGTCAAGTTTGATAACGTAAGGTAACGGTTTGCAACGAAGTCCATTGTGGGACTTTTGTCGTTCCCCCTTGCAAAGGGAACGATAGATTGCCACTCCCTGCCCTCCAGCCCACTTCGCAGATCGGGATCGGCCGCCCTCTACAGTCGTTTGTGTGCCACACGTCTGGTACAAAATCGTTTAATTTATTCGTAGGCAAAATAAAAAAAATCCCATGTTTACCGTTATTTTTTTCTTAATTTTTACAGACAATGAAAAAAAACAGTTAAAATACCCTACTGAGTAGATTGTGAGGATGAAGAAAGTGGGGAAGGGAAGGAGATGGAGAAGGTTGGGAAGTACGTGGGTATTCAGATCTGGTCACCAAATATGGTTAAAGCCATTTTTAGTAACGTTTTGATCTGAATGGGCGAAGCTGAGAGTATCTACTACCAACACCAACATCGTCCTGGTTTGAGTTTACCATTCACAATCGAAAGATTATTTGAAATAGTGGTAGCTTTACCTTAATAACCAGGTACTTTCAAATATCCCTTTTTTCCTAATAAAATTTCCAAAATTGAGTAGCCACAGTCCCACTCGCTCCGGGCAATAGATGTCTTGTCGGGTATTCTTGTTTAAAATAAACAACACACAGATATATAAGATAAAACCGGAATAGCTTACAATGCAAGATATTATGGCAGCAATCATAAAACTAGAAACAAGAGTGTGCCATATAAAACAGGCCGGTCTCAGTCTGTTACCATCTCTGGGTTTCCGTTAGCATATCATTGTGTATAAAGTATACGAGGTATTGTATTATTGTATGGACCGGTAGATTTATCACCCTCCGCCCGCGCTCGCCGAGCCAACAGTTCGTGTCCAATCAAGACAATACTTCATATCTTGATTAAATCTCGCAGACGGTTGGTGCCAGCCTCTGAATGCTGGTATTTTGTTCTCTGCCGAATACTTGCGTCACTCGGAAACGAGTTCAATATCATAAATGATATTTTCAGTGATGAATCCACCCGGGAATGTATAACTACTTGTGAATTTGTGTATTTTAAGTAAGTAGTATTGTCGATTTGAGAAGGTCGATGTACAGTGTACAGCCACCATGAGCTTTGAAGAGTAGTCAATAGCAAGATTTATAAAGTAGCGAGGATGAAATATTGTGGACAAAGGACTGTTTCTGGAGGTCTAAACTTGTAGCCTGGCAATAAAATGTAGACATTAAAAGGGGAACGTTTTTTTTCTCACTACTATGGAATTACTACTAACACCAGGCTACTTACTCACTTTGTCTTTGAAAAATGTGTTCTTCACGTTCGAGTTCTTTTTTGATGTTCTTTTTTTTAAATTTATGATTTAATCTGTGAATTAGATTTCTTTTATGTATCTACAATCAAATACTTACATGGTTTTTCCGATACATTTAAAATATACAAAAATATCGTCTTTCCATTCAATTGCAAGACGTTAAATAATAAAAAAAAAAGTTTCACATAAAATTGTCTTAAAATACAATGTAGTACCATTTCCTTTCGAAAAGTACAACTAATTTCTGAAGAGCGTTTGATTAAGTAAAAAATAAACTTGGACCATTGTGCCTTTTTAAATATTCATCTTCCTATGAGCGATCATAATGTTCCCATTTAAAACCTTTTAAACGATCGCAGCGCACTCATTTAAAAAAAAGTCGTACTGTAGTTGTTGGCAACTACTTGGCTATAGGTTTTTTAAATGATTATTAGTTTCCATTTGAAAGAAAACAATTCCATCAGAATGATAGAATTATACTGTCAAAAAACATAATATCTAGAAATGAACATTTTGCAGAAAACATCAACAGCCAATAATTAATCCAAGATAGCTCCCGGTTTTAACCTCTTCGGGCCCACGGTATCACATACGATACTCAAGATATATTTCATAAATATTCTTTGCTGATAATGTTTATCAACCCAGACCCGAAGTATTAGATAAGTAGACATCTGTTTTACTGACATGCCTACTTTATCTGATACTTCGGGTCTGGGTTGATAAACATTATCAGTAAAGAATATTTATGAAATAGATTTTGAGTATCGTATATGATACCGTGGGCCCGAAGAGGTTAAATAACATTTCGGATAGCTTGGCTGGTAGATTTGATTATAAACTTTCATAAAAGTGCTAAAATCATTGTAGGAGTTTTGTTGTTAATATAACCTGCAGAATGGTTTTAAATTTTGAGTTTTGTAAGGTTGATTGCATGGATAGAAGATAGTCAATCTTCTATTAGACTTGCTTTGGTGAACGCCCACACCAGATGAAGACTGATTTGAAGGTAACAAAAAACACCTTAGAACTTTAAAATCAAAAATAGGCGCTACCTCAGCTGTTAAAAACAAGACATTCGCCTTCGGCAAGTTAGTATTAAGATGAACGTTAACTATCGAGGAAAGAGCGAAATATCCTTATGACATAATAACACAGAATCAGAAACACGATGGAACCTTTACAGATAAAACGCCGGCGCACCTGTTAAATAATAATAATTATGGTTGCAGGCTGTCCTTCAAAAGTTTTGAGCCATCGGCCAGACAAAACCGGTTATAAAAAAGATGTGATCAAAGATAATATATATTTCTTGTTATAAGAATAGTTAAGAACAGTTTGGCCTCCAGATTTATTATTGTCAGTAATGAATTTCACGAACATTTAAAAAAAAAGATTGCCTGGTAAAGGCGACCGGTTCCCCGGGCAATAGAAGTGCGAGGAGGTAACTTAACTCATTATATGGCGGTCGGTTGCCGGGTTGGTGAGCGAGAACCGCGGTAATACGTATGCCGTATGTGTATACTTGTTCCTCGGAGTATAGTTTGTGTGTTGTGTACGTCGCTGATTGCTGGGTTTACTTTGACCGGTTTCACAGCTCGAAGGGATCGCAATTATCCACGCACATCTTCAAGGAGTATAATTATGCATTACGGAGTACGGGGGAAAAGAAATAATATTGTTACAATGTATCGGTTGTAATGCAAGGTACCTGCGAATAGATTTCAGGTGGCGGGATGCTTTTGGTATATTTGTGCTTCTTATATACGAAACCAGTCAGTAAACCGGTTGGTTCTATTCATATAGGAAAAGATTATTGGTGATATGGAATAATGAATGATTTATCTTTCTTATGAAAAATAACACTTTTTTTATAACGCCATTTGTGAAATATCGCCTCAATCGAGCTTTGCTAGACAACAACTTTTAGACGTACTTCAATTACCATTAACCTTTAATTTATTAATAAAATGGTAGATATATGCAAAAGTCGCGGGCTGTGAAAAAGTTCAGATTTATAGGATAAACAACCGTTAAATGGAAAAAAAACATTTCAAAGACATACCTGATATAAATTGGCACCATAAGGCAGAAAGAAACACTACGTACGCAATACAGTTTTCAACTTTTTTTCTTAATATTACGATAAATTACAATGTTTCTATCAATATTATGTCGAAAAGGCTTAAAAAGGGCCGTATCCTATCTGGGAATGCTGTCCCGAGGGAAGAGAGTTTCATTATAAGGAGAAGAACACTGACGTCAGAATTAAGAGACTTGCTGTAACAAAACCATTTCGACGGCTGGAGGCAAAGGTCACCTGATACCCATTTGGGCACCAGTCTAGTTCACTGCCGTCCACGTTTGTTTCGGGTGATTTTAATTGTGATAAGCAAATAATAAAACATTTATCAAAGGGTCAAATAAATACTCGGTTTTTGTATCAAGCCGAACTTTTTGACTTATTTGATGTTTTGCTTAAATTGGCGGCACGCCTAGCTCACCCTTCGCCCCCCTTATTTTTGTTTCTTCCCTTGGGTGTTAGGGCATCTCTACGGAGAAAAGAGTCAATTTAAATCTTGAAGATCCCCGTGTCGTGGAAGGGAGAAAGGTAATCAAAAAGAAGTGCCAAGGATATTTGAGACGGAGGAATACACTCATAGTTGTTGTACTCACTTTCGGAGTCGGATGTTTCAGATTCTGAGTGGGCTCAAGATTCTAACTCCAGGGGTCAGACGGAATGCAATCGTGGGCACGCATCACGAAGCACGACTAGCTCACAGCACGAAGCGTTAAAGCCGATAAACTTCTCAAAAGCCATTAGTTAAAGAGTTGCCAGCTCAAAAATTAATATTATTAACACGAATTTAACAAAATACATAATTTTTTTTTAAATCCACCACTACTATTTATTTCCATCGCTTGAAAATCTACATTTCCGAGTGCATTTTCCAAGACGACCGCCACCTAGCGAAACCTGGAAGAATTATTTTTCTTATAGATGTATATACTCGTATATAGATTAACAATGAACATAAATAAAAAATGAAAATTTTAGTAATTCTAGAAAATAATCTTATTATAACCGAAATGAAATATGAAAACGGAAAAAAAAGTGACAAAAATAAAAAGATAATAAAGATAGCTGTCAGTCTGTCTATGCTGTCAGTGGCGGCTCGTGACTTTTGAGTGAGCTAGAGCGCTAAGATTGAAAAAATAAGGTAGATGGTAATAATATGGCAGTGCCCTACCTACCATCTAAATCTCCATACAAAAAATTGGAATTTTGAAAAAAATTAAAAATTATTTTCAGCTTCAGCAACATCAATAACGTCGTATTTTTGAATCTCAGCGCTCTAGCTCGCTCAAAAGTCACGAGCCGCCACTGGCTGCTATCATAACATAATGTTTGTAAACAGAAAACATTTCTTTATTAATTTTATTACAGAGCCCTTTGAGGTGATTTTTCACAAAAACGGCGCTATACAAATCATCCAATTATTATTATTGGTAAATATTTTACGGTACCTATAATACATACCACTGAAGAATCAATAATTGATAATCGACTGTTTTATAGAAATAAATGTACAAGTACATCCTTTCACACAGTTGGACTCGTATCAATAGAGAAATAACAAATAAAAAAAACTTTCTTTCCTTTCGAGTATGTAAGTTTGTTGAATTGCTAAGCGAACAAGTTTTAAGAAATGTTGGAACATAAGAAAAAAACATTGGCTGTGGGCCAGTCAAAATCATATTTTTGGGCTGGTTTCAAAAGATAAAACACAGGCTTTTCACCATTACATATAACAAATAATACAACTATGTACTTACTATCGAGCAGATTCTTGTATGGGTATACAGAGAGGTTGGAATGTCACACTCCATTCTTCATTCATATTCATACATCTTCAATATACCTGTAACGTGTCGCACATATACCACACATACCTATTTATTTTATACGAATTAAATTAAGAAATGACACAAACTAATCAAATAAAATTAACTTGCGCATACCGGGATTTTACCCGCCACCTCCCGATTCGTGGCCTACGATCGCAACTACTCAACCACAAATCAAATCGTCCATGCCCAACCCATCTAATAGGCCTTCCACACGACTGGTTCGCCCGATAATAAAAAAAGGCATGGAGTCGAAAGGTTCGACCATCCGGCCTTCCTTTCCTAAAGTCAAGCCTACCAACTTTGCATTCCTTCCGGATTTCTACATTTGTAGGACGGTCATACATGGTTTTACCATACATCTCATTGGGGATCTCATTTTCACAGCATTCAGTGATGTGGATACCGAGGTAAATTGTTTAATCAATGATTTTTATAATTAGCAAATAGACGCCCTCGAAATGCTGGAGGAAAATGCTCAGGATTCCATGGACAGCAAGGCGCACATATATATCAATTCTGGAAGAACTTGGCATCCACAATAAGCCATCAACTGTCTGCCTACTGCGCATCCTCAGATTCTTTGGACATGTTGCTCACCAAACCGAGAACTCCAACCTGGAGAAGCTCATGGCAAAGTGGAAGGCAGGGGAAGTAGAGGAAAGTGACTGGTGCGTTAGAGTGATCAAATTTCGCATGTGTCTAGA
This sequence comes from Halesus radiatus, assembly GCA_022606495.2. Lineage (NCBI taxonomy): Eukaryota > Metazoa > Arthropoda > Insecta > Trichoptera > Limnephilidae > Halesus > Halesus radiatus. The sequence continues at coordinate 156,759 of JAHDVE020011859.1, forward strand.
ACGTCGGTGTCCGCAGCACTCGGGCGCGAGAAGTGAAGGAGCCTTGTACAGGAGGGAGATTAGAGTGGGAGTCACGATCCTCAGCAACGAGGAAGCGACTCAAGAATAATAAATTACCAACTAACTGGTTTATCGATTATCTTTCTACTCTCAGATGACGTGAGAAACCAAATTAAACCAGGGGAGCAGAAGGAGGAAGGAGAAAGGAGGTATAGGGTTAGGGCCTATCTAAAAGCCCGTCACGCCGACTGACAGCTGACGGGATGATCCGGCGGCGTAACTGGAACCGGCTAGCCTCATTAGCGAATAACAAGCTACCACCAGCCATCCACAGTGTACCAGGACTAACTAACCCGAGGCCGAGTCCGTCGTACTCAAATGTTAGTGATTTCGATTTCAACTTTGTAGATCTTTGAGAATATTTATTTGGTGGGTTCGCTGGAATTCAATTGTCGGGAGTGTTTTTGACGAGCAAATATCGGTACCACACAAATATCTGTTCGTTTTTTTTTAATTCCTTGGATTAATACATAAATTGAATGTTTGATTCGAAAGTTTCAATAATTACGTAAATAAATAAAAAAAAGTTTAGTAATTACTACCCCAAGGTTTCCCCGGGGATTATTTTCTGTTTTTGTTTCGAAACAGTACATATAAAGAATGGGTGGCGTACAATTTACAAGGTTTTAGAAAATTATTACAAGGATCAAATATTATTTATTAATTAATATCTGGCGAATGATTATATACATTTTACCGGGCGGGGAACTGACTCATCAAATCATCCCCTAGCGTGTACTAACATACTCGAGAATGTGTGTGGACGTGTATGTGTATCTATTTGTCTGAATTGTACTATGTAGTGGATATTCGTGATTGTCAATTGAATACTAGTAATGTTTTTTTTAAATGTAGGTAAGGAATCAAAAAATATGCCGAGATTTAAGTTAGGACATAGATTATTGAATGTTTGGAGAACACGGGAAATTGGTGTTTAATGTCTAAAATAGTTAGATGTGGCGAGTACGTTTCGATGGTATGATAAGGTTAATTTGAGTCACGAGTTCAGGGCAGTCTATTTCAGTATTTAGGATTTTATACAGAAATACAGTTTCGACCACCGATCGCCCTAATTTCGGGGATCAGAGTGAACCGTGATCGTTATTATTGTATTATATTATGTCATATTAGTGTCTCTTTAAGAAAAGGAAGAAATGAACCGGTGTCTTGAAGAGGTCCATGTAGGAGGGATCTAACACAAAAGCCGGTAAATGAGTAGGCACGGTTGAGCACTATAACAAGTTATAAGACGAGGTAGAGGTAGAGGTAGAGGTAGAGGTAGAGGGAGATGGCACACCAGATGATTTCAAAACTTGCTTAACTGGTGTAAACGCGGCCCTGCTTATATATTTTGAGATAAATTAGGTTCTTCGGTGAATAGTTAAACAATGTTATTGTAATAAGGCCAAAGGTGCGAGGATGTCGTATAACGTGAAACGTATGACGTAATATCTTATCTGCTGACCCCGTCAGCGACAGCTCGTGATTTACGCGGCGGCCCACGCTACAATATTTAACAGGCATCGCTTTTATTGTGCGTTTTGTTATTTATTGCATTTTCTATGCGGTCTCAGGGCTTACCGGAATTGAACAGGCGATCGGCTGATTACGAGGCTAACTGGCCAATAAAGTAGCCAATAGACGCTAGGTATTATAACCAGGATAGCCGCATAGGATACATTTTATAAATCACCGAAGATTTGTTACTTTTTGGTCTGATATTTTAAAACTGCAACATGGGAGGGGGTATCATTCAAAATTGAAATGTTCCTTGAAATGGCTTTGGTCGTGTTTGGTGACTATATCTGAATAGCCACGTATTTTCCCACCGTCGTCTTCCCTATTTCCTTTCCCTCCTCAATACCTTCAGCCTCACAGAATACCCCAATTAGGGATGTCATAGTCTCCCTTACTCCATACCGTTGGGAGAAGCAGGGACTCTTGTATGGTATCACAATTTTTTTTTCAAACCAGTTCCTTCGGGGAAATTCAATAAAATTTCCTGGTTATCCTGGAATCGTATAATATTTAAGGAAAATTCTTCATCCTTTTAGTTAGGCTTAAAGATTTATAGCTTAACTGCAATTCTGGTCCTCTCTGTCATTCTGCGAATTTTAAAAATATCGATATATTCGCGTAGTTTTAACAAAAGAAAAACTCAATATTATCGTAAGTATTGACTGTAAACATTAATTATTGAATCATTTTTCGCATAATAATGCCATTAAGTCAATCGAATTAACGCGATTGCGATGTTTGTAAAGTACCTATGCCAAAAGCCCCAAACATCACCTAAAATTCAAATTATAATATACTAGACGTATAAAGTAAGTAATAATAAATAAAGTACGCGTGTGATACACATATAATATTTAATAATAATGTGATAATTAAACCACACACTGATTTAGACATATAGTTTCATTGACGTGTAATCGGAATAGAAGTTAAGCGACAAGTCTTCAAGCCTACAGAAAGGGATAAGTAATTTACCTTTAAAAGAACCAGAATACGTCTCCTGGTTTGTGGCAACCCTAACTAAATATTATACATCTCAAATAGAAGTAAGACAGCATTCGAGTATTTTGATTGGATCGTATTTAAAAACCAGCACCAAACAATTAAGTAAAACACGTTAAATTTACAGTCCATTATTCCTTATTTTTCAACGTAAAATATTAGAAATATTTAAAGCAGGCAATAGGTCAAACAGGTTTTATAAATCATTCTTGTAGAACGCGAAAATGGTTTAAAAGGATGCTGATACTATTATTTATAAGAGCCATAAAAAATACATATTATTATTAACATTTCTGTAGTCAGTCAAAGGAGAGCGATTTTTTATCATTAAATAATTATATCGTCATCTTAATTACTAATTAAAGTCCATTTTTCACGAATAAGATTTGAATGTCACCTTTAAAGATTTTTTAAAATACACATTAATTACTACGGAAACCCGTATCTGTATGATAATTATTATAAGTTAGAAAATAATAATATCACAGAGCAAATAAAACATAGAGATGCCCTAATACGTAAGGGTAAGAAACAAAAATGAGGGGGGAGGGGGGAACTAGTCGTGCCGCAAATTCAAGTAAAACACCAAATAAGTAAAAAAAAAAAAAAGTTCGGGTTGTTACAAAAACCGAGCATGTATTTAGTTTGACCCTTTTTATAAATGTTTTGAAATTTGCATACTCCAGTTAAAATCACGCGAAACAAACGTGGACGGCAGTGAACTAGGCTGCTGCCACATGGGAGTCACGTGAATTTTGCCTCCGGCCGTCGAAATGGTACTTAAGGCAAGGTTATTGAGAATAATTTTATTAGAAATTCAAAAATGTTATTTGTGTGAAAAAATATTCATGTCGGGGCAGCCAGCACAGGCACTTTCGATTTGTTTACGTTTCATAATTTTGGTTTTCTATCGAATATTAGAATTATTTATACTTTAAATATTTAAAATTAAAACATTCAAATTTGAACTATGCCCTTTTTAATCTTATTTAACAACCAAACAAAAAAAACTATTGCATATGGATTATGTACGTAAGAATCTCAGAAATTTAAATTTAATGCCAGTTTAAAAAATAAACAGTTTTTTATTCCTTTTGAAAAGGTGCCAAAATGAATTACTAATTAAGGAGGTGATATGCTTTTTTTAAAGATAACGATGTAAATAGGAATGAATCTGATCTGATGTAGATAAACCAGACATAGTTGACCTAATTAACCGACAAAAAGAAGTGAGATCAATCTTTTAATATTTATTTCAAAGAAATAAGGTACTTTGATAAAAAAAATAAAAAAAATGGGCAAACATAGATAAATAGACAGGATTTTCATACCGTCCATACGTTGGTAGGGAGGTATAAAACGTAAGCTTTATTACTTACAGAGCTCATTACGTTATTTTTTATTATTCCTGTGCTCATCATTATTCTAAGTTTTTCGTTCATTACTCGAATTTTTGCGGAGACTAAAAAGGGAGGATTAACGTATAGCTAAAATGTTATATACTTATAATTTGTTAATGTCGACTTATCAAAGTTTCCCTTTCAACATATAATATAATCAAAGATTTAAATAAATTATTTATTATAATTATAAAGTACACGCATATAGGGCTTTATTGAATGTATGTGTAACAAGACAATGAGATTAAAAACACTTATTTTGATTAACGTCTTTCCAATGATGATACAACATTTCCTCGCCGGTGCTGTCAACTGGGTTGACAAGTCTCTAATTATTTCAACATGGTATATGTGTAAGTACAGTAAACACAGAATATTTTAGGGATTTCTCTGCAATACATTTATGCATGGGATGAAATAATTACAATATACAAATACTTATCGAACGCAACAGAAAAAAGGGGGAAGGGTTATAACAGTTTCGGCATATTCGGATTTATGTGATTGTCCACCGATTCATTAGTAAAATAAATTAAATTTTGGAATAGGACAGACGTATTTTAAAATTTCGTAAATTTAGAACTTTACTTCTAAAGGCCTTCCACATGACTGGTTTGTCCGATTCTAACTGAAGCCACCGCGTCGAAAGATTTGACCATCCGGTCGTCCTTGCCTAAACTTTAAAAAAGGGCGAGCCGATGGTCGAACCTTTCGACGCGGTGGCTTGTTAGTATCGGGCAAACCAGTTGTGTGGAAGGACCATTAATTGAAAACTTGATTAATTAATTTCTTCTACGTTCAAATGTACGTAATTTGTTGTTTTTACCTTTTAATTATTGTATCAAAGTGATATATGTAGTTTTGAGAGAAGTGTCCGTTTCGTCAGAATATAAATTAAAGTAATTTAACGTCATAGGTAGAGCATGCCACAATAATTACTAATGAAGAAACGTTGGTAAACGGCTAAAATAAATATCTATGAGCTATTTTGAAAGGTGAACAACACAAAGACATTTGTAAAAACTAAAATTCATACCAAAGTGAATCTCGATGGGAATCGAACCCGCAATCTTTGTTTGTAACTCCTGAAAATCAAGTGTTTAGCTATAAATAAAGTGCACACCAGATAGATTGTAGATTGGATTCGAGCCAATCCTACACACGATGAAAATAATAAAATTTTCTGCTAGGTCTATCTACAAAATATAGCAAAGAAATCCATACCAGAACCTCAACATTGAAGGAATCCAGTTGGTCGATCAGCGACATTATCTGGTTACTTCTTCACCTTTAATTCTGATCAACATTTTGTAGCACTTCACTTAGTGACAATAAACACTTGCAACTAATCAACACCATAGGTAAAATAAATATAACAACACTTTTTTTTAATTGATACTACACTTTTTTAATTGTAGGAAAACTCACAATGCATTTAAAAGTATTTACTTATTTTAAAACATACAGGTATCACAGGTTCCTTATAAATAATAGCACATCCATCTATAAATCAAATTAATAACAATATTAGAAAAAAGGGTATATTATCAGTAGGGCGTTAATATTTCCTGCGTAGGTGGGTACTAATTCATAAATGAAATAATTAATTAACTGTGTTGTTACTCGCTATCTAATCTTATCTAACGGGTAAGTCCCTACGCGTGTTTTTTTGTTAATCTATAAAAAATGAGAGGGGAAGTAAAAATACTACACCTAGGCGTTTGGCACAAATTAGCCATTAATTTTACTGACTTATTTTTCGATGTTATCATATCCCTGATAAATTTCAAAACGGGACTGACGTGTTTGACGATAGCATAAAAAATATTCGCGTAGCACGTGGTTTTAACCATTTTTCAACCGAATTCATTACTCGTAGCATATGATATTTTATTCAGTAAATTTAACATTTTTCAAAGCATAAAACCGTGAAAAGTGTGGACCAAAGACTATATTTTGAAATATGTTTCGGTGAATCGTTCTCTGTTCGCACTGGGAGTAAAAAAAACCCACGGCGTCGTTCATCGCTTCTATCGAAAGGCCTATTATGATCCTCTTCTTCTATTATATAAAGAAGAATGTCCCGGGCGAGCTTGATGAAATTTTGCACACTTGACCTTCGAAACAATAGGAAGGTCACTGTCTGAATGAGATTTAGAAAAACCACCTCAACCCCCTTTCTCACCCTTTAAAGCAGAGATTAATACTTCTCGATTAAATTTCGCACACTTCAAAATAGAAGGAAAACTACTGGGTAGGGGGGGGGTGAGGTTTCCTTCGAACCATTCATAACCCCGTGCAATACCCGGTACTTCAGCTTGTTTTCAATAAAAATGTTATGGCGACATATTTTATTGATTCGTATCAGGCACTTAGTATTAGTTATACAGTACGCTAATAAATTATTTCATTAAAATAAAAATAAAAGGCTTATCTGAGATTGTAATCTGTTTAGACGAGAATCGATGTTTTCGAGATAACTTTTTGGCCAACCAAACCCAGTATTTATGTAATGACTCAAAAAAACATTACTTGAACCACATTTGACTGTGATATTTCTTAAAACTACGCAGTCTATAAATATTATGAAGATATCAGATAAGGAAAAACACTTTTGTTATGTACAATAGCAGATTTAAGAATCTATAGATGGTAAGTTATGTAAAACTGTAGCTGCATTCACATGTATAATGTTCTGTTATGTTTCATTTGTGCACACACTGCTGTGTCAGTGCAATTGGTGCATTTGCACACAATGCACTCGGCACGCGGGAACGGCGTGCGATTGATTGCGTTAAATTGTTTCAGTATTTAAACATATGTGTCCGAATAATGGAGATGCAATCAACGCATTTGATTACGCGTCAATTTATCAATAATAATTGGATGGCGCAATGCGCGTGCGGAAATGCATTATGCATTTAATTGTTTAATCAGGCGGCAATATGCCGGTGGGTCTTACGGAGTACAACAATGCTAATGCAAATAAGCACACACCATCTCTGATTATCAATGCGGGACAAGAGTAAAACATTTGGTGAAATCGCTTCATTCACCATGTAAGGGTATTGCATGATGTTGAGGCGATTTGGTAACATAGACCATTGCCAGAGGTTGAGCCGACTTGGTAACATAGAGCATTGCACGAGGTTGAGACTGCTTATTAACACAGAGAGTGGCATTAAGTTGATGAGTTGGGAACTGAGTGTTGTACAAATTTGAGACGACTTGCAAACATATATTATTTCACGTGGTTGCGGTGACTTGGTAACATAGAGCATTGCACGAGGTTGAGACTACTTATTAACACAGAGAGTGGCATTAAGTTGATGAGTTGGGTACTGAGTGTTGTACAAATTTGAGACGACTTGCAAACATATATTATTTCACGTGGTTGCGGTGACTTGGTAACATAGAGCATTGCACGAGGTTGAGACTACTTATTAACACAGAGAGTGGCATTAAGTTGATGAGTTGGGTACTGAGTGTTGTACAAATTTGAGACGACTTGCAAACATATATTATTTCACGTGGTTGCGGTGACTTGGTAACATAGAGCATTGCACGAGGTTGAGACTACTTATTAACACAGAGAGTGGCATTAAGTTGATGAGTTGGGAACCGAGTGTTGTACAAATTTGAGACGACTTGCAAACATATATTATTTCACGTGGTTGCGGTGACTTGGTAACATAGAGCATTGCATGATGTTGAGACGATGATGATATAAAGAAATACACGACATTAATATATCTCGATAAAATATATGAAGCATTGCGCGACTTTGAGACGACTTGGTAACATAGAGCATTGCACGAGGTTGAGACTGCTTATTAACACAGAGAGTGGCATTAAGTTGATGAGTTGGGAACCGAGTGTTGTACAAATTTGAGACGACTTGCAAACATATATTATTTCACGTGGTTGCGGTGACTTGGTAACATAGAGCATTGCATGATGTTGAGACGATGATGATATAAAGAAATACACGACATTAATATATCTCGATAAAATATATGAAGCATTGCGCGACTTTGAGACGACTTGGTAACATAGAGCATTGCACGAGGTTGAGCCGACTTGGTAACATAGAGCATTGCACGAGGTTGGGACGACTTGGTAACATAGAGCTTAGCACGAATTGCAAACATAGAGCATTGATGTGAAAACGATTAGATCACATAGTCTGTCAAGGAGTTATTAATAAACAATTAGAATAAATACTTTCGAGTATCCCAAAATAAGTATTTTAGGAGATGCAATGCTGTGGGGTAAAGACTTTAACCAAACCAAAAAAGACAAAATACAGTTCATCGTGGTCCCCTCTCCCTTCGCATGTCGTTGGAGAGTATCACTGCACAATAATAAAGTATACCCGCTGCACAAGAATGACAGTCCCGCGCCTCGGTCCCGTGGCCCAGCGGTGCGCGTAACGGGTCGCCGCTAACCGGTCTCCGGGTCGACGGCCCACTTGATATTACCGCGCGGGGGAAGGGCGAAGGGGTGAGGCGCGCAGACGGTTTGCTTCGCGTCTGCCGAGAGGAGGCAAAAAGAAAGTGGAGTCGGGAATTATATATATTTTCTCAAGGCAGGGCGCCATCTTGAGTGATTGGATCATTGGATGTCGAGAGGACGCGTAACGGTCGGACGGAGGAATGGAGGCATGGCTAACGATAATGGCTTCACTATTATGTACCAATGTTATTATTATTATTTGACAGGTGTTCTTGAATTAAATGTGCTTAGATTGAAGGTCAAATAGTGATATAGAAATATGTTTGTTGGTCTGAAGCAGGAAAGACTCTAAAGCAGTGAGTTCTGGCGTCATTAAATTTGTACAACTTTAGCTGTCTTGAATTTCGACGTGAAAACAAATGGTTTCATAAATGTAAAGTTGATGAGTTATGTAGCTTTGAAATCATTCAACAGTAATAAAATAAATAAATGCATGTTTCTGAATCCAATCTCGAGCGAAGTCGGGTAGAAAGGCAAGTACAATATATATAATTGTTATCTCAATCCTTTTTTTTATATGAATACCGCACAAGAGTCCTAACTGCTCCCAACCGTCTGGAGCAAGTGAGACTATTGTATTCCCAATTGGGGAATGTTGTGAGGCAGAAGGTATTGGGGAGGGGAAGGAGAAGAGTAAGGTAGGGAAATACCTGGCTATTCAGATCTGGTCACCAAACACGGCTAAAAGCCATGTCAAGCAACGTTTCAATTCTGAATGGTGGTCTTTCACCAGGGCGATACTGAGAGTATCTTCCACTCTGGAACGTGCGCAAATACACTATTATTTTAAATGAATTAATTGTGAAACAAAACAAATTAATTAAATAAAATTTACTTGCGCACGCCAGGATTTGAACCCGCGACCTTCGAATTCGTAGTCGAGAGCCTTACCCCTCGACCATGGAGGCCGCCAGTCCTGAACCCCTTGACCGTTATTTTTTTAGGACCATCCGTAACACAAATATTATGCACTCTCCCCTCAATACAAATGCGTGCTATATTGAATGCCATCCGTTACAGTTTGCTGAATTGCATTCTAGGATGGGACCCCGCTGAAAATATAGTCATGCGACCAACCCTCGCACAGCTCAAGCTCACCCTCCTAAATGCCTGAACCAAATTTTGCATATATCGTTACACTTTTTAGGAGCAGCGCTGAACAAAAGCAACAATAATTTGACATATGAAAACGTTTATAACAAAACACACGTTTTTTATATATTGTATTTTATTTAAAAGTATTTTTATCATTATTTTATATAGCTCAGTGATTAGATTATTGTCTCGGCAAGACAGAGGTCCTGGGTTCGATGCGACTGATACTTTTTTCTGTGTCTACTTCTGTTTCATATTTAATTTCAGATTTGTTAATATGATCTTCTACAATATATATACCCGGCCTCAGAGAGACATGACACGATAAAGCAAATCAAATAAATGAGCCGTGTTGAGCCAAGAGAGAATGTAAGAGACAACGTTATTTGATAGTACGGTTAGCAGCGTAGTGGACAAGCGAATGGCTTCCTACCCCTTCGACCCGGATTCCATCCTCTGCCATCTAAGTCCTCCATCATTGCACAAGCAAAATTTATACACTATAATGTAGGGAGTAACACTGTAAGTAGGATAAATTTAAATATTGTCAGATTTACCCTAATTTCACTCAAGGCCCATGTCATCTTTGGGGATGGTCTTTTCTGGACAGAAAGGAGTGGACTTGGATCGTGAAGATACCCATGTTGTAGAAGAGAGGATCATTTCATAGCCGAGCTGATGAAAACAACATCGAGTCATAGAAGCGCGCGTTTCCGTATGACAAATGTCGGGCGCGCGTTTGGCGTGTTTTCCGACTATGCACCAATGCGAAAGGGATCAATGACGCTAGTTCCTCAGAGGATCTTCCATTAAAGAACCGTTATAACAAAGACAGCATTCCCACCTGACGTCTGTGCTACAAATATTGCATTCCGTTTGATAGGGAACCTATTAATTTAAGGAGCGCGCGTTTCTGCAGAGTCGGGTTTTTTTTAGGTATTTTGGGAATCCAAACCAGAGATGGCTGCCAAATTCCACATTGGGGCGCACTTGCAATTTGTACAAGTACGTCCAGCTTCTGAGAGGCTAATTTATTATTAAAGTTATTCGTAACCTGGTAATGTTTGTCTTCTACTTAAAAAAATAAATTAAATGTATAATGTGAATGGAGCAAGAAGTGCTAGCTAAGATAGAGTTGTGAGATTCAATTTATCTGCCTATCATTTCGGGGAAATGGATAGCTTGACGGTTAGTTACTTCTTACACGAATGTACACATTAAAATAAGCAAGCCACCGTAACCTGCTAAACTTCACAACATTAATGCTTGGAACTTGCGACGAATATATTAATATTAAAATTGTGGGTGACTACATTAAAGATAAGAAGCTATATAGGTACTATACGAAATCGACTGAATATGTGCAAGGCGGCTAAAGGGTAGAGGGGCAAGGAGCGGTGAGAAGGGGGCACAGTTTGACAAGGGAGAGGGACAGATAAAATACAAATATCGTTCGGGTAGCGGTTCTATCAATATAATCTAGGCCACGCCCATGCGTACTATATATTATAGCACACGACTGTGACGACTGTACGGGATTGTATGGCGAGCGATATCGTTAGATAGGTTACGCCCACTGACAATAACAATATATTTTCGACGTGTGTAACGGGGTTCAAATGTGCAACATTACAATAATGAAACCGCCGAAAGCGCATCCATAAACGTGCATAAAGAATGACTCTTGCATCCAAATGGCGCGCGCTCGCTGGACCAAATCTGGGACGACCCGTGTCAAAAGCGCAATAAAGACATATCTAGTACTACATTCATACGTCTCCTGCCCGAAATTGTGTGTATTAAAATAATATGCAGTGCATACGGATGCAGTTCTTGGAAATTTAATAAATTGCACCAAACGCATTGCACATCCCGTCTAGCGGGATTTGTATTGCAGTTGCAGCTTGCCTTTTACATGTCATGGATGACATGGACAAGTAGAGCATAAAGCGTAATGCATACGGGTCCAGATGCACAAATGAAACGTAGCTAATGGTCTGTAGGTCGGGACTCGAGACAGGCATTCAAAGTAAAATAACACAAGCAAAATACATAAATGCATCACTATAAAATTCTTGAAATGGAGTTAAATATTACACGAATCGTGAAACCTAACTCAAATCTTTGCTACATTTAGGAATTATAAAGCATCCAGACACATAAATAACACACGAACACTGACGTCAGAATGAACAGACTTGCTTTAACGTACCATTTCGACGGCTGGAGGCAAAAGTTACGTGACACCCATTTTGCCACCAGCCTAGTTCACTGCCGTCCACGTTTGTTTCGAGTGATTTTGACTGCGGTAAGCAAATTATAAAACATTTATAAAAAAGTCGAACTAAATACTCCAACCAAATATTCGGTTTTTCGTAAACAAGACGAACCTTTTCACTTATTTGCTGTTTTACTCCAATTGGCGGCATGCCAAGCTAGCCCCATCTTATTTCGGTTTCTTTCCCTTGGATGTTAGGGCACCTCCATGTTTTATTTGGTGTAAACGAAGATAATTTAAAAAAATGTGATAATCTGTACCGATTTTAAAGAAAACTGATATCGCCAGATTACATAAGATCTTTCGACTACCAAGCCCAGAAATTTATTGAAAATGTTTGATCAATTTCGCAAGTAAAAAAAGCTCACTTCGGAAACACGAACACGCCCACAACACAATTTAATCGGTTGTATTATCTAATATCCGCTTCCAGGAATAATTTGAACATTCGTTTTGAGTTCGTTTTTCTCTATGACCCACAGTTCCTTATTATGATCGCAGAACAAATTCGATAATTGTATATGTATAATATATTACTGGAAAATTTACCGTAGTCGCTAATAAAATTAAATAAAGCATTGTCACAATTAACATTAGATAATTACAACACCATTATCTGAATGATAAATTACTTTAAAATTCTACATCAATCAATGTACAGCATCCCTGAAATAACTTTTACAATTTCTTATGGAATTATTTTATAATTTTCTGTCACTAGTCGGTCAAAAACTGCCGATAACTTAACCACTTCCTCAAGTGAGTAGTGAGTAGATCATCACTAAAAATATACAACTTTGTCGTTTCGAGTCGCTAATACTAAGGCAGGAAGGAAAGTTGGTCAATGCCCAGATAAGAAATAAATGTACGGGGAAAATAATATCGAAGAGAAAATTATTACTGCGACATTTGCCACACGTTACTTATATAAAAAAAAGAAGGGCACAGCGCCAATAACCAACGGATAACAAATAGGACAGCGCCATAGATTTATATTATTAGTTGTCAGACCCATATAGAAACGCGAATTCAAAGCGCGTTCAATTCAAAGGGTTCGGCTCTTTCCGGCACCGATACGAACGTCACGAGTATGCTGCCCTGCTGTGGCGGTTGCAACATTTTATTCGGTTATTCGCTAGGAACTCGTTTATGATGACCGTCGACAGTCGGTAGTCGACTAAAATGAGACACGATGGACTCCACTTGACCGGAGCCATTTTAAGCAAATGTCGTATCTATTTAATTATATTTCTACATCTATGGACAGCGTAATGTTTGCAAAATAGTAAATAGGTATAAGGATGGTTGAGAAAATGTTTTGAAAGGTAGAGGTGTTTATTTTAGTATATTATGAGCGATTTACGGCGTTTTGGATTTTGGAAACCAAGTCTTGTCTCTCATTATGGTTGTGACAAAAACATTCGTAGTCGTTAGTTAAAACTAACGTACAATAATGACGCATTCGTTTCGTTACGTTACACGTGATTTCATCAAAATTACATACCTATATAACGTTAAGATAATCTGATGGAATCCAATAAGCTGATGTTGTTACGTGACAACGTAGTAATCAATTTACGTCGATTATAGCAGAAATGGATATTAAAAACAGTCCGGTTCACATCTGATTGTGTCATTGATTTTCGTAATTTAATTATTATTTAATATTTTTTTTATCCAACCCGACGATATTATTCGAGATCAATGACTCTAATATAAAATACATATTTTTAAGTGAATGTGAGCATTCACTTGAAGTATAAGCAGCAATTAAAAAGCTTTTAAAGTCGAAAAGTGTGAAAATCCGTGACAAAACAACATCTGATAGTAATTGAAAAAGCCACTGGACAAAAACATCACCTGCGAACATACTAATCAACGTCTAAATGTAATCAATTCTAGCTTAGAACGCGAGACCTTTGACGTATGGACTTGACGTGTATTTTTAGGTGACTGCTGTTTAGAAATACGATAAAATAATGTATCGAGGGAAATCCGACAACCAATTCTTAAATTTGGTTGTACATAAGATTTACATCAGAGAATATACATTTATCATCGGATTTTTCGAGCGTTATCAAAATTATAATGCCTACTTACCTAATCAAACACACAAATTAAGGAAAAGATAAAAAGAAGACCAACGTAGAATAGGGGACTTCGAGTAAAGTCAGAGTGCGCATGGAATATAATATGAACAAGCCAGTACATAAATTGATATAAGTATAATAATAAAATATGTAGTATTGTACCGTTTCCCGGGAAAAGGTTCGTCATCAGATAATGTAATCAAGCACGTGTTTTTTATGGTTTCGTGCAAAGCTGCGCAGTCGATATTCTGCGCAGTGGTTTATTGATATAGCCGTGCTGGTATCTTGAAATTAACATAAAGAGTTAAAGGAGGTCCCGGGGTGAGTCCTTGGGGAATGCGACACGTTACAATGGACAGGCAGACAATTCAAGGGTCAAACACTACAAAACTATTAAATTTTTAACGATGGAATAGAACATCTGTTCAGACATTCTGAATACAAAATAACTAGATTACACAGCTATGACACAAATAAAAGAGATGCGGGAGGTATATATAGTTCTTCGAGTCCTTCCTTATGAGGCGGTATTCATTTAATATAAACGCGCTGATCGAGCACTTCAAAGATGCGTTAAATAAAAATATAAAAGTGTACAATTAACTGAACTACAGATTACTCTGGAGGAAAGCACAATTTCACTTTTGCACTACGTCAACGCAAAACGGGCCACATAACTCTACGAGCACGTGAATGCGGGAGGTGCACTACAGCATGAATGAATCCGGCAATAACGAATAGGAACTTTATAATATAAGGAAGCTGAACCTAAAATAGTACAAACATGATTGAACGAAGATAAATATTTTGTTTGTAGTCCAACAGAAAGTGAAAACATAGCTACAGTAGTATACAGTGTATTGATTACCGGGGTCTTAAATACTGACGATTAATAATACACGGAGGAAGAATGTACCAAAAGATAATTGGCTTTTTCGGAAAGCCAAACATTATTTCTGTGCAAAAAAATCGAGAGAAAACGTCAAACACTGGAATTAACGTATTTTCAGTGGCCTAATAATTTAATTCGAATTTTACAAATGTTACAACTTCAGATTTAAATTTTTTTTTACAGATTGTGGGCAGTCAGACAAACTAACTAACTAACTAACTAACTAACTAACTAACTAACTAACTAACTAACTAACTAACTAACTAACTAACTAACTAACTAACTAACTAACTAACTAACTAACTAACTAACTAACTAACTAACTAACTAACTAACCACCATGTAGATTCACCGCGCGCGTAGGCAGAGAGAAGAGACAGCCACAGTAGTATAACAAAACTAATATATTAGGTTCAAAAGAAGAATATTCGAGTGATTTGACGTGTCCATCAAACATTTTGTTTTAATGAAACATCCTGTATTGTAAAGTGATTTTGATAGCAGGAAACATTAAAATGAAAACGTGAAATTTATTGGTACCGCAATTCAATTCCGCAAACTATTGCGCTGGCCTTTTAAAATTCAAAACTGAAACATGTTATTATTATACACAGTGGCCCAATAAAAACAACATCACGTTTACAGATAAGTCATAAATAATTGCATGTGAAACAATTAAATCTGTCCCAAAATGGTTACTAATGGGAACGAGATAATGAGTTTTGGGAATGACCACGTGAAATATGTATTTTTAATTAAAAGTCCCAAAATTCAATCCATTGGATATTTTAATGTACATAAACAATATACTTAATAATGATGAAGTAACCTTTAAAGTTATATTATATTAGTGTCGCGCGTACCAAAATCAGACCGCACACTAAAATTCAGCATTGTAAAACGGTTGATACTAGATTGTCAAGCAGAGAGCCAACATGTCTTAAATATTATCCACATACATAACGCAAAAAATACAGTTTCCTAGTCTTTCAGTTAACATTTGGCAGCAGATTTGAAATTAAATTCAGAATGGTAGATACGCTCAGTATCGCCCTTGGGAAAAACTACCGTTCAGAATCGAAACGATGTGTGAAATGGCTTTAGCCGTGATTGATGACCAGATCTCAATGGACAAGTACTTCCGAACTTCCTCTTATCCATCTTCTTCCATTTCCCACCCTATTCACGCTCACAACATACCGACCATTTGGAATAAAAAGATTCCATCTGACACAGCAATGTCGTGCGATAGTGGGCTATAGAGAAATCTACTTCAGAGTTCATTATCGTATAACATTGCCCCGTGTCAGATGGAACCTTGTTATTCCAATGAATCGAATGCTATAGTCCCATGGCTCCGGACAGTTTCGACGAGAAAAATACAACGATGGGCAAGAAGCTAATAAGAAACTAAATATTTTCATGCATTTTTAATACTGTTCCGAAACTCGAGATGGTTATGTATTTTACTAATTGTACGATTTTCGTTGGGCCACTGCGTCCAAACTGGCAAGATCACAATAATAATTATTTTTTGGAACAACGGCACATAAATAAAAACATATAACAACAATATTGGATAACGGGGCGTCCCCAAACTGGGAATTGTTAAATTAACATATCAAATTACTGTTATTATATTTTGGCTCGCGACCGCATTTACATAGGATTAGATGGGATGAATATGGGATGTAGGTATCCTATTCACATTCATATTTATTTTACAATTATCAATTGGAATTTTGCACCAAACTATAGTTACTGTTATTGAGTAGTTGCGTGAAATATAAGAAAATAGTTGTAATATTTTCGTATTAATCAAAACAGGAAAAGACTACAACGTATAGAATTGAAGAAAAAACTTTTTAATCGTGTGAATACAGCACAAGCGTCCTAACTGTTCGGAGATAGTGGGACTATGGAGCATTCCCAATTGGGATATGTTGCGAGGCTAAAGTATTTGGGAGGGGAAGGGAGTGAGTGGAAGATTATTTTTTTCTTAAAACAAATATTTCTTATTCCACAGTATTTACAAGAATATAAATGAATAAAAATAATTTTCTGGGACGTGGATATTATTAATCTTTGATTGAGCTCTGAAATGACTAACAAGACGTAATAATGAATAGAGCGAGTGGCTTCAGTTGCGATAGAATTCATAATTCTAATCCCAAGTGCTTCAACCTAACTTGAATATTATTCAAGCTAAAGTTATAATAATTATTTGTAGATTTCTTGCTAATTACGACGTTCAGTTATAATTTTTTCATTTATCATCGTTCTCCGAAAGAGTAGTGAGAAAGACTAGGTGTCCCACATGTACACGTTCGTTACTTCTTTCAAGCATCGTATGGCGGAATAATAGTCAAAATATTGTAATTAACACAATGTTGGTATTATCTCGGACGACAGGTGATAATGAAGAGAGACGGGACGAACGGAAACGCTTTATAAACATATAGGTGCCTCGCTTTAACTAATTTACTAGATTACAAGCAAAAGCTGTTGAACAGATAAGGAGTCAGAAATATTAATATTAAATATATTCCTTACACTTTTAGCAAAAGATGAAGATATAAAATATTCATTGTTCCAAGATGCAGAAATAATCTTGTATGCTGCCTCTCGGGAAAACCCTGATAACGGAACTTCCTCCGGAAACAGAAATTTCCACCAGTTAAGGATAATAAAATTTTTAATGTATCCATAATCTCATGTATTTTTATAAAATGAATGTAAAAACTGCAAAAAAAAAACAGGAAGAAACAAAAACATTCTGATTACCTAGTTCGGTTTTTATCATTGTACATATTTGATAAAATTTAGAACCAAGTATTCCTCAAACTAGATACATTTTTTTAAGACAATTTATGTGAATAAATTAACTTCAATGAAAGTTTATGAAATTAATTTATCAATATTAGTGTCGACTGTTGAAACAATCGAAAGAACTGAACTCGTACCAGTCACATAGCCTTCAGACCATGACATAACTCCACGCTGAAGTATTGTCACTTTATCCGTTTGAGAATTAACAAACTCGCCTTGAAATTACTGTTACTATTATTCGTTTTTCATTATTTTTATCAATTTCACTAGAGATGTAAAGGAAAAATTAAGCTTACTTCGAAAAGACAGAAATCACAATTCTATCTATTTGTTTCTTCAGTGTTCGTAACCATATGGATTTAAGAGATTTTACGAATTGGTGACGTCATATCGGTGTATTTTTTTATATCCCATGACGCCGTAACGGAGTTACACTGTATCAACATTACTAAGTACCAACATTTCTCTTTTCCACCTCTTCCCCCTTCTCATATCATCAACACACTTTTATTGGTTTATCTTTCCATTACAATCTGATAAAAGTGATTTCAATCAGCAAAGTATTAATATAAGCATGTTATGTTAACGAATCATTCCATTCCACTTTCGGACGGCAATTTGGCATCTTTACAAGTCCATGTGTGGATGAATCACAGTCGTGGAGCACAGTTTGTATTGATCAGATCGCAGATTCAAGGACGAACGACTACCACTTCGGTAGGAAATTGGCGCAATGCAGTATGTACTTATGTATGTACGTAGAGCGTACTACAGCTGACAGCGCTATTTGGCAATTTGATTTAATGTCGTGTTTTTCATGTTCGGACATTTCCGGGCAGTGGGGAATCTATTTACTTAAAATATGTACTTTATACCTAATATATAAAATTCTGCTATGTATATGGAAGTTTGCTTGTTTCATTTTTACGCATTAAATATATAGAATGTAGTTTTTTAACGGTAACAATGTGGTATACTTCAACTTCAGAAGTCACCGAGGGAGCAACAAAAAGGTTAAATTTATGTTAAAAAAAAAACGAAAAGCATTGGGAACAAAAATGGAACATTCGACTTCAGTTGAAGTACTAAATATGCCGAGAGGACAATTAAACTACACCTATCTGTTACGATTAATGAACCTATTAAATTTTAGTGATAGAAGAATGATTTTCGATCTAGTGTTCTTATTTAATATCTTACATATTGAAATTGACAGCCCTGATTTAATTCAGCTAATAAACAGTAATTTACCGGCCAGAAATACAAGATTATCATTACCGTTCTATTGCAATAATACTGCAACGGTCGCAAGTTTTAACACTCCATTGTTGCATAAAATTCAAAACTTTAGTAATACATATGCGCATATCACAGATAAATGGAATGTATCGCTGTTACAATACAAACGTGTACTCACAAACTCATTTACTTGCCCTGATATACTCGGATGTTCTTCTGTAAATTTATTATTTACTACAAAATATCGAATATATATCTATCTCTACCTATCGTAATGATGTATTTAGTAATTAAATATATTTATGATGTATAGAAATATTATAAACCATTTAATTTCAAATATTATTAACTTCATTTTATTTTAATAATATTTTTTTATCGAAGTAATTATAAGCACGAAAAATACAGGAGTACAAATGATACATAAAAATGGAATAGGTTTGCGCCTTAATAACTTAGAAGCATTAGAAATATCAATATCAAATAAAAATAATAATTGCCAAATTTAAAATAAACAATTAGATTTAACCCCAAAGTCCGATTTTAAAGATGTTCCCTTTCTTCCCCTCCCCTACACCTACCTCTCTACCAACCCCTCTATCAACCACTCTCTGATGCTCTGTCCTGTTCTACCATAACGTGCTGTCTCTTTCCCACACTTTCTCTGTCTCCATTATAATATCTGTGTATTTTAATTTTAGATTATATATGCACAGTCCTGAAGAAGGTTGAGTCCAACCGAAATCGGTCGAATGCAGAAATATATATATATAAATAAAATAAAATAAAGACAAGTCAAAGCAATTTTCACCAATAAAATGTAGACATAATTTGTCTCGACGCCATCTATTTGAGGGATTTAGCCGTTACAAGCCTTTCTCATACTAATAAAGTTGGTTGTTTACAGGTGAAAATATAATAAAAACAGTAATTATTGAATGAAACACTAGTATATATTGATTAACTTGGCGGGTTTGCGATAAGCCGACGTAACTCAACGGTAGAGCATCTGACCGGACATCAGAAGGGTGCAGGTTCGAGTCCTGTCGGCGACATTTATCTTTGTTCGGAAAGGTTTTTTTTCAATTTGGATGAGTGTTTCAGGCTAATAATTATTGTTTATAAAAATAAAATAAAGTGGCTTAAAACATTCTTCGTTAAAAATATTTTTTTTTGTTCCTCATTCCTAATTCTAATATATCTTCAATAGACGTTTATTCTTGCTTTGTTATTTCCAGATATTCTTGAAATTTATCTTTGTTATTATACACGCTCATAAGGGCTTTTTATTGCTTACATATTTTTCACTATGTTAGTTAAACTATGTAAAAGCCGAAAGGTTAATGATTCAAAAATAAAAAATAAAAAAAAAACACGTTAAAATTTCGAGCTCTGCTAAAATTTTGAACACCTCGATGATATTTTGTTTCGTTCTACGATCCACGTTCCAAACAATATGTTCATAGATTAATTTTATTGTGCTTGAGGATTACCGCGAGACACAATGAAATATTCAAAAAATTTACATATTTACTCAAAATTTCAACTCGCATCCAGACCATTATTTTTTCTGTGCGGAGAACAATAATAATATTATAATTAAATCCGCAATAAACGGTATCTATTATTCCGAGTAAATGGCAGAAAACGAACGAAACAATGGCGGCCATTTTTACTTTGCGAAACTCTTTTGTTTATCGCTTCACTTGTCTGCCGCGACCACTGGACTGGAGAGATAAACCGACAGAACTGTTCTGTGGCCGTGTCCGTGTGCCCGAAATAACCTCAACTTTATAACAAAGGTAATAATAATAATTAAAAAATATATTGGAGAAACACTTTAGGTCTGAAGGTTGACAAGATAGCTCGGTGGTTAGACGACTGGGTAGCGAGATAGCCTTTTTTCTAATAATAGTAAAAATAATTACAAAAAAGGCTATTACAGTGGTGATTTCGCTTTATCCATGTTATCCCTTATGTTGTAATCAATATTGAAACTTATGTATGTTCGATATTATCATTATTATTTACTTATTACTATTTACATAATTTTATTTGTAAATTAAACCTATTTTTATTATTATGTACTTATTACTATTTACATAATTTTATTTGCTTATTATTATTTACCTATTTTTATTATTGTGTACTTATTACTATTTACTTAATATTTTATGTGTACTATTATATGCTTATTACTATTTACTTATTATTATTTTTTAATTTTCATTATTTATTTCTTATTATTTACTTATTTTTATTCATGTATTATTATTTAGTTATTACTATTTACTGATTATTATTAAATTGTAAATCCGCTCATCTCGACACAGGATTGTCCTAGTGGGATGAATGGCTAATGTTTTTGTTTTTATATTTAAATTTAAGAATAAATAAATTGCATATTTAGGTAATGCTCGTTTCCTGTGCGTATTTTTATTTGGGAAAACATATAGTTATAAAACAAAATACATTTTTACAGGTTACGTTGTGTTACTTTGTTAACCAGTGAAGTTTCCGCTATATGAATATTTTAAATTTTGTAAATGATAATATAGAAAGAGAATAAAAAATATAAGTGAAATTTAAAAAGAACATCATAAAATAAATGATTCAGTTTCTTAGAAACACTAGATAAAACATGTGTATAATAGATAAAGTAAAATCTAATGACTAAATAAAATATATTTTTAAATCTAACAATATAAATAATATAATAATAATAATAATAAATGTTTATTCCGGTGTGTGGGGAGGTTAGTGCAGTCCCACACATTCCATATAAAAATAATATAACTAACACATAGCAGGGGAAGTAAAAATGAGTTTTGTGTAGGTAATAATAATAACAAAGCATTTATATAGCGCAGTTTTGTGTTATTTCACTTCAAGTTATTGCACTTCAAGTGCGGTAGTTTTTGAATGTGGAATAGTTGATTTGATACGATATTTACATAGACAAAGGTTGGACACTTATGGATTGTTTACACGGGGAGTGTTCAGAGTAGCATCCACACGTGCAATTAACCGCCCTACCCATACGAACGTACGTGATACGGCCGCTATGTTATCGTCTGAACGCAACCAGCCAAAAAAACTCAACAAAAAACCCACAAAACTTACCCATACGTCAAGTTTGTTCCTGCGTCATCTCGTTTAGTATTTCGAGGTCAGCCAAAGCTAACGGATGTGTTCGGGTATTTTCGTCTCTCCGATACAAGTTGGTATATTGTAAACACGTATTGTTATTGCGAAATCTAATAATAAAAAAGATGTTGTTTTTACCTACTTTTTGAATAAAAACCCAAAGGACGGGAGGTTAAGTAAACTTGATAGTGGGCCTAATTGAAAACTTAAATGATTGGGGTAGAAAGTGCGTTTCCAAACGTCGACAGTACAAGGACAACAGCCCCCACCTAACTACAAGGATTCGCATGCAGCGGCGGAAAGGAGTATTAAACCGAAAAATTCTAATCCAGTCAACTAAATTGCTACTAAATGATAACTCCACTGTCCACACGCGGGACAGTGACTTCAAATTAATTAAATGATTTAGTTACCACTAAATCACTGTCCTAAATACTGTCCTCGTGTAAACAGGCAAATAGCAACGCTTGTAAGAGCAGCTATTTTCCGACATTCTTTAGCATTATTATTATTTTATATGATTTGCACCCTAGTGACAATACAGGAAAATGAAAATAGGCAGGAATGAAAAGAAGCGATTGTTTTGAACGTTATTGATGTCCCGAGAAAATAACTTTTAATGTAGATATCATTGCTTTTAAATTAAGCAAGAAAATTGTGTAGGAATATTATCGAGAGTGCTAAATAAATATGTAAATGCAATTAGGAAAGGAAAATTTGGTAGTATAAAGAAATTAAATTGATATTAGTAATTGGTAAACAATATTTGATAAAGTAATTATTTTTAGCTTGTCTAATATTACATACAAAGGTCGAAAAAAATTCACTCTCAATATTAAAACATAAAATGGGAATACTTAGCCTCATTAATTCACTGAAAATATAGAATTAAAAAGAGGTAGGTGATTCTAAGTATTTCATATTGATTCTATTAATAATGACTCCACAAAGTAAATACACTCGTACTCGTACATGTTTGATATATGAATATCAATCAATATGTTTCGAAAACGACGAGATACTTGATGAGGGGAGCTTCGCTTCCGAAACATGATGATATTTATACATTAAACAGTGGTGTAAACTAAATATTTCATATTAATTCGATTAATTCTTAATTAATTGGAATAAATTATTCAATTTAATAATCTCTTCTGAAACTATATAAAAATGTATTTTATAGAATGACTAGCTGAAGTAATCGGCGTTGCCCGTGGTCATTTATAGTTTGGAGTAAAGTTTTATAATCCCAAACCCTACCGTTACCCAGTAATCGTCTTATTTTGAAAGTCAAATGTGCTGCATTTTATCACGAAGTACCAACATTTCACTGGGAGTGGCTGAGGTTGAAGAAAGGGGGATGGGAATGGTTGTTCGAAATCTTATGTAGTCAGTGATCTTCCTCTTGTTTTGTAGATTAAGTGTGCAAAATTTCATGAAGCTGGGAATAAAACTGTAGATTTTACACATAAAAAACACACCGCCCGCCAGGGACATTCTTCTTTATATAATAGATAGAAGAAGATATAAGATAATTGCTGGAAGTGAAAAAAAATCAAAATAATACCAGAATTACATTACGTTCAAGAAAATTACAGACGAGAAAATGAATATCGGAATTAGATTACGTTCAAAGAAAACGAAATCCAGAAGATAAGATTTCCACGAATTTAACAACGAAGACTTTTATTACAAGTTGTTAAAAAATTCAGGTACGTAAACGTAATAAATAAAATAATGAAAGATGGTTTGAATGTCGACGAACAAGTCAAAACACGTTCCAGGAAGTAATAGGACGATAAAGTTAATTATTGTTGATAATTAGTACCCGATAAAGGTTACCAAGTCCCTCTATCATCCACTAAGTAAGGATTTTTAAAGAATTGTCCAGTTACTCGTAACCTGTGAATGTTTGCTTTTCTATTTAAGGAGTGCGGCATTCTATCCTCTCTGCCTACCCCTCCGCCAAACAGCGTAATTGTTATTCAATGCCCTTAGTATCCAATGAAAACCACAAACATAATGTCATAAAATATTATCTTGCTCTTTTATTATTTGCATTTTACATTGGCTTATTTACACCCCCTTATCTTATACTTAATTGTTATGAAATATAGTAATCCAATTATTATTAGAATGTTTACGTGAGCCTGTGTTTACTCGGCTGAGTGATCGGTGAATATAACATTTGTAATTGAACAAAAAACAACGACAAAAATTCCATTTTTTACTCCAAATAAATTTGTCGGGTAAGTCCCACAACATACTGTATATAAGTCGTCAAAATCTCTGTGCTCGCGTGAGCAGACTACTAAATGCAAAACAAACACTGTGCCCTTCAAAGCATTACACTTCAATTCAGAGAATCGCCAAGTATTATTTTGTTTAAACAAGTGAGTGAGAAAAAATCTCGTTTAGTTGGTTTGTTTGGTCGGTCGCTGCCCGCTGTCTCTCGGAAGGACCGCGACGACCCGCAGGGAGGTCATGGGAACACGGCGCGACCTTACGAGCCAAAGGTCACAGCCGGCATTAATTCACAAAGCCGTGGGTGCGGTACTGCGGTGGGTGCAGCGGGCGGGGGAGGTCTTAACTTTTAACCCTGGGAGGTGTGGAAGACGCGGGAGGTCTGGTGGGAATACAACACTAAATATCAGATAGAATTAATACGCTAGAGCTCTATGCACATCATATATATTACAGCTCACGGGTAGACACGGAAATATGGTGCAATCATACACTTGTGACATGAGT
The DNA here is from genome assembly GCA_022606495.2 of Halesus radiatus. NCBI lineage: Eukaryota > Metazoa > Arthropoda > Insecta > Trichoptera > Limnephilidae > Halesus > Halesus radiatus. The sequence continues at coordinate 181,575 of JAHDVE020011859.1, forward strand.
AGAACAGTATCTACGTAATAAGTTAAAATTCTTACTTTTCATTTTTCCTAATTGGAAGAGATATTGTCCCTTTAATGATTGGCTACGAGCAGCGAGACTCTTGTCACATGCAGCAGATGTTCTAATGGGTTTATTTGTAGTTAACACAAATTTTCATTTCATTTTTTCATTGCCGGCAACCCGGGCGTTTATTGGCATAAAATTTTAAACATTTACATGTACTTTTTTCTGTTCTGAGACGGGTAACAATAATAATAAATGTATAGATATATAAATGAAAGAAAATGCTTAAAAATACACAAGGAAATGTGGAAAACATATATAAAATAAAATTTTAAATACAAAATTTAAAAAGTGTATATGCGAAGCTCCAAAAAAAAATAATAAAAAAAGTTAAATATTACTACGCAATGTGGAAATCTGGCATTTTGTAGTAGACAAAAAATGAGGGCGCTCGGATCGTTTTAAATGACAACACCAAGATGGTTCATAGGAAGATTATTGTACGTTTTAAAAAGCACAATGGTCCAAGTGGATGTTGTTTACTTTCTCTAAACTGTATTAACATATTGCTGTAAAACATTTTTCGGAATTGAATAAATAAAAAATATATTTGTGGGACTTTTCGAAAGGATACTTATTCTACGTCACATTTTAAGACAATTTTATACATAAAGTTTTTTTAATATTTAACTCTTTACAAGGAAGACAATCAATTACTGGAAACAGGCCTATTTTTGTATTTCAGAAATGTATGTATTGAAATAACCTTGTATTAGATGTTAGATAACTAAATTAACAAATAAAAACCAAATCAATTTCACACAACAAAAATACAAATAACAAAAGAAAGTTTAATAAACGAATTATGATGTTTTGCACTGTTTTTTTTAAATTTAAATTCGAATGCGAAAAAAATTGAATGTAAGGAACACAATTTCAAATATGTACATAGTTAGCACCTTCGTATTGCCATAGTAATAGTGTTGTACCACTACATTTTATTGCCAAACTATATGTAGTATTATAAGGTTGGGTTAGGTTACAGTGAAATTAAATTTCGTTAGAAATAATAATTAAGGCTGATAATGTAACCTTTTGGTTCTGACATCGTCTTTGGACGAGCGGACCAAGAGTAAAGATACGATCCAAATCAAAATAGATTAAACATCAAATTTATCTTATTTTAAAGCTGCTAAATCGTTTTGGTATTCCATTGTAATCTACAAATCTTATAATCATTGTATCTAAGGTGACGTAATTTGTAGAAGAACATGGACAATATACGCATGGATTACATTATAAGTATAAAAGAACGATAAAATTTATTAAAATATTATTTCATTTGTATCTTGTAAAGACAAAATCGTAAAAAAATGTTACTCTCCATTTTAGGGTTATACTGAGTTATGGCAGGGGATGGTGCGGAGGGGGGGGGGTATATTCAAACTAAGAGCACAACAACTGCCCTCTGGTGGCTGGCTATATAAACGAGATACGAAAACTACCCAGTTAAGTCTCCTTTGAAAAACTAATAAATGTTTCATCTTTAGTACCGACCTATTATTACGTTTATTCACGTAAAAACCCATGTTATTTATCTTCTATCATTTTTCATTGAAGCAATATGACAATGTTACGGGATTTGTATTTATACGAATGAATAAGCTGTCAAATCGATCGCAATCTTGTAAAAATACGAGTTCAAAAGATAAAATATGACATTTTCGAATTATCTATAAATAACACACTTCCAAAAACATACGACTTTGATAAAAAAAAAATTCACATCCCAATTCCACATTATATAATGCATAGGAAATTTTTGGTTGGTTAATTTCTCAAAATCGTCACCCCAAAAGCAACAGTGGGAAAATCTTGAAAAAAACTGCGCGATATCGATAAGTTATATAAATGAGTTATAGCACAAATATATCAACTAAAGTAGAATACATAAACCCTTTCATGTTTTAGTAAACTGACTAACTAACTAACACGCCGTTTCTCCGCAGGGGTGGGCAGAGGTCTTGGCACACATTCCTCGCTTTATTCACATTTATACATTGTATCATGCATACTCTCCTGTTATTCTGACTCTTGACATGGCCCGACTCAGACGTCCCCGGCTTCTTCTTCATTTCATATTCGTGTCATACATTCTCCTTACACTCGTTCCTTTGTTTATCCGCGCTCTACATGCTTAAACTATCTAAGCGTCCCTTTCTTAATCTTACTCATTACGCTCACATCAGCATTGCATTCTTAGGGAATCTCGACATTTTTCAGACGATCATCCATAGTTTTACCATTCATGCGCCTCTGGAATCTCATTTCTACAGCATTTAGCCTACTTTCATCCTACCTTTGGCAGTTCTATGCCTCACTTCCATACATCAGGGTTGGTTGGTATCAGCAGTCCATAGTAAACAGTTAAAAATGACGAAAGTTTATAAATCTCTGAATAGTTTTAAGATATCGCGCTGCTTCTCTGGGACAGCGATGTACACAGTAGCTATAGGATAGTGGCTCAACTCCTACATTAGCTATTGCGATTGGATTTGATTAATGAAAACCTCTATTTCATAGTTAATAGATATACGAGGCTAATTTAGTTTCGCCAGGATGAGGTTCATTTATTTTAAAGGTAATTACGATTTTGATAATGACAGTTTTTTTACAATTTGGTCATTAATTTATGTTATAAAAATACACTTAAGGAATTCCCTTTCTACTTCTTGAAATCTAAAAGTATATATCGCGCAACAAGAGTTGGTGCGAACAACACATCTTAGGATTGTGTATTGGTGGATAAGTATACACTCCCGACAGTGATGCAGGAATAGGGAGTAAGATTTGTACAGCGCCCTTGAGGTGATTTTTCACAAAATCCGATTATTATTATTATGATGTCCTTGCGAAACGTAACTGAGAAATAGTATTTTGTCTTGCTTGTGCATATTTATAGGGAATAGCAAATAATTACATTGATAGAATTTAAAAAGTTTTACACTATACATATTTTTCCGAAAAGGTGTGGAATACCGCCTTTGAAAAAACACAGTCGATATGTGAAAAATTCACATTCACTGGAATTTCTTTCCTAAAGGAGCAAAATCAAGTTTCAAACATGCCGTGTGCAAGCAATGCATCTGTGTTGGTACTGTGTTCGCATCAACTATTCCTGCGATGCATACACAATATTCAATTAAAAAGACTAATGAACGAAAAATCATTTGCATCGCTATGTTACCTGGGAAATTAATAAAATTTGAATTTAATAAAAAATCACTTTTTTATTATAATGTACATAGGTACAAAAGACAATGTTCGTAGGTGTATCCGCAGACTAAAAACTACTGGACTGATTTACGCGCACTTTTTGTAAAATGATCCTGTAGGGGTGAGGGTGGGGTAGGGGTAGGGGTAGGAGTAGGAGTATGGGTAGCGGTAAGGGTGAGGGAAGGTATAGCGGTAGGAAGAGAGGTAGGAATAGAGCTAGGGGTAGAGCTAGGGGTAAGGGTAACACAACAAAACTTCACTCCAAACCATTCATAACCCCGAGCAACGCCGGGTACTTCGGCTTAGTATTTTTTGTTATCTCCTATCTATGTTTTGAAATTTTGGACCTAATCTACTACGGAAATTGCATTTTGGCCCTTCCTTTTTTTGTTCGTATTCTACTTTTTATACACTATTCACGTTTTTTAATATATGTTTATTTGGGTGGGTAGTTTCAAATATTTTTTCAGAACAGACATCGTCTGGTGATGCGGGTACAACAAGTGTATTTTAAAGAAACTTAATGTCACTCAAACGACTGGGTTACTACGCGCAATGAAATGATATGATATAAACAGGTACCTACCTACCTACCAGTATATAAAAGAATTATTTCTCAAGTGTGTTTGTTACAATTCTAAAAAAGTCAAGGCGCCAAACCACTATCAAGCGACATTCGCCGCAAGTCACAGTCGTAGAGTACGTACATCATACTTGTGAATAAATATAAGTATTTATTATTATAGCAAACAAAATCACGCGTCCTCGGAAAACGTCCGATAGAAGCACCATTTAATTAACCAATATGTGAGGTAACCATATAATTCTCGGTAGACTGGTTAGCAACCACGTATTAGAAACGGTGAATGATCCGAGATAACTTATACATATATACATATACCTGTAAATATTGTTTCTAATGTTTACAACAATCTACAGCACAATCTGGATATACGACTATATATTAATTATCATTCCGTTATCAATGTGTGCTACTGATAACGCCTGAGTAAGCTACGGTTGTAGAGTGTACCTACATGGGGAAGTATGGTGAGGATAGTGATTCGTCGAGTCATTGGTTCAATCACTGGACACGGTTGAATTGTTTTATCTACTCGGTGATAAGATGTGTTTATACCGAATTTAAGACAATATATTACATAATATGCTAAGATAATACCTGGCCATGTGATGCCGTATAAAAGCGCCAAACGCCGGGAGCAGGTGGGATTATAGCATCCAGTCACTGGGATTATAGGGAATGTTGTGAGGTGGAAGAAAATGTTGTAATTTGGCTATTTAGGCCTGGTCGGTGACTAAACATGGATAAAGTCAATATCAGCCAAAACTCCTGTAATACTAAATCTTCCACTCTTTGTTTATAAAATAATTCACACATTAGACTCATCAAACTTAAGGTCCAGTACGAAGCAGCATTTAGATTGGTAGATACTCTCAGTATCGCACTGGAGAAATACCACAATTAAGAATCGAAAACTTACTTGAATTGACTTTAGTCGTATTTGGTGATAAGATCTGAATAGACAGGTACTTCCCAACATTCCTCTCTTCCCCATCTCCTCCCCTTCAGTCTCACAATATACATCAATTAGGGATGCCATGTCCCAACTAGCTATGAGCAGTTGGGACTCTTTGTATGGTATTCATATAAACAAATACAGAGAAGAATCTTGTATGCCAAAATATTTTTTATAGCTTAAAATCCCTTACGATAGACGTGAAGGGATTTTTCTAAGGATTAAAACATTCTATAATTTATTGTTTTTTCACGTACGATATTATTAACTTTACTCAATTAACAATAGCGTTCGTCAATTACCCCACATTTTTTAACACGATAATATTATTATAATAACGCAATGTCGCTAACCCGGTAGGCAGAGAAAATAGTGAGCTAGAAAACAAAATCCCTATTCAAAACTTTGGTTCGTCGTATTCGAACATACAACGTCGAATATGCGTGCGTTCCCGTCGGCACTCAACGAATCCGATTTTTCAATTAAACGTTTAACGTCTCTTTGGCATAATTAATTTTATCCCTACACATTTATTTACAATAATATTCCTGTTATATATGAAGATTTTTAAAGTTTGATATTTAATTAACACGGCTTTGAATGACACAAATTTTTTTGTTATAATATTAGAAACATGAATACCGTATAATACCAGTGGGACTATGGCATCCCTTGAGCTGGAAGCGAGTAGGGAAGGGTGGAGAAAGTTTGGGAAGTGCCGGACTATTTCATATCTGGTCACCTAACACGGTTAAAGTCATTTCAAGCAACTGTGCGATTCTGGATGGTTGTTTTTCACCAGGGCGATAGTGAGAGTATTTTATACGATAACGTTACGTTATAAACTGCAATGAAGTTGAATATAATAAATTGTTAGAATTAATGTAAACATTAGTAACTTTACAAAGTAGGCAGGTACCTAGTTTCAATATTAAAAAGGCGAGTTTAAAGAAATATTGGTGGTAGGAATCGGTTTAATATCGTGTTTTTTTTTAAATATAATAAGAATCGGGTTTCATAATACCAGTCTTAGCATGAGAGATGGTCGTTAAATATGAAAACCTGCTCAAATTTACGGTTATGGTACGTATTTATAATACATCAACTTTCATTTCCAGTAGTTTGTAGAACTACCACATTTATAAGAGAATTAAAACAAAACAATTGCGTTATTTTCATAATATCTATAAATAGAAGAGTATGAACATCATTCATGTTGTACTGAAAATAATATCGAATGCTGTACAAATTTGACTAATATTTATTTACAATAATAAAAATTCAATAACAAATTTCTGTAAAATCATCACAAATCTTTATTGGGGTAGAATTATAGATGGAAAGCAATGGGTTAGAAGTTTATTGATATTGGAATTTTACCTTATAAACGTGCCCTGTGGCTGGCTAGCTATGTCTGATTTCTGATTGAAATATCTCATGTTATGACTTTCCCATGGTCAAGCACATGAGGAACACATACACACACATTATAGCACTTTAAAAAACTTGAAAACAAACTTTATTCAACCATTTATCACAGTTACGACGATGCTCGACGAAACTATTGCAAAAGCATAGATTTCATTATTGAAATTACTCTTAAATTAAATGCACTTTCACACAATTGCACTAGTAATAGATCAATACGAAAATTTTATATAAATATTTTCACAATTTTTAAAACAAACTTTTCGTATATTTGTTTCGTAGAAATTTTCGAACCGGATTCGTGGTAGCCCGCGGGTCACGATGGATGGGAACACGTTGCAGACACTTTTAAAGTAACTTCCGACGATCGGCTGGCACTCAAACTAAGTTAAAACAACAACAAACACACTTATTGAAATAATTAAAGTATAAAATCAGCGATAAACAACGGGTACGAGTCTGTTATTGGGTATATAGTGTAGTGTATAGCAGGCAGTACGCACACATCGAGCCGATGGTGTATAGAAACTGCACACGGTTGCCGTACCTCGGTATAGAGGGGCGCTGTAGCTACGCACGCGGCCGCCAGAGCCCGTCCCGCCAATTTCAACAACAACAGCTGGCAACGTCGTCGCGGGGCGGAGGCGCGGGGCGGGGGCGAGCGGCGCGGCGGCCAGCAGTCAGCAGTGCCGACTGCCGGCACGGCAACGCTGCCACGCGGCAAACGGCAGCGGCAACAGCGCGCAGCCATTGAGCCAGTGGCCCGGCGACCGCGCTCGAGGGGTGGCGCGTCCGGCGTCGTGCGTTTTGCATAGTCGGATTGCCGAATTAGCGTGGCGTGATTTACATCGCGGACGCACTTTTAATTCGGATTGAAAAATGCACAATGCTATGAATATGATTTACAGATATCATGGACACTCACTTCTTCCTGTGCTGAAAATTTTCAGAGAGAATACAGAAAGACGTAGATATTTCACAACTAGCCATTATTTACATAATTTGGAAAGCCATTCTACTCTGCCTTATCACAAACTCCTCATATTTATTATGATATTCATACATTTTTTAGATTTCCTCTAACAAGAAAAGGTCTGACTCCGAGACATAGAGTTAGTGCTAATTTACACAGGGCGGTTGGTTGTGAATTAGCACTTATACACCTCATATCAATGCTCCGAATATGCATTTGATTCACTTGACCTTGCCGAGTCGAGTCTTGTCCGAATAGAAACACAACGCAACTGTATGGGTATTTTCACCATTTTATGAAGAATTATAGAAACATCATGTAAGCATGTCAGAATTAATTATCACCGTTTCTCTGTAGGAATAGATAGGATGAAATGCCATTAAAACACATTTCTGGCTTAATTCACATTCATATATCATCATATAATACATGTCTTCCATAATTTCAAATCTTGACATACCCCTGCTGATGAAGATTCGTATCGCTGAAAGCTCCGTTCAAAGCAAGAAAGAGCCCTCAGGCGTCTTTGTGGTGATTTTATCACGAAAACGGCGCTATAGAAATAATCCAAATATTAGGTTATAACTTGTAACGGTGATATAAGTGGCAGGACTCGATAAACTTAATCGTATTTATATATTTTATTTTATTTTATTATTATATATATATAGATATCATCAAATCATCAGATGGTTTGATCATGGAGAACGAATGAACTATGAAAGGAGTGTAAGGAGAATAAATGACGCGAATGTGAATGGAAGAAGAAGCCGGGGACGTCCGAGGAAGACATGTCACGATCAAGTGAATCAAATACTGGAGTCGGGCCATGTCAGAAGTCGGAATAACAGAAGAGAATGTATGATACGTTGTATGAATGTGAATGAAGCAAGAAGTGTATGCCAAGATCGAGTTGTTTGGCAGTCCGTCCTCTCTGCCTACACCTGCGGGGAAACAGCTGTCAAGCGCAAAAAATAAGATATCCTGAAAAGGCAGTTGAGCTGCAGGAGATTTGAAGAGGTGGGGTAAGGGGTATCTTGCCATTCAAACTTCCCAGAGTCACGGTTGTCTATTGTCAAGTCTGCTAGGGCATGTCTGGAATCTGCATAATGCCATTCATCCAAAAGGATTCGGCTAAAGGTGCTGCTGGCCCCTGGGATTTATTAGAATGCTCAGATGAAATTCGACAAATACGATATAAATAAATGATGATACGTAATGCACAGGTACAGTTAGAAAGGCGAGAAATAATGGGAGGATATTTCGAGAAGAGCAACTACATATTTTAAATCGATATTTAATTGTACCCACAATATTTACAGTAGCGACAACACAGATCATTTTGCAAATCTTTACAAAGTCTTTAAATGAAAATCAAAAACCTAGGCTGAACATTTTGGAGAAGACCACGTTAAAAATATCACGCAAAAAGCGGAAAATTTGTTTGTATTTTCCACAAAATCCTCTCTAACGGTGAGATATATAACGTCATGAAATTAAGCCTTTTTGAATTTTGAGGATAACGCAACTATTTTCAGGTTGCAACGTAATTTCCACCATGAGCTATGGAGCGTTGAAATACTAATTTTCCTGTCAAAACTTAGGCAAGTCGTCATATTTTTCGATCGTTATTTTTTAATTGTTCTATAAGAAGAGTGCTGAAACTCGGGCGAAACCGGATAGTAACTTCTAGTATCTACATACGTAGATGATGTTAAGAATTACAAGACGGATGCAACGCGCTTCAACAATCGCTATTCCTCTATTGAGCATATCAATGAAAACCTACGCGATTGTACATATATTATTGAAGGATGAAAACAAAAATTTTTTTTTTTTTTTATACGAATACCGCACAAGAGTCCCAACTGCTCCCAACCGTCTGGAGCCAGTGAGACTATGGCATTCCAATTGGGGAATGTTGTGAGGCTGAAGGTATTGGGGAGGGAAGGAGAAGGGGAAGAGGGAGGTGGGAAATACCTGGCTATTCAGATCTGGTCACCAAACACGGCTAAAAGCCATTTCAAGCAACGTTTCAATTCTGAATGGTGGTCTTTCACCAGGGCGATACTGAGAGTATCTTCCACTCTGGAACGTGCGCAAATATACTGTATATTGTTTTTAAATTAATTAATTGTGAAAGAACACAAAATAATTAAATAAAATTTACTTGCGCACGCCGGGATTTGAACCCGCGACCTTCGGATTCGTGGTCGGGAGCCTTACCCCTCGACCATGGAGGCCGTCAATTATCACTATAGGAGAGGCTGCCAAAATTGGTGATGTACAGTGTACAGTACCTACGTACGCCTACACAGACCGTAACCAAGGCAACGCGGCAATATCAGCCGGCGGGCGCAATGAGGGAGCGAAGCGCGATGGGGGAGCAGAAAAGAGAAGGGACAAGAATGAAGGTCGAACGCGAATAATTTTATTTCAGATGTTCGCAGTTCAGAATGGAACAACACCTAGTTCCTAGGGCCATTAGATGGAAGACACAGGGGGGCGGATGAAACCTGACCACAGATGATGCTATATATTCGTGCGTACACGACTTATTACTATTACCAATTTTGTGATGTTATAACGGTGTAATTTTTGGATCCAATTTTGTCATAACGGGGTTATACCCTTTTCTGTGTTATTTCATACGTAATGATTAAAATATATATATATTTGTACAACGTTACAGCGTGGCAGGTAGTATGCGGCTCGCTCGAATGTACAGGAGGTTGTGATGACGGTTTCGAGAGTGTGATTCTGGTACAAATAAATTTATTTGAGCCAGAATCTCACTGTAAAATTTGTTATCGTTAAGTAAGAGAAAAAAAATGTGGAGAAATACCTCTACGTGTCTCTAAGAGGTGGTAATTGGTCGTGCCCAAAGCATAGATAGATGGGTATAGAAAAGGGTTTCGTCCGTAAAGACGCAAATACAAAAATCTTAAAAATATTTTGTGAACTCTTTCAATGCAAGTTAGTTCGTTCGGGGCCCTGAAAAATACAATCCGAAAGTGGGCGTTTATTAAATGAGACAAATATGCGCTAGCGTGTGGTATAATAACGCCAGTGTTTGCGTGTCGTGAAATGAATGTGAATTTCGAATTACGAAGCCTAGAAGCTTGTATGCTCTGCTAACTAAAATGTGGATGTGTCGGTAAAAAGAATTTACGTTCGTAAATAACCTCTAGTTCTTTGATTTGGTAAAGGTGTTTGAAAAATATGTCGTTAATTTTATATTCAAATACGTGGCAAAGTAGCCTTGGGTTTATTACTGCAGCCTGCCCAGTGCACGCGGATCCAAGATCCAATGTGCAAGATGGTCGCGGCTTGCAACATCTCTCCGGGCGAGTCCTCCGCTCTCGGCGTCCGGTACCACGAGGATGGGAGTGGTCGGAGCAATTATTACTAGCCTTTCGCAGCGCTGACCCGGGCAACAAGCAATGCAAGCAAGCGTCACATGTTGTACCTACTCACTACGCACTACTACCTATGTTGATACCCTATAATAAAGAAATAATATATGGCCAGTGGACACTGCCAGGTCTGGGTGTTGTGATGTTGATTACTGTTAATCGTTATGCTTGATGAACCTTGCCACCAATGACTTTTCAAAAAACATCGATATCTATTTAAAGCTTAATAGCTCATGATAGAAATGACATTGTAATCTGTAATCACTTGCTGCTAGAAATTCTAAATAGCAAAATCTGAGCACAATTTCATTAGACCAGAGATAACTTTTCAAGAGTTTTTGCTGCTTCCGAAAACATATATACATTTTTTAAATTATAGTTAAGAAGTTGCTTTGGTAACTACACAATCTAAATATCAAAGGAAATTAATCGTAATTAATTAAATAGTTAATTTTAATTAATGCATAATTATGTTGTGGCGTCATTATTGTTTACACCACTGTTTAATATATGAATATCAACAGTATACTAAAAAAATATGGACAAATAATAAACATTGAAAGATAATAATATGTAAGAATAGACAAATTACAACGATAAACAAAAATTAATAATAAGTGATTAAAGTAGGTAAGTAATTAATTAAAAATGTGAAAATAATTGAAAAAATTAAAAAATAAATAAAACGAAATTACTTTTATTATTAATATAACTAAAATCAACAAAATAAAAAGGCTTAAAAATAAAATAATAATAGTAACTATTATTAACATTTATATTAACAATATTCTACATTTAGAGGTATTAATGTGAAAATTTTAGATATAAAAAAGATTTGACTATAATAATATTTAATTGACTATTAACACTTTACCATAATTTCAAATTGTAAAAATATTGTATTTGTATGTAAAAAATTTAACCTTTATTTATGTCAAAAGAATGATTTGTTTAAAAAAATATGCTTGGCTAATTCAGAATAATTATTATTACTTTAACAGCTTAGGTGCTCCTTAACTCTAGTGTTCAAATTTCTTGCAAGACTTTCCTGTATAAAAAAAAATAACATTCGTTATAAATTAATTTATAGAGATACAGCATAAAATGCACGCACTGATAGTCGAAACGACTAAGATTAGTCTTCCGGGGTTAAACGACAATTAAGGATATCGGAGTCCCCACGAACGATTTGTGCTGTTTATGTGGCAAACGCCATCAGACTGCTAACCTTACAAAAGCGGCAATAATTCAAGAGCTCGATTGAGGGGGAAGTTCTTGTTCTATCAATCCATCGCCCCTTTCACTTATTTCACCTATTTTTACTTCTCCGGTGATATTAATTTTTTTATTATTGAAATTAAATACATTTTATAATTCAATTACAATACTACACTTCTCTTTTAAGCGATGCTTGTGTAGAGAAACGGAGTGTACACATTGCGGATTACTTGCTTACCTAAAATTGAGTATTGAACTAGTTATTATAAGTAAATTAATTAACAAAATATACTTTGTATTCACCACTTTATCAATACACACAGATATCTATCTACATGTTTCGAAAGCCATGAAAAAAATAAAATTTAATAAAACAAAATAAAATTTCGATGTTTTCTATATATTCCTGATGAAGAAAGCATCGCTTTCAAAACATATAGATATCTGTATATATCTATACAAAGTATATTATTTAATTAATTTATTAATAATTACGGCAGAAAGTGAATACCAATCGTTTGAAGACATTATAGTAACTATAACTTTTGAATTAGAAGTAATATAAGATATGTAAGTACATTGTGGCGTTGTAAATTTATCGTATAACATAGCGGTACAATCGTATGTGTGTACAGCGCCCTTGAGGTGATTTTTTACAAAAACGGCGCTATACAAATCATCCAAGTATTATTATTATTATTATTCGTATTGTTTTTAGTTTTCTTGATTGTCGGATCTTTTTAAGTATTTTTCTGATAATCGATATTTTAGTACTTATACACTTTGAATTTATGTACTTTGAAGTATTGAAAAATATATATCCATCGCTGTATTCATTGCACTATTGTAATAATGTCTACATAATATTCCATATCGACAAATGTGCCAGAGAATGGGGAAGCGTGGAAGAGTTATTGGACGCGGAATTATCGTCCGAGATAATTGCCGGCTGCAACGTTTGGACATTAAAGACAAATGTGCAGCGGTGTGCAGCTGTAGGATGCAGCAGTGGATGGAAGTCCATTGCCAAGACAAGACGAGGCGGCCAACAGGAAGCAACGGGGCGATGGACGCAGCCAGAAGCCGATGTACTTCATGGGGTTAAACCACTGAACAGTTAATCCCTAGAAATGTGATCTGCACCGATTTGTAAGAAAACTAATGTCGCCAATTTATATAAGATCATCACAGGCCAATGAAATAGAATATTCGTTCGAGAAATAATTTCAACATTTGAAATTTATTTGATTAATTTCTCCGGAAATAAGGAACATTTTAGCTTACTTAAGGCACACGGATACGCCCACAACACCTTTCTATCGGTGTATCTCTTCAGTGGGTTAAAGGGACGTTAAATGGGCTATTAAAACGAGCGATCCGTTTTATTGGTTCTTTTGTCTAGCTCGAAGGCACGCAATTATTGTTGGTTCATCATTTGAACTGGTGTTACTGAATCTACGAAAAAAGGATACATTAAAGACAAATGACGCGTAAGTGGATCGAAGAAGACATCGAGGACATCCCAGTTCAAGTAATTGTAAAAATAACTACTAATAAGTTAAAATTTTAATAATAAAGTAAATCCAACACCCTAGTCCCAGTAGCCGAGAGTCGAAATATTAGAAGAGTATGCATGAGGCAACATATGAATGCGGATGAAGCAAGGAGTGTGCGCCAGGCACTGAATAGATTATAAAGGGTAGAAATGCCTTCCATCGTTTGGAAAGAAACCCCCAGCAATACCCCGAGAGAGCCAATGAAAATACACTATTTATACGCGCTCTTACACTGCCTGCATTGTATACGAGTATATATCAAGAAAAAATCTCAATTTTTTCATACCTATAACATGTTAAATAACAGAACTACACGTTATTTATATTTGTCGGAGCATACTTTGCGATTTTTTTCTATCGAGGAAATTTCACATAATTACTTATTCAACTAGACATCGGAATATTGATTATCTTAAAACGTTACTTACATTTTTTAAGTGCATAAAAACTTTCAGTTTTCAAGGGAAGATTCCAAATTGTACATAGAATTATAAATGCGGAGGCAAAGTATGGTACATTGATATCGGTGAACGAGTCTACGCACCTGGGCTACAGTTAGTGTTTACGGCACATTGTCCTACCTCCCGACAATTAAATTTGCCCGTCTCAAAGTCATTCACATCTATCTACCAGCACCGCACAGTTCAGTGCAGACACGACAACATTAGTTGCCTACATTATTTATGGACACATTCATATAACAGCGTATGTAGGCGTAACGTATCCGCACATCCATGGGCAGGGACCGGCCAGATTGTCGGGTAGAATATTATGACGTGCTGGTGCCTGCTGGTGATGCGCCTGCGCAGCTAGCATGAACACATACCGTTAGCACCGCCATCTTGGTAAGTTGGCGTCATTCGACACAGATATTGCTAAAACCGAGAAAATGAATAACGATAAATTGATTGGATTGAAAATAATAATAAATATGGGAATTGGATTATGGTATAAACTCCTCAGGCATGTTGCGGCGGACGCTAACGCTCAGTTGACAGCCGTACTCGCGTCTGTGCTGCGTCTGTGCTCAGTGGTGGCTCGTGACTTTTGAGTGAGGTAGAGTGCTAAGTTTGAAAAATACGACGTTATTGATGTTGTTGAAGCCGAAAATGTTTTTTTTTTTTTTTCAAATTTAAATTTTTTGTATTTCGTACAAAAAACTGAAATTTTGAAAAAGAATAAAAATCATTTTCGGCTTCAACAACATCAATAACGTCGTATTTTTCAATCATAGCACACTACCTCACTCAAAAGTCACGAGCCGCCACTGTAAATGTGCTGTGCTGCACGGTGTGATATGAATACTCGCGTCTGCCGTTCCTGCACTGTACTGTTTTGCTCTGCGTGGCGCTGGTGGATGTGAACGGACCTTCATTCGTCTCGCGGCCGGCAATAAAACCGCCTTGGAAAGTTCCAGGATTAAATAATGTTGATCTACACAATTAAACGTTGGGACGGACCAGAGCGTTTACTTTGTCAATTAGGATGAGAAAATAGACAGAGATAGATGAAGGCTGCAAAGCGGGTTAATATAATGTAATGTGCCATTCATTAGCATTTAACTTTTATCTTAAATAGCGTCATAGAAACTAAACTACTGACAAAAAAGGCGGAGTTAATACTGCTGTGGTAAATAAAAACACAGTAATTACCATGGGAGTCATTCTCCAGAATGGAGGGTCGAGTTTTGTTTAACTTTTCAGTATATTTACAATTTGCCTAATGCACTGATTTTTTGCCAAAGTTTAAAAAATATACATATCTGTCGATAATAAAATTTATGCATTTTCTGTTTTTTTAAAGTTTTTATTCACCAATGGTGAATGTTTATCATGTAATAATAATAATAATAATACTTGGATGATTTGTATAGCGCCGTTTTTGTGAAAAATCACCTCAAGGGCGCTGTACAAATACTTCTTGCTAGGGTTTATCTTATTATGTACATATTCAGAAAACATACTTACCTGATAAGGCACTCCAGATTAAAACGTTAAATTACAATGTTTTGGGCTGAGGCTGAGATGGTATGACTTTGCACGCACAGGACACAAATATTAGAAAACACTGCACATTGCATGACATTGAAGTTACTGTTTAAATCCTATTTGTCATTGATATTATATTTATTAGAAGGTTATTGGCAAAAGAATAAACATAACATTTATTTGAAACATGATTTTATTTAAGATTTTTGATAATACCAACACCGCGCAGTTCAGTGCAGACACGACAACAATAGTTGCCTACATTATTTATGGACACATTCGTATCGCAGCGTATGTAAGTCGCGCATCCATGGGCCAGGACCGGCCAGATTGTCGGCTAGAATATTTTGACGTGCTGGTGGCTGCTTGTGACGTCTGCGCATGCGCATACATTTACAAATATTTAAATTATTTGTTTATTAGGTGAACTGAACCATTCATAGATATGACTGTCCGAAGAGATGAGTTTTGAATTTTGCTCTGAATTCTGTCTAGTCATTGTATAAAACAGCAGTATTAATATGTTACCGTGATTACAAGTTTACAAAGATATTTATCTAGAATGCTACAACGGCTCGGAAAAAGAAATGTTAATAAATTCGTTGTTCATCGCCCTTAGAGTAAGTCACTTTTCAGTATTTTAAGTACCTAATATTCCTATGTATGTTTATTATTTATGAAATGATTTCATAATATTATTATGTTTGGTTAATTTAACAATAAGTTCGTAACGTACCTATTTAATACAATTAATTATTCTCGATGTAACTTCTGACACGTATCACTCAGAATTCGTAATAAATAATATTATCTCCTTATAAATTAATGCCTACCATGAATTATATAGCTATATTTGATACACGCTCCGTCTTGACGCGCAAACTTGAACTCATCAGAGACGAAAAACCTCAATCCATCGATACAGAATACGTTGGATTGGCATAATATCACATTGAGGCATCAAATCACAAAGTCTGGTAAATACGTGAAGCAGACTTCTTCCACCAAAAGTGGGTCAATATCAGCACTGAAAGGAATGGGGGAAAGAGCTCCGAATGCGACGATCTAAATTACTCATAGACGGTCAAAACTACAAATTAATGATTCAGGCACAACTACTCAGATTGGATAGAAACTTACTGAGGAAGTTAGTAGGACTTTCAACAGAACACTGTCACCTCAGCAGACACACACAGTTCTTGGGAGTGGAAAGCGTAAATAGCTGCAGGAAATTTGAAGAAGATGGATGATCCTAGGAAGCCATGTTGAGGATCCAGGAGTCAATACATGGCCAAGCATCTAATGACAAACCTGGTTAACTTTACGATGGGTATTGGGCTACTATCGAAGGAATAAGATGAAACATAGCAGGGGTATATGGTACTGCCGTCGTAAGTAAAAACACGGCATCTTCCTTGGGACTCTCAAGGAGATAGTCTGAGCATCGATATATCAATACTAGATTTGGGGTGTCATACAATTTTGGCGCACCCATGAGTATATAGTATATAACACAACTCCTCATTGAATTCCGTTGCCTCCCCTTGAAAGACTAGCATGCTTCGCTCCAAAATAACATAGAGAGCAAAGTTAAACCCAAATCGCATAATGTGATTTGGTCATGTCATAGGAAGCCAGAAAGGCACGCGTCACAAGTTTGAAGATGAATCTTAATAACCCAACTACTTGTACCGCGTCGTCCCAAACCCATTGTTGGGCGTATAGTTTTTAACATAACTGCTGTTGTAACTTGAATACATTCACACGTCACGAACTCATACATCGCCATACAGCAGCGGCTAGGAGAAATTTATTAATTATTAGTTTTTTCTAAAACGCTTGCTCGAAACGATCTATGACGTATATATGTTTTTAAGTATTCACATACCTTAGCTGATTAAATTGTCAATAATAATAAAGTCATAGTTCCTATCTAAAATGTATTTTACTTTCTTAATTTTGAGTTTGAAAAATGACCTAGTTAAAGTTAAGCCACTCTGTTGATGCAAACTTGCTGGTAGACAAATTTGATAGAAGATAGTAGGTAGAACAACAAAGGGAATCAAGCAATACTTCTTGCTATCTTTTAACTACGAGATAATCCACTTTGATAACTGTTTTCGGGAACCAATTGATTTTGAATCAGGTGTCATTTTTAAGATCCACACGCCATGTCTAGATATTCTATAAAAGGTCTTCTTTATGAATGTGGCATATCACATATCTATTTCACCAGAGAATGCCTCCTCGTGTTTTCTATAACAGTGCTTACATAACTAAGTTGAAGAATCAAAAAGGAACTAGTCTTGTCAGACAAGATCTAAGATTGGAAAAGAAAGAGAAATGTCAAAATAAGTAATGGATTGGACATTTTTTTAGAGTCGGTGGCGTCTCCGCACAAACTGAAGGACGAATATAAAGTCGCTTTAGAAAAGTTTGAAAACTCAGATAAAATATTGAAAAAATCTATATAAATCAATAAAAGACGGAGAACTTTCCAAGTTCTTCACGAGTTCTGGAGACATGATTTTATGTGAATTTTATCTTTGGTATATCGTTCTAAACACGAACTTTTAATTTGCTTTGAAATTTCTGAACGCTTGACAGCTTTTTGGCATCTAAAGGCACATCACTAAATCACCATCACCAACAAATAGACAACAATCCAAGCGAGAGGGCGAAACATCTGTCAAGTTTAAACAGAAATTGAAGTCGGATTTCTTGGTAAAATTTTTGGTAGGTCTAAAGTTGGTAACCATTGTTTCGATTGAGCGCCTCCAGAAGTCCAAATATTAAGTGACTTCGGTGACCCCTCAAGTTGCAGGTCTTCTGCACCTCCCCAGAATTGTCAATCATCAGAATTGCAGATTCAGTATAAGAAATACCTGGGCATTCCCAAGTACGCCCAAGCCAATTAATCTATAAGGTTTTTTTTATAATTAAAAGGGGGCCTCGATTCGAAGGATTTCTCAAATATTGAACCTAAATTCAATTCCATCGTGATGACGAAATCATTAAACATCTCTTCGATGTTCATTGAACATTATACACGAGATCTTACCCAGGGTTGCCAGAGAAAAAAAAAAATCAAAATTTCCCGGTTATTTCAGGTAATTTTTAACATTTTGCCTGATATTTATCATGTAACCTAAGGCTTAACCTATTACTTACGATTCTATTTTAGCTAGTACACATAAAATCCCGTAAGACATTTTGTGCCTTCCGGGAAAAAATATAACGACTTACGAAATATGGGAAAATGAGCGCATAAAGGTAAAAGTTCGGATGAAAAAATAAACGAACTTTTATGGCAGGTACCGTGTCCGAATGAAATGAAAATGTATCAAGGAAAGATATCCCCGGGGGGCGATTCCAGTTCTTTTTAAGGATAAGGACACCTTACATGTAAAGTTGTTTTTGTTTGCATAACCACCCCTCCCCCACCCCATTAATTTAACCATGAAAACGAACTTAAAAAATATGGATTAAAAAAATGGACTGGAGTTCCTTAGTCCCGGTTTAATGAAATTCCAGGATTTCCCGGTGACGGCTGCCCTAGTTACAGGGACTAATTATTTTTATAATCCAGGGCTTTAATATAAATAAACAAACATCGCTTCAGAAGATACCTCGTCCGATGATTCAACTCATCGCCAGTTACCTACTAAATCGTGCTTTCCGCAGAAAATTGGACGGTGCATTCTCTTCAATGAGGTTTCTAACCACTGGTGTCCCCCAAGGTTCAATATTAGCCCCCATCCTGTTTAATATATACACCAGCCACATCCACATCCCTAGACCAATAGATCATAACACAAATATACGCAATTTTACAGATGATACTCTAATATCATGTCAAGCTCTACTCAAGAGCTCACAGCCACACGTCGAGTCCAATCTCAAGTTATACTCTTGGAGGAATATTATAAAAAGTGGCGAATTACAATAAATCTTTCAAAAAGCGCAGTTACAATTTTCACGTGTAGAATGCCGAAACGGATCAAAATATTTAGGGAGTGCGTACCTTCGACCAGCTCAATAAAGTACTTAGAACTCGTTATAGACTCAAAGCTGACTTGGAAAAAGCATATTCAAGAAAAAGTTAAGTCCACAAAACGGCCATAAGTTCTCTCTACCCCAAGTTTGGGAAGGATAGTTAATTATCCATACACAATAAAATACTCCTATACAAAACCACTATCAGAATCATATTTTCATACGCAGACGGAATACTCACTGGCCGACCGCTTTATCAACATCCAACTGGCTGAAATGCGATGTGCGATGTGAGTTGGAGGCAATAGGGGTGGAAAGATAAATAATCCGAGTGCAGTGGGTCGCTCGGCAAAACGTAAAACTCTCGTACCCCGGGCGTGCTCCGACCGCGTTTACTGTTGTTTGTAGCGGCAGCGAGCAATTTATTGCTAAGGCAAATAACGGAACAAGATAAATAAAATATACGGGAAGCTGCTGGTGGCTGTTTTCATCCCGTGAGGGAATTCGGATACAGTCTCCAATGCATGGAATTGTTCGGCAAGGAGATGATAAATTTTTAACACAACTTAGTTTTATCATTTTTGATAGTTAATCAAACAAATCTGGGCCCCAGTGTTGAAAGCATACTATTTTTAAGGGAATTTCGGGTTTTTGAGGTGGTTTCATGCGATAATGGAGAAAGGGGATTGGCCCTAAACATCACTTTGCATATTGCTAATTCAACAATAACACAAAAGATTTAATTGTAATTTCTATACCGAAAGTTAGGAATATTTATAACGTTTCAAAAGACAAAAATCCTCAAACCATATTCCTTAAATTCTATAAAATACGTTCCAAAACATCTGAAAATAGGAACAGTTTGAAAAGCGGCGAAAGCAATTTTGAAAGTTTTACTTAAAATTCCAGAACGTATTTCAAATAGAATATAAATTATCACAGTTTAAGGATTATTGAAACCTTATACATTTTAAGACGATATGTAACTATTCCTGAAGAACTGTAAGATCCTTGGCTCTGTACCAGGCATAAAAAGTTCCATACCCAGCGATGTGCGAATAAATATGACTTAAATTAATCTGGATTTTTTCAAACGGATGAGTGGAAGACATTCTTCGTATTGTCCTCGCGAGAAAACCAGGAAATCAAACATTGCAGGCAGGTACTTCCCATTTTTTTTTACAGCTTCATTTCCTGATAAGGGATGCTATAGTCCCACAGGCTCCGAACAGTAAGAATCTTGTGTGGTATTTGGTATTCACTCAAAAAATAGAAGAAACAGCCTCACAAAAGGCCCATATGGAAAAAACAAAATAGAATCACATAACTTCTCGCACATTATTGGTTCGCTACGTTTGTTAACTTAGGGTTGCCCAAGTTCATAGGGTGGGGTTTGTTCAATGTTCAGGTCTTGGCGGCGGATTCGATTGCCCACCAACTGCGCGGCGAATCGGGAGAGACCGGTTGACCGGAGACCCTTTAAACTCTTCAGCCGGACTCTCTCGATCCATCGCCTTGCACCGACGTGGGAGGGATGAATTCATACGTCCGTCAGTCCTGGACATATCGGCCCCCAGATTCCTATCCACACATACCTTTTTCCGTCCCAGAACTTCCTCTCCTTTATTTCTCCAAAAACATTCTAAACAAAATATCCCTAACGATGATGACACAGGCTCTGTGGGAAATTTAAAAAAATTAAAAAATTAAAACTTTGCAGAAATATACAAAAAAGAAGAACGAAATTTTCAGAAAAAGAAAACAATTTTCTAGAAACTAATTAAGTTGATTTAGCACTGAATTAGGTACCCACATTTATTTTAATTATCCAATTTTGATTTGATAACGTCATCAAATGAATTTGTACAAACCAAATAACACTTTATAACATTGCAATGTAGTACATATCCGAAAGCAATTAATTCTAATGACTGATGTTGCACAGACCGAGTTCAATTTCCTTGGATCATTTATTATCTTGGAGGATGTCTGAAGGCAAACACAATAATAAGATTTAGGTTAGATCAAATTTCCTCCGCTGAACCGAATGATACAGTTATGATTGGTTTTATATAATATATCCGTGGGAAGGATTTAATTTGAATTTCATACAGATTAAACAACAAAAGAGCAATAATTATTCAGGAAATGATTATTATAACAGGATTGCTCTCCGTGAATTAATTCGATGGTTTTGCGGAAAATAATGTTCAGTCAAAATTTGATTTTGTAAATCGATTTAAGAAGTATTTCCGCGATCAAAACTGATTTAAAATATACACGGCGTCCGGAAACTCGTGGTACAAGCAAGAAAATTGTAAATCAACACGTAGAGAACCCAAAAAAACAACAACAAAAAAACGATCTGAGAATGTAGTTTTGTTTGGAATCTAGAGGGTTAAAAAATATTGGAGCCGGGTCCATGCTTCGACGCATTTTAAAATGGAATAAACCTCAGATATTTTCAAAATTTTATCTAAAGAAGTCCCACTTCAGATATCACAAAATCGACTCAAAATGTGATGTACATTCATCAGTTTTCCGGTTTTTTTTTTACGGTAACTCCACACAGGAGACCCTGAAGGAAATAATTTTCCTCAAGGCCTATATCATCTTTGGGGATGCTATGTGGAAGTTCTTTTAGAGGATAGGAAAGAGTGAACTTGGGTCTTGAAAAGACCCATCTTGTAGGATGGAGGAAACACAGAGACCGGCAGATTATGCCACAGCCGAGCTGTTGAACGCAGGAACGAGTCGTAAAAGCGACCCGTTCTCATGCGACAAATGTCTACTGTGTGCAAATGTTGGGCACGCGTTTGGCGTGTTTCCCGACAATGCACCGGTGCCGAAGGGATCAATGACGCTAGTTCTTCAGAGCATCTTCCATTAAAATACCGGTAAAACAAGAACAGTATTCCCACCTGACGTCTGTGCTCCAAAGATTGCAATCCGTTTGTTAAGATCGGCGAATCTATCAAACGGACCGCCCGTTTCTGCAGAGAGTCGAGGGTTTTTTTTTTCAACAACGTGTTTCGGGATATCATGTTTATTCACACATGCACCTTGTTATTCTAGTTGCTACCCGGGATCGCACAAGGCTAAAGGTATTTTTTTCTTTTTAAATCTTTTCTTTATTCAATAACTAACTAACCGTCACGCAATTTTCTCTGCAGGGGTAAGCAGAAAGGAAAGTAAGGAAGCACCACACAACTCCGCCTTGTCACACACTACCTACGCCATTAGCATTCATGCATCATGCTGCCGTCCGACCCATGACATGACCCAACAAAAGTATTTAATTATGGCAAGTCTTCCCAGGGCGTCCCTGACTATTTGTTACATCCAGTTGCGCGGCATGCATTATCCTGACACTCCACTTTACATGTCCAAGCCATCTAAAATTACCTTTGATAATTTCAATAACCTATTTCATTATTTTCAGATTCCCTAATGCGTAATACAGTCGTACGATAGATAACATGATATTACCGCACTTAGATATTATAGAATTAGATTATAGCATTGCCTGTGGCTTCAAGAACATAAATACCATAAAAACTCTTTACTGCTCACTAGTTCGCCTCATCTTGAACATGCCAGTGTCATTTGGGCTCCTTTCTATGCTGTTCATCATCATATTGAATCTGTGTAAAATCATGGACTCTTATCAAAACCTTGGTCAGACTTTGACCAGAATGTTCTCTCAAATGCATATTTTTATCCTATTGTAGTTATTGCTTCATTCATGCTGCCGGGGTTTCTTGCTGCATTGTTTACATTATCCGCGCCGATAACGATAAAACAGGACAGTTTTGAACACACGTAAAAAAGACACAGTATGTTCATCGTGGTACGAATTGAATTGCAGACTCTTGCGTATAAAGGTAAATAAACATTTCTACTACTCGCGTCTACTAGGCAATTAACAACATAGGACTCTAGGATATTAATAATGTAAGATGTACCATATGTGCTGCTCTTTTTCTTAAGCTCTTGTTTTTCTCATTTCGCGTTGTGTATTTTGTATAATCGGACAAGAGTTCGTTAATATAAAAATAAAATATAGAGTTGATAAAACCTGCGATTGAAATAATTGGATATAATATAATGGAATTCAGTACAGGCGTACCTCTGTTGTAACCTTTCTATATTTCGTATAGACGTCGTATGTAACAGATAGAGAGATTACAAAGGCGCTCTCAGTGGTATGCCGATACAGAAGTACGCTTCTCATAACTTTGTGTACGTAGAAATAGAATTTCAAGCTTTCAAATTTGATCCTTCATAGCTTATTTAGTTGGGGTTTTCTCCTCCTTGTTATTCAATGCCCTTAGTATCCAGTGAAAAACCATGTACATAATGTCGCATAATATTCTCTTGCTCTGTTGGTTTTTGTAGCTAATTTATATTTGATTATTTACACCCTTAGATTCCAAATTGTTATAGTGTAAATAGCTAAAATGTTCATCTGAGTGAGTCTGCTACTCGTGAATATTTTAAATTGTGGTTTTAATTTGCATGCATGTAATATGTATGTTTTTTTTTAATATTATGTTAGGTTATTTTGTATAGATTTTCTTTCTCTTTTGATATTTGTACTTTACATTTGATTATTTATACCTCTAGTTTATTCTAAATTGTGCAGTAAGTGAGTCTGCTGCCCATGAATATTTTATGTCATAGTTTTAATTTGCATATATAATACAATACAATTATATTAGGTCAGGTTAGTTAGTGTAAAGCGCACTTGAGGTGAACCTTCACAAAACTGCGCTATATAAAAAACTCTTATTATTATTACCCATGCGATCTGTTGACCCCGGCCAAGAAAGCCAGCATCCAACGCCAGACAAGACTCTGGTCGCGGGGTTATTATTGTGCAGGTCGTAAAAGCGTCGCAGAGAACAGATCAGGCAGTTTAGGAGAAAGGATAGGAAATGTGCGCTAAACGCCGCGGTAGTAGTGGATCCGTGGATGCGATGACCGGACACGTTTACCATTAGCACCTCGGTCTGTAGCTCGTGTATTCTGAGAAGTGGGCTCACCTGCAACAAGAAGAAAGGAAATATCATTAGTTATTGCTTTATTATTAATATTAGCGAAGATAAAAAGTTAATGCATTTCTCTAATGTTTGCACGTTGGCCACGATGGTTTTTGATTGCAAGCAGTGGAAGTTGCGAGAAACTTTTTTATTTAACTAACTACACGTCATGTTTTTTTTTAAATGTATAATAATTCTGTGTTGTGTAGGAAATGCTTATGTTTTATATATAAACAGTAAATTATGGACATGAAAAGCGTGCAATAGAATGTGTATTTATTATTAAGGGCATTCGAAACACGATTTAGATGGCGTTAATTCAAATATTTTTAGCAAGTAATGCTTTTAATGTGGATATTATACGTAATATGAAGTGGAATAAATTGTAGGTGTAAGTTTAAAGCTGAATTCCTTCAAGAGACTTGCAAAAATACTGTATGTGAAAAAAAAAGTGTTGCAATAAAATAATGAATTCAGCAAGCGTACAATGGCAATTTATTCTATTTCATGTTCACCAACAAACAATTCATCTCAATATTTATAAACATTACGTGCTAAAAGTGTTTTTTTTTCAGAAATAATCCAATTAACGCCATCTGCGAGCTGGCAGCGTTATAATCATGTTTCGAATGCCCTTAATTAGAGTTATTATATGGTTCAATTTCTATGGCTAAGATTGAAAGAGTATGTAACGAAAATAAAAACGTCGTAAGTAGGATATATAATTAAAGTTAATTTATTGTGTTAAGACTTACAATAATTATTTTATTCATTTGGAGAGAAGCACCAAATTTCCAAAAGCTTTGAAAACTTAAAAAATATATATATTTATTTACTTTATTTATTTGTAAAGTGACGTTTTCTCCTCAACATAACGAAAAATAAATAAATCAAAGACCCACTTTTAAAAATACATTGATGATAAAAAAACAGATTAGAAGGAAAATTTTGAGAGTTACTTCCATAATTATCAAAACTCAACAGAATTCAGAACTAAACTTAAAACACATCTTTTCAGACAATCGTATCAATAAATTGAAGAAATTCACCTCTAAATTGCTTAGCTAGGCTAGCCCGTTAGTAGTTACCTAAAGTCATTAAATAATTTAAAAAAATTCACGCATCGGTGCGCAAATGCGTCCACAGCCCGCAACACTGTAAATAACCAAAGTGTAAAATAAATTTTAAAAAATGTTAATATTTATTAAAAGCATCTTACGCTCTTTAAGGTAATTTTATAGATATTTTCGAGTCCTAAAATAAATTTTATCAATACTTTCCAGTCCTAAAAATTATAAGTATTTCAATAAATACCAACTCTTCTTGTGCCACTAATCTTCTAATAAATGTAACATCGATAGAAAAGGAGCAACAAATAGCAACTGTAAAACTATCATCTCTATAAATAAATTTTCTAATAAAACTGTGTTCGTCTGAAGCGACCTGCCAGGTAAGTATGTTTTTCTGTATCTGTTTGTACATAATTAGTTAAGAAATATTTGTACAGCGCCCTTGAGGTGTTTTTTCACAAAAACAGCGCTATACAAATCATCCAATTATTATTATTATTATTACAGATTGGCTCTGAACTCGGATCGAAATTATAGCTAACTAACTAACCATCACGCCGTTTCTTCGCAGGGATAGGCAGAGAGAGGACAGACCACCAAACAACTCGATCTTGCCATACACTTCTTGCTTCATTCACTTTCATACAACGTCTCATACATTATCTTTTGTTATTCCGACTTCTGACAAGGCCCGACTATTTAGAAGTATTTGATTTACTTGATCGTGCCATGTCTTCCTCGGACGTCCCCGGCTTATTTTAATTTATTTTTAAATTAATAATTATGCCACAAAGTTACAAATCGTTTGAAGAAATTACATAACTATTTATTTCGTATTTAAAGTAGAATTTTAAAGTTCATTTTATAAAAATTCTCCAGTTTTAAATTGAACAATAAAAATATACATTTTCGTATGAAGCTGTAACTTTGTGATGAGACATTATAATTTTAAAATATAACAGAATGTTAGTTTAAATCACTTTAATTTTTTTACATACACTTTATTAATTGGAAATATTTTAAGTATAGGGCTTTCATTTAAATTGATTTAATTATTTAATCATCGAAGAAGATAATATTAACACATCCCAAAATGAAACACTAATCCGAAAAAACAACAGAAAATAAAAAAAGATTTCAGTCGCATCTGGGACTCGTACCCAGATGCGACTGAAATTTAACCAACTTAGCTAATGAGACCAGTTCAATTTACGCCATCTACACCGATATCATACTTCAAGTTCAAGACTTGTTAATATTATCCTCCATTTTAAATCCCATATTATTGACTGCTATCCTTATGACGATTGCAAAGTTCTTCCCGAACACAATTGCAATCGGAATAGAGTCTCGGATATACCTACCCGATTTTTATTTATCTGAGACATCTATAGACTTATTTTACAAGTCTGGAAAGAAATATTCAATTTTTTAACTTATTGGAGTTTGTAAACCTCAGTGTAATATTTAATCATGCGACTGAAATCTTGTTATTTTCTGTTGTTTTTTCGGATTCGTGTTTCATTTGGGATGTGCTAATATTATCTTCTTCAACGCTTAAATATTACAATGAGGTTTACAAACTTCAATAAGTTATAAAAAAATGAGGATTTAATTATTAATGAAACGCATTAACAATCACATCAAGAAGTTATTAGTGGAAAATAGACTACTGAATGCCAAAAAAATCGTTGTCGGTATCGACTGCTTCATAACAACACGGCAACCCGTGTATTACGAATATCGACTGCTTGTAACAAAGTCATGAAAAACAGTTCACCCCAGCGCATAACGCCAAAGCTATTAAAGTATACCCTAGTTGTGAGTAACGAAAGGACAGAAAGTACAAAATTCGTGTATTTTCCTCCCAAAAGGCCTTTTCGGGGTGGTAGTAAAAAAAACGTCCTTTTTACAAACCCGGATGCTTATTATTTAACGCGGCCATCCTAACCGCTGTGGAAAAGTAAACAAGACTGCCACCATCCCATCCCGTACGGTCGTCTCGCAGTAAAATTACAAATAGCTTATTTATTCAAATACATCGCGAGATCGCAATGGCTCAATCAGAAAGATCCCCGGATCGGACATTAAAACGTTCCCTTTACACGCTGGCCGTAGTGTGTAGCATGACTGTATGCAGTGGCGCTCCCCGAAATGGATCATTGGGGTGGGGAGGGGTGGTGCTACCAGGGAGGTTCGGGCCAGAAAATGTATATTTATTTATATACACTACCTGCGGGTATATTTCTACACATAAACGAAAAAATAAAATCAGCTAATAAGGCAATAGCCTCTCTCTACCCCTTGCTAGGTAGAAGTAGTCGATTATCAGCGGACAATAAATTATTCCTTTACAAGACGACCATAAGAACGGGCTTTACTTACGCTGATCCCATTTGGGGATACGCAGCTCACAAACACATTAACAAACTACAAACCCTGCAAAACAAAGCTATTCGATTAGCATTGAATGCGCCTAAGTGGATCAGGGTTAGATCAAGACACAAACATTCCTCTGATAAAGGATCTTATAGTAACACATCCCGAAAAGTTTTATGCCGGTCTGGCCGGTCATGAAAACCCATCAATAAACACTCTCGCTAAATACAGCGAGAACGAAATATTGCAGTACAAAAAAATAAAATCAATCCTCCGTAAGGAGTGAAATCCTGCCCCTAAAGTTGCAGTATAGTTATTAAGTTTCAAGTCATCCACTTACCACCAACAAAAATTCGAAAGTAAAGAATCATTAGATAACCATTTTTAATTATGCTAGAGTCAGAAAACTTTCAGTTTAGGGACTCTGTATACCGATCATATCAATTTTTTTTTATCTATTGCCTTTGTGGTTAACTGAACAATATATTGACCCTTTAGAGATTAAAAAAACACATTGAAGATCTATACTAGGATTTGTAATATTATGTAATTTTGTGTTATAGCTGTGAAAACCAAAGGATAGCAGGGTCTAAACAAATCATTAATAGAGATGCCATAACACGCAAGGGGAAGATACTAAAAAGAGTGGCGAGCTAGGCGTGGCGCTAATTTAAATAAAACGGCTACTAAGTAAAAAGGTTCGACTTTAAAAAAAAAAAAACGAATATTTTGTTAGAGTATTTAGTTTGATCCTCATGTTTTTGTCAAAATCATGCGAAACAAAATGGACGGCAGTGAATCAAACCGATTTATTTCTTTAAAATGTTAAAAAAGAAGTGACTTTTTTGGAAAGGGGGTGCTTCAGCATCCAAAGCACCCCCTTTGGGTGCGCCACTGGCTGTATGGGCTACGCTATATAATGAGTACGTATGGACTACAGGCAGTAAAGGCTATAAAGAGGAAGCATCGGACCGTTCTGTTCGCTATAACAATACCGTTTCCTTGGCTCGGCAGACCGCCATTCTCCGCCAAAGCGAATAGTACTCTGCTGGCCGGTACCTAATGCCAGAGGGACGGAAACATTGGAACAAGGAGACGTCACTGAACGGACAGTAAAAGAACGCGTCTGTGGCTGCCGGCGTACAACGATGATTTTCAATTACAACTAGAGCTAATGAATGACGAATTTGTGTATGCGGTAAACATAAAATATCCTCTATGTAACGGCGAAAGTTAGAAAACCCATATTTTTTCTACTTTATTTAATAATTATAATAATTGAATAATTTGTACAGCTCCGTGAAAAATTACCTCAAAGGGCGCTGTACTAATATTACTTGCTAGGGTTTACCCTATTATGTACAAACAGATACAGAAACATACTTCCCTGGCAGGTCACTCCAGCTTAACAGGTTATATTATGAAGATTTAGTTCAGGAAAATGTAATTTTGCACCCACTTTCGGTGGGTACTAACACTACTAACCGGCTAGCTCCGCTATGTAAATTGGGTTTGCAACTGTACCATGGATCTGCTAACGGCTAACGCAAGTTAAATTATCCATAAACAACACATTTTGACAGTTTGGTAGTCCGTATCGCGCCAACAAGTTACGTTTGCGTTTACGTTAATATACAAATCCGTAACGCAGATCAAAGAGACAATGCTGCGTTTATGAAAACTGTTAAAATGTGCCGTTTATGGGCGATTTAACTTGCGTTAGCTAACGCAAAAGATAAAGATTTGTCCCCCCTCGTGGTAAATTAAGTATAAAATGTGTGTTGAAGCAAAAGAAACTCTCAAACGATAAGATATGGCGTCATGTTTTTTTAATCAATAATTTTAGTACACAAGAGCCTTATTACAGTATAGGGACTTCTTATAATCAACGAGTTATCACTTTATATAATTTATTTGTACACTGTAAAAATCTATTAAATAATATACACATTTCCAGGGGAAGTGAAATGTGTAAACCAGAATGTGATGAAACAAAATGCCAAGATAAATCGCCTGTCAGTTCACAGCTGATCTTTCAAATGTTGCCAGAAGTTGAATGTGGTCCGCGTATAAATATAATTTATCCTGATTATAGTGCTTGGCTACATTATATTAAAATCTGATTATCACAAAAGTTTGCCGACCCCTGCCGCATGCCACTAGTAGTTTATACTACACTCATTCCACGGCATGGAAGTCGTAAAGGGAATTAATAAAGTAGATGCAAATACCAAAATACCCCGCGCCGACCCGACCCGACCCGACCCGCCCCGCCCAGACCGACCTATGTGGGACAATAAAGGAGCGAGGTCTTTGTCCATAGCGAAGAGCTCCGCTCCGGCCCACTGCGAAATTAATATCGCGGAAGAAGGGAAAGGGATGATTCTCGTAACTAATAGTGGAGATATTGCGCATTTTCTTCTGGGGCGGAAGGCAATATTACGATTATTAATTGTTATTGCAGTGTTTATGTTTATATAATTACAGCTCAATTGCTTTAATTGAAACACTGGCTTTGCAGATAGTATTACATACTGCATAGTATAAATTATAGCGTGTATCTTCTTCTTCCATCTAATATATCAAATTTAAATTAGTCAAAATCTTAGAGCAACAATATACCTATACTAATATATATTGTTACTCATAATATCATATAATTTTCAATTTCCTTCTCAAACCTCCACGTTATAAAAAAGCAGTATTAAAATAACCGTTATTATAAGATACATACGTAGATATATAAGAATCAATGTAAGTTTGTTTGTTTGTTTGTCCTTGATTTTCGAGAAAATTACTAGACCGGTTGCACTGAAAATAGCACAGTTTGTTCTTATTAGTGCCGGGAAGGTTTAGAAAGTAGTTTGAATGAAATCCAATATGTAAAACTGTTGCTATAACGTTTTAAAATTAGCATGAAAAACATTGAACCCGCCATGTTTTATTTAGGTTAGCCCATAGATATAATACTCTGGTTAGCCACAGATTGCATATTCAAAGGAAGAAAGTTTTTTTGGGTAGTTTATTTTAAAAATGGAAAACACGAGTAGGTACCTACTATGATTTAGAAATATTTTGAAAAAATAAACGTTTGGAATGAAATAAAATATTCAAATTCATGTTTCTTTATTTGGAGATAGTTACTTTCGCTGTCAAATCAATTGTGGCACCCCAATGACAAGTGAAAAATACCGAGCAACGCCGGGTACACATCAGCTACAAAGATATAAATAAACAGAAAGATTTCAAACAAACATTTCAAAGTCACCCCAAAGCAACAATGGGATATCTGAAAAAAAACTGTGAATGATAAACCTTGGCAAGGTTCAATTTAAAATCATGTAGATATTCCTCGTCAATTTAATAGACAAAGTTTACTTATAGAAAGTCTCACGAGGGGTGGGTTATTTTAAATAAATGGGCGAATTTGCATATTTACCATCAATGCGAATGGAACTATGGACAATTCAAATAAAATAAAACATTTATTAAGCTGAAATTCAGAATAATAATAAATGGTAATTTGTATAGCGCCGTTTACGTAAAGCATTACCCAACTACAAAACTAACGAATGGCATATTTAAATAGTTCCACCTAATTTAAAAGCAATCTAAAAGAAGATTGTTTTTGTCAATTTTGTCTTTGAACTGGAAACTACACATATTGGAAACACATAAAAAGCCTTCAATTATTCTGAATTATATTCAAGAAAACAATAACATATTCACAAAACTTCCAAAGAAATTGAAAAGTTCGCGAAATAATAATGTGAATTTATTTGAAATTCAACGAAAGTTCCTTTGAGGTTTCGTTAAATAGAGCTTGAAGGAATTCACGCGAGACGGAGATTGATTATGTTTTCAAAAATTATATTTCGCACAGAACTACCTACTTTTAATACAACTACAATACAGTTAATACAGAAACGAGTAATCAGATGAAATTTTAAGGGTCGGTTTTATATTCGTTCGTAAAGCTTGATACCATTTTTAACTAATATTTGGTCAACCGCCCGATTTCGCCGTTTTATAAACGTTCGTCAGATTACCGGTCGTTTGACACCTGTCAGTTGTCGCCCGACGATCGATTATTTGAAACCGTGCGCTATTTTAATTAAAAAGACAATATATAATTCGCATTTGTGAAATGGATTCCTCATCGAGCAGTGAAAGTGATGACGACCGAATGGCAATTATTCAAAACAAAAACGGACGGATAACTAACTGTTCGTTAATGAAACGGTTGATTACGTAATTTAACAGAAATTTAATGGTTCGTATATAAAACTGTCCCTAAGAGGTACTCGAGAATCGCCCGGCAGTGACGTGCAGTCGATAAAGACTTAAAAGTTGTATATCGTAAAAATAAATAAAAATGTTTTAAAAAAACGACAAATTATTGTTAAAAATTGAACTTTTCCTTTTGAGGAGTTTTTAGATGAATTGAATCATAGTAAGCAACTTTTACTCTCATTCGTCAATCTCGCCACAACCATCAATAAAAGTCAATAAAACACGGCCTTTTTTAAGGCCACCAACATATTCCAATGTATGAAATTAAAATCAAATACACTACGTTAGCCAACCCATCTTTGGTCATAGTCACAGTGCAACCCACGCCACTGTCGCTCTTTATGGAAAAATACTCGATGAGGTGATTGGAAAATCGACAAAAATGAATGTAAAAAAATTCTATTGTCAATTCCAAAAGGAAGACGTCCATTCGGTCATTCGATCACCCTAGACAAAGCTACGAACAAATGCAAAGGTCATGTGACGAGAGACTGGGTCTGCATGTCTGCAATGAACAGAGGTCATCGGAGAGAAATAACAAGTTGCATACGAGAATGATGATAGAAAGGTCTGTTGGCGCCTTGTCGGAGAATGGGTCAAAAGGGGGTGAAGATTTTATTACCACGATAAGTACATTTATTGGAATGTGCAAACTCAGGCAACAGGAACTTTCCTTCACACTTTTAACAACCGTCCACTGATGTCAGAATTAATAAACTTGCCTCAAGTACAATTTCAACGGCTGGAGTGCAAAGGTCACGCGATACGCATTTTGGCACCAGCCTAGTTCACAGCCACCCACGTTTGTTTCGCGTGATTTTGACTGCGGTGAGCAAATTAGATAACATTTAGAAAAAGGGTCAAACTAAACATTCTTAACAAAATATTAGTTTAACAAGTATAACCTTTTTACTTATTTGGTGTTTTACCTAAATTGGCGGCACGCCTAGCTGGCCCCTAGCCCCCGTTATTTTAGTTTCTTCCGCTTCCGTGTTAGGGCATCTCTATATATTATTTGTCGTGTGCACAGATCATTTATTCCTCAGCCACAAAATATATTCTACATCCTACACACAACAACGGCCCTCCACTCCCTCATTTCACGATCACTTTCGGAATGCAGCAGTTCGGGTCCATATATCGGGTAGAAGCCAGATGCCGGGGCAGATAGGGAAACAAATGGATGCACTTGCTGCGAGCAATTGAGGATGTTATCTCCGGGTGTATCTTCCGATTTCCGCCTTCCCCACCCAATAATCCTCCAACTCTATTATTTCTGGTAATACTTACGTTGGACCAAATACTCTTATATGACAATACCTCCAGTTCTTGACATTTGATGGCAACGTGATACACTAGCGCCCTCTAGCGGCCCGAGTTGTACGAATTTGCTTTATTCATACACTTTAATAGATTTTCTGTGAAATATATTCTTAATATATTATAGAAAACGAAATTTCAAAAAATAAAAATTAGGTAACCTACATTTTACTCCTTTTTTGCTCGTGTATATATATACCTTTTTTTTAAAGAGGCTATTAGGATTGTATTCACATTTAAAGCCTGACGCACTGACTGAAATGTTTACAAAGAATATAAAATATTTAGTACAATAACAATACAGTCTGGAAGCCTATAGCCATGGCCGCTAGAGGCGGTAGTGTAGCATGTTGCCAGTATTTTGACAAAGCTACGCGTGTAATCAAATATCATAGACTTCAAAATACTGGCAACAGACTTTAAACGTTAATACAATCCTAATAGCCTGTATTAAATAATGTATATAGATGAGCAAAAAATGAGTAAAATCATAGGTCACCTAGTGTATTTTTATAATATTCGATTTCTATAATCTATTAAGAACTAGCTGATGTGTACCCGGCCTTGCTAGGGATTTTTTTTTTAATAAAGTTATGAAGTTGTGAATTTTTGCTTGTCATTTGGGTGCCATAATTGATTTGACAGCAAAAGTAATGCCTTGTGATGAATATTACTATCTCTAAACAAAGAAACATTCATTAATTGATAAACTAAAGTTCTTAAAAACTTAAGACAAGATTTTTGTGCATAGCGCAAAGGGTAACAATTATTATTTTTATAAACAATAATTATTAATCTAAAATATTAGAAGGACATTAGAAGGGTGCGGGTTCGAGTCCTGCCGGCGACATTTATCTTTGCTCGGAAGGTTTTTTCAATTTGGATGAGTGTTTTAGATTAATAATTATTGTTTATAAAAATAATAAAGAAACTTAATAAAGAAACTTAATAAAAATAATAAAGAATATTCATTCAAAATTTTTATTTCATTCCAAAAATTTATTTTGTTCAACATATATATCCTAAATAATAAAGTTCTTAAGTAGGTAAATTCTTTTGTAAAAAACAATAATTTTTCAAAATTAAATCCTTGATTATTTTACCTTTTTTTAGTTTTGAAAATGGCCTTAAACCTTGGCCAGAACTTAATAATAACATTATTAAATTTGATTTACATAAATTCAAAAGAAAAATTATATGGAGAACCATGAATTAAATACAAAAAAAAATTAATTAATCCTTGGTGTTTATTTTTTATAATTTAAAAAATAAAACAATAATTTTGTGTAGGTCACTTTTATTTTATACTTTTGCCGACCGGGTTTCGCTACTACCGTAACTAAAGTATGAACTAAGATACACATGTGTTATAGATTGATAAAAACAGGCGAGTGGAGGGCCAAGGGTGGGAGATCAGCAGGTGCCTGCTGACCGGAAAGTTTGTGTACTTTGTTTATTGAAAATAATTTAAGAATTGCACTTTTATTTATTTTTTATGTTTGCTGATAACTGCTGAAAGTTAATCCCAGAAGACTGAACTTACCACAGCCGAAAATATGTGTATTCCAATGAAGTGTAAAGCTTCAATACGTAAAATATACTTTTAATAACTCTGTTCTCTGTTTTCGAGAGCAAAATATGGTTTCGTGGATGAAGAATTCGGTTATAATTAGGATAGGCGCTATTACAAATTTACATATATAGGTAAGTAGGTAATGCCATTATTGGTGATTATTGATCAATTTGTGCAGTGCACGCGCTCAGGTCGGCTGTGACGACTATTGACTTCGGCAAACCGGACTCGATACGGATCATTTATGCAAATCGGGTCATTTTTGTGGATGGGAATTTAGGCCGACCTCAAACGTCATTCAAAATAATCAATATGATTTGTAACAATCGTACGTACCATGGCAATTTTTGTTCCGAATATTATTTGAAAGGCAGCTCAATCAATATTAACTAGGTGTAACATGTAATTTAATAGTAAAAAAGATAAGTCCGGTATTTGCTGAGATGTATTGAAGGACGTTATAAGGGCCAGTTTTGCTGATTATTCTATTTTCTATACCGATCAGATCAGAGTGTTGAAGATTGATATTCCTGCTTACCAACGGCCGTTTATTTTGATTCATGCAAAAAAAAAACATCGTCACAATAATGCATGTTTTGTTTTATTTTGTGAAGTTCAAACACAAATATTAAAATATTTTCCGATCATACTCTGAAGAACTTAATTTGCCACATTACACAATAAAACCATATCCAAAAAAGGGTTCGTAAGTATGATATTTTACCATTCAAAGCATTGTTTATAGGGCTGATACTTTATTTAGTTTAATGCATTTCGAGTTATTAGAGAAATTTTAAGTTTAAAATAAAATATTTTGAATGACTTCAAGAGATTTATAGTTACTTAGTGGCGTCATTATTAATAACAATTACTGTGTACTGTGCATACTGATGAGGAAAGCTTCACTTTCGAAACATGTTGATATTTATATATTAAAAACAGTGGTATAAACAAAATAATTCTTATTAATTTAATTTGAATGTGACTGTTTTTGATTTCAAACGAAACTCTATTTCTTTTTATCTTTTATTGCTGATTTCTGAAAATTTTCACGGATATTTTTATACGTAGACCACTAATTGCTTTTAGACCCCCAGGGAAAAATACTCTTCTATCCTTACAAAGAATTTTTCGTAATTGCTTTTCTTGCTAACATAGAAGTGTATTTATTCTATGGGCGACAAATATCAAAGTCCACCCCCATACAAACTAAAAAAAAACGGTGCTGGATTAAAATTATTACATAGAATAAGTTATGTCAAGTTCTATCAAATTATACTAAGTCCATTAGAAGTCATAGAGAGTAAGGACAAAACTAAACACCGGTCAGTGGCTAAGGTGGTATCACGTCTGGGTCCGACCCAGGCATCGTGAGTTCAATTCCTCGGATGGCTAAGTCCTCCATCACAACACAAGTAACATCTTTCGCTTAGTGTGATGGTAGTAGGAGATTTTCAAATACAGCAGGTTATTCGTAACCTGGAATGTTAGTCTTTCTTTAAAAAATAAGAAAGGGTTTTTCAAAATCTCATACGTTCAGTAAACGATCCATATCAATGTCCCCGCGGACCTACAAAAGAAAGCACCGAATCACATTAAAAAATTCGAGTGTAATTGAGTCATCATCTTTTCAAATTCCAGTAACCATCAATATACATTTCAATTCCTCCCAAGTTCATCAATATAGATTTCAATTCCACACAAATCCATCAATATATATTTCAATTCCTCACAAATCCATCAATATACATTCAATTCCTCACAACTCCGTCAATATACATTTCGATTCCTCACAATTCCTTCAATATGCAATTCAATTCCTCATAAGTCTATCAATATACATTTCAATTCCTCACAAGTTCATCAATATACATTTCAATTCCTCACAAGTTCATCAATATACATTTCAATTCCTCACAAGTTCATCAATATACATTTCAATTCCTCACAACATCATCAATATACATTTCAATTCCTCACAAGTCCTTCAATATACATTTCAATTCCTCACAAGTCCATCAACATGCAATTAAATTCCTCACAAGTCTATCAATATACATTTCAAATCCTCACAAGTTCATCAATATACATTTCAATTCCTCACAAGTCCTTCAATATACATTTCAATTCCTCACAAGTACTTCAATATACATTTCAATTCCTCACAAGTCCATCAATATACATTTAAACTCCTCCTAAGTCCAGCTAGTATTTATCGGAAGGAAAATTATTACTCAAAATTCCAAAATAGAAATAGGGTTTATGGTTTAATAATAATTGGATTACTTCTATAGCGCCGTTTTCGTGGGAAAATCACTTCACGGGCGTTTTGTGCGGTTTATTTACTATAGTTAACTTTTTAATTTAAGTTAGTAGTTTACTGTTTTCAACAATGAAATGTCACTATTGTCAGAAAAAGGGTAAAAA
This sequence comes from Halesus radiatus, assembly GCA_022606495.2. NCBI lineage: Eukaryota > Metazoa > Arthropoda > Insecta > Trichoptera > Limnephilidae > Halesus > Halesus radiatus. Next base: position 219,071 of record JAHDVE020011859.1, read on the forward strand.
AAATTCTTCTTTTCTCATCGTTCACTTTTCACAGATTTTGATACGCAACGACCAGTGGTGTGCAGTTCACAAAGGCTAAAAAACTGTGCCTACCCTAAGAAACACGAAACATAAAACGAGAATAAAAAAATACGACAAATTTCCGATCAAAATGTATTTTTTCATGAATAAGTATTTTGGCAAGCAACTTCTACGCTCATTTATTCAATTGGCCCCATCAATCAGCGGAAAATGATGATTAAATGGCCATTTAGATATATTCAATGCACAATATTAATAACCGAACCTTGAAAAACTACACGCAGCCTACCTTTAGTCATATCGCAATGCACGCCACTGGCATCGACTCATATAATATAACGTTTTGTATTAGCACTGATCTATAATTATCACAGATATATTTTTATATGATAATACATTTATTTTTTTCACGTACCGAATTTTGCAAGAAAAAAATAGTTTCACTAAAAGAGAAACAGTATTGTTATCATCCGTTTAGAATCCGCGGCAAACAAAAGTACCGGGCGTCCCAATGCGGGTTGTTCCGACTAAGGAATACAGATAACGAAGGGATGGGACGGCGAGGGTCGCACGGGCCACCCGGTACAACAGGGTAGGTACAGGGCGCGCCGCATTTATCACGGCCCCGACAGCATGTCCAGATGGACGTGATAATTTTGAAAAATGGGACGCTCGTAATTCAAAATGATAAATATGCAAGAATTGTAATACAATTTTAATTTTTTGAAATGTGTAACATTTTTTATTCTGCGGAATATAATTATTACTTAACTTACATGTTTCGAAAGCCATGCTTTCATCGTCAGGAATATTTGAATACTAAAATAATAATATATGTATTCATATATTCCTGACGATGAAAGCATCGATTTCGAAACATGTAGATATCAGGGTATATTTATGAAGTGGTGAATACTAAGTATATTTTAAAATTCATTTCTTAATAATGACGCCACAAAGTGAATAAAAATGAATCGTTTGAAGAAATTATAACTTATATCAATTTCTAACAATAAGCCGCAACGCTTTTTTACTTTATTTTAAAGTATAAGACACTCTCATCTGAGAGTTGAGCTAAGTATAGAGACAAGGTTGGCAGAGTACAAATCAGTGTATCGCCCCACGCTTACTTATGGTCACCAGATCTGGATGTTGAACGAGTGAACACGTTCCAGGGTCCAAGCTGCCGAAATTAAATTTTGAGGTGTTGCAGGATTTACAAAACGAGATGGAATAAGAAGCTCAATAATCCGGAAGGAGTAAGCATCGAACCACTGGTACTCTTCATAGAAATGTCGCAACCGAGGTGGCTCGGGCACGTATTAAGAATGCCGTAAGGTTGAATTTCGCAGAAAATTCTGAGTGCTGTTCCATATGGAAGACGTAAAGTGAGCCGACCCAGACAAAGGTGGGAGACGCAACTCCAGAGGCTGTGGGAGGAGAGGCTAAACCTACTATAGAAGGATGCCGTTGACGTAGGACAGGACAGGGACTCCTGGAGGCACATTGTCAGTACGATGGGTCCCCGACCCCAGTAGGACAAGGGAAAGAAGACGTATGTGTGTATGTAAGATTCTCTCAGCATCGTCTTGTTGAGACACTTATTAATTGTTTTTGTGTTTAATTCATAGAACTCCTTTTAATTTTTTTTTTAATTTAATGTAAATCAAAATTAATAATGTCATTAATAAGTTCTGCAAATATTTTTAATTTTTATTATTGTGACAGCTGTTTCGGCGTTTAAACCATTTTCAAACTGCCAAAGCTAAAACTGCCAAAGCAAGAATTTCAAAGGCAGTTTGAAAATGGCCTTAAACGCCGAAACAGCTGTCACAATAATAAAAACTAAAAATACTTGCAGAACTTAATAAAAAAAATTGTTGAGACAACCATTAAGAATCGAAACTTAGGTTTAAATGGATTTAGCTATGTTCAGTGACAAGATCCCAATGGCCAGGTATTTCGCGATCTACCTGTTTACTCTCTCCTTCGACTGTTTCCGGGTATTTTGCACCTTGCAAAATCATTTCCATCGTAAGTTATGAAGCATTGAAAAAATCATTTAACTGTCGAAAAATAAGACAATTCAGAACAGATTTCAAGAGGCAGATATTTTCCATTCGTTATCTATCCTATTTCACACTCCTTGCTCTTGTTTATCTCCCTTTCCTCGACCACTTCCTTCAACCTTACAACAATCTCAAAGGGGAACATCATAGCTCCGATAAGTTGGGACTCTTGTGCGGTTCTCGCATAAAAAAATCCTTAAGTAATATTACAAAAAATACAAAATAATCGTTAAAGTCATCGACAAACTTATCAATGGTTTAATTTTCAATTTATTACGTCGCTTGTTTTGACAGGAATTGCTATCGATTCAATTAATCCAGGATTAAAGTCTAATTTACTATCCATTGAGCTGTTAGTCGATATCGGCGCGCTACCATGTGCGGGCGTTCATTAATCTTACTTGCAGAAATTATCGTTAATAATGTGTAATGCTCAGTGGCGTGCAGTCCATGAAGGCTGGAAAGGTGCGATTACTCTAAGAAAACTAACCATATAAAAATAGAAAGGATATCCTTGTCCCGAGGAGCAATACAGCAAAATATCAAAAGACATACACATATCTGAGACAGAAAAAGTATAATAAAATCCCTCCAGAAATAAAAATTAAAATCTGCAAAACGTCATACTTCGGTTCAATGATAACCAAATGAATTGGCTTGGGAAGAGGGGAGTCGGAAAAATGATTAAATTATAGTAATTTAAATTTATTCATACCTATTTTTTATAACACTTAGTAGATAGATTGAAGAAAAACAATAATTACAGAATAATACACCACACGTAACTAATTGCAGCATATGGTTCCTTAGAACAGGAAATCTACCTAGCTACGAACTAATTATCGACTTATCGATATAATAGCACTTGTACACATTTGAATTGTATTCAATTGTTTAAATTGTCAGTAGTTATGTACTTTCTATTATGTTATATGCTATATAAATGTATTGTAATAAAAAAATTATTACAATTTTTTTGCATTTTTATACCTAGAAAAAAAACGAGGAAGGCAATAAAACAATACGACGAGTTTCTGATCAAAATGTATTTTTCTATAAATTTGGTAAGGAACGCTCATTAATCGATGATGATAATAAAATTGTCATTTTCAAAGATTCAATGCAAAATAAATTCATACAAAAACTATATAGAGTCTACAGGGTCATGGGGCAATGGACGCCACTGGTAATGCTTACTCACGGTAAACAGATGAATACTTTCGGATTAGGGACCGGATTCTGGCAGATACATGGGAGATTTAGGACCAAGTGGTGGTAATAATGATTTATCTTGGAATAGTGATGGGCAAATCACGGTCTGCGAACTTATTGTAGTACGGCCTTTTATTGGTGATCCGCGTTGTCTTTTGAAATCATGTCAATAATCGAACTTTCCTTTTTCCTTGCATGAAAATTTGCTATCTATTTAATCACCCCGCCGTTTCACCTCAGAAATAGGCAGAGAGGATAGACCGCCACACAACTCTGTCTTGGCACCCACTTCTTGTTTCATTCACATGCACACGTCGTTTCATACATACTTTTCTGTTATTGTGACTCTTGTCATGACCCGACTCAAGTATTTGATTCACTTGACAGTGTCATGGAGCGTCCCAAGACGTCTTCTATTATTCACGTTCGCGTCATATATTATCCTTGTACTCCTTTCTCCGTTTATCCGCTCCACATATTCAATACGCTTTCTTCATTCAACCTTGCATTCTTTCCGGATCTCTAGCAGTTCACCTTCATCCTTCCTCTGCCAGTTCTACGCCTCTCTGCTATATGTGGGTTAATATCAGCACTCCGTTGTATATATTACGTAACTTGGCAAAAATAAAGTCGTATTATTATTTTTTTACCGACCAATGCTATTTTTTCCCCTCTGTTGTAGAGACTTGTCAATTCCTAGTTCCTACCCAGCCGCATCACGTGAACGATAAACGCAGGTTGTCCGACACGTGAGACGTTGGAAATAGACGCCAGTTGGTGATTGTACAATACCGCAGAGCCTTCATGCAAAATACACTTATTTTTAAATTATTAAAAAAAAAACTTTCAATAATTTGGTTTGATTATATATAGATGATATCAGAATTAATAATAAAAGAGTTTGCAAAAATTAACACACAAAATAAAAAAAGTATATTTTCATATGAAGCAGTAACTTGGTGATGTCACATTATAATTTAAAAAAGGAGTATCTTAGTTCATAGTTTAGTATTATACTGCCCCGAAGAAGCTACGGCAGTATTGAAACACGGTCGGCAAAAGTAAATACCAAATAAAAGTGATGTAAACAAAGTTATTGTTTATATTTTTAAAAAAAAAGTAATTAAAACAAGAAAGGTTAAAGAAAAATGATTTATTCACAAGTTTTCTGGTAACTTTCAAATCTATTATAACAATGTAACATGTTAATATTAATACGTATTTTATTGAAGGGTGTTACGTTCTTCACACAGTAGGTATAGGTACTACCAATAAAGAACAATTGCTCTGTTCGATAATCGATACTAATCGACTAAATTCAAAGAAAGAGATTTTTATGTTAAATATTAGGATTTCAAAATATATTCCTTTGTCACTGTCTTCTATCAGAAAACCAATACAAACACTATTTTCAATAAAATAAAATAAACCCATCGATCAATAGTCGAGTACGAAAATCCTCCAAAGTTTAAACTGATAAAACATAAGAAGAATGTATGTGAAGGTATTTAGTTCTTGCCTGGAACGTCGGTCTTCTTCCTCATCGGAATAATTGTGCGTTTTGTCTTCTTGTTCGGTCTAGGAATTGCGTTGTTGATCAGCAAACTTTTGCTATACTGCAAGTCATTGTACATTTCTCTATAAGGTGCTAGAGCGTCTTCAATCCCTTTCTTAGATACAAATCCGCGCTCCATAAAGGGGTCGACATCGAAGAGCAAGTCTTGGAGGTCCTTGGCTAATTTAAAGCCTTTTTCCAAACTCTCTAAGGTCAGCTGGTTCTTTAATATCCGACTTTGGTCTTCAACATCATCGTCGCTCACCGCTCCTAGTTCTTCAATTTCTTCTGGAGTCAATTCATCGTCGTGGGAATTCAACAGTTCGTCTACATCCCCGGATTCCAGATCTTTGAATCCCTCTCCTCCGACTGCTTGTCCGAGTTCGACTATCTTGTCGACGATGTGATGCACGGCTGGGAGATGACTTACATCTATCACAGCATCTTTCCAAAGTACATTCCAACAGGCGTTGATTGTCGGTGGTCTGATTGCTTCTAGAGTTTCTTTAACGAGCTTCAAACACTCCGCTATGTTATAATCCCACCAAAGTTCGCTGACATATAGAAAAGGATTAATTGTTTTAGCATCCACAATGCGGGTGAAGACGCGAAGAGTATAAATCGCCCTGAATAGTCCAATTAAACCTTGGTCGAGAGGCTGAATAATTTGCGCTGTATATTCTGGTAAAAAGACAACTTTGACATTAGGATCTTCGTCTTGTAGCTTAAAAGGATGACATACCTTAGTGTCCAAAATCAAAAGAATTCTAAACGGAATGTTTTTAGCGGCCATGTATACTTTGACTTCTGGGATAAAGCAGCTGTGGAACCAGTCCAGGAATTCGTCTTCCGTGATTTTGGTTTGAGGGTTGACTCTCCAGAACACCGGCAGCTGGTATCTGTTCTTCCTCCTGAGAGCTGCGGGGTTCAGTGTTCGGTATACCACCATTGGCTTCACCATGCAGTTACCGGAAGCATTTGCGCACAGCAAAAGGTGGAGCTTATCATTTGAAAACTTGGAACCTGGCGTGTTGTCTTCCTCTTGCGACAGAAAAGTCTGTTTCGGCATTTTCTTCCAAAACAATCCAGTCTCGGCAGCGTTAAACACTTGATCCGGAGTATAATTCTTAAGATCCAAGATCTTCTTCAGTTGGGAGGTAAACTTCTCGGCTTCGTGATAGTCCAGGTGTGTGGCTTCTCCTTCTTCAGCTTTCATTTTCAAATTATCAGCAAAAAGATTTACGACTTCTATTTCAACATTATTAACGGCATTATTGATTTGATCGAGGTATATAAGAGCGGGTTCTTCCGGAGTGGCATTATAAAGCGTCACCCTCTTTTTGAACTTTTCGTACCAACCTTTACTAGCGACGAATGTAGTTACTTTCTCGGATTTGGTGTCTTCCTTGACTTCTTCTTCAGATTTGTAAAGATCGTAAAGTCTCTTGGCTTCTTTTCTTATGATGGTTCCGTCGATTTCTATGCTCTTGGAGTTTTGATCGTCAATCCATTCTATGAGGACTTTCTCCATCCGTTGAAGAATGGCATCCCGCGCATAGAATGTCATCTTGGCGTTGTGTGGAGCGCCGGCAGCGACGCTCGATCTGATTTTATCTTCGCACTTCTTGACTGATCTGACGGTTCCTTCGCTGAGGCCGAAGTTCCTCGCGACAGTAGTAGAACCTTCTCCCTGAGCGAGTCTGTCCAAGATGGCCACTTTCTGTATGAGGGTTAAAGCCCTTCTTTTCATGACGACTCGGTCCACTTCATCCACGTCCCTCGCTTTGCGTTTCGCGCTCATCGTACGTGCAAAATAAGGTACCGACAAACGTTCGGACCGCTCGATAACCGATCTCGCACTGAGCGGCCGTGGACCGTGTTGGAGCGGGGCGCGCGGGCGGGGACCGCGTAAGAGTGAGACGGCACCGTGTACAAAAAGTGACGCGTGCAAGAGCGAAACAGCGAATCGTGAAGTTACGTTAACGGAAACTACAGGGCTTATCGGAAATCGCTCACGGAATTAATCATAAAAAAAAGAACTAAAATAAACACCCTTTTCAATTCAACAATTTATAAACACTTTAATTAGGCATTAAAAAATCATTATCATAACAAAATATGTTCGTCGTGTCGTAAACGGTTTTTAGTATCGCGTTCAGACACGCGAGTGTTAACACGACTTTACGAGTGCGAAACCTAAAATCGATAAACCGCTTTATTTATGCTTCATTTATGAAATACTATATTTTCGTTATAACGATATTTTCACTCCCTAAAAATGAAGGACGAGTGCAATGATAAAAACAAAACGCGGATTAAACAACATATTATGAATAATTTCACTTCGAGTGCGCTTTGCTGTAATTAACTTTAAATAATGATTTACTCTCCGTTCAGTGGTCTGTTTGCCTAGAGTGCTTCTTTCACATTCTTAACATATTCTTTTCACATACCTATTCTATTCAAATATTCTGTTAATATATTCTATTCATATATATATTCTATTTACATATTATATTTGATCCACTTGATAGTGCCATGTCTTCCTCGGGAATCTCGGGCTTCTTCCATTCACATTCGCGTCATATATTCTCCGTACACTCCTTTCATCGTTCATTCGCTCTGCATACCCAAACCATCTAAGCGTCCTTTTCCATTACAATTACACCGGCCTTGCAATATTTACGAATCTCAAAATTTTTCATACGAAGCATATTGTTTATGTTTTATTTTACTTTTTATTCCAGAAGGTATGCAGAGGTAGAGCAATGTAATTCTTTCCATAAATGATAATAATACAAACAAATAAATAACAATAGGTACGTTAAATAAGAGGAAGAAAAAAAGAAAATTATAGAAAAAGATTAAATAGTAAAATAAGTTTATTCGCTAAGAGAAAAAATAAATAAACAAGTTTATGGAGGATATTTGACGGTACCGTTTCCAAAGGACAAACAGGGGAGACTCCATCCATGCAGCCGTGGCCGTAATGATGGTATTCTTGGATTGTCGTACTCTGTACTATAAGCTTCCCATGCGGTGGCGGAGAAGTGCCCTGAAAGGGTGCACTCGTCCTCCCAGGAACATTTCCGCAGCGCTGCTGTATCTTGGTAGACGGAATAGGTGGCGATATGCATATTGTAGGTGACTCTTATCTTATGCCATTGGGACGCAGTGTAATGCACCCAGAGTTCTGACGTATACAGAGATGTGCAGAATCTGTTGAACAGTATTCTTTTGACGTTTGCGCTTCAAATGTGAAAACGCCTTGACAGCACACCTGCTCTAACGGATATCGCTCTTCTCTGTCTCTCCATATCCTCAATGTCCTTCAGGTCCTCTGAGATAATATGTCCCAATATTTGACGCTACGAACAACTTCCATTTTCCTCCCGTCTAACCATACTGAGGGTGTTTGTATGAATTCGTTTTTACATTTGAAAACCATAACGATGGTTGTGGATTTTTGCAAAATCATCACATACACGGAGTAGTTTCTTTAGTGCGCTAAGTGATGGTGTTATATGCAGTCTATACAAAGCGATACAAAGAGAACACATTCAAAGTAACCAGCGGTGCAAAAATGGCAACATTTTAAGCCAGGAGTTAGTTTACATTCAGCAACGAGAACATTCTGACTTTACATAAAAAAGTGTAAGGAGGAGACCGAAACCAAGCAACTGCCGGAAGCTTGAGAATGAGATTTGAAGCGGGTTTTAAAATCCATTTTTTTTTTAAATATCAAAAATAAAATATAACTTCATGTACGTGTAGTAGTAACGTGTAGTACGTAAAGTTATTTTGAATCTCCATAACTTATTTAGTTGCGGTTTTCTTGTTATTCGATATCCCTAGAATGTAACCATTCAAGTACATAAAGTCATAAAATATTTTCTTACTCCTTTGTTATTTATACCTACTTTATATTGGATTATTTACCCCCGTAGCTTATACAAAATTTTTATAGGATAATGTCGAAAATGTTCATGAATATTTATGTCATAGATTTAATTTGCATACATATAGTATAGCTGTTATTTTATAATTATATTAGGTTAGGTTAGTTACTATAAAGCGTTATTCTTATAATGACTTATTAATAAGATTTATCGACAGCAGGTATTTTTAAATAATTTTGTTTTCAAAGTCCGTTTAAATTCAGTCGAATTCTGGATATTAGTAAGAGCTGGGGGTAATTTATTCCAAATTAACAGGATACAGGAAGAATAATAAATAAATAGTGGAAACTTGCATTGTATGGAAATAAGACGTGCGCGGGCTTCGTCGCGTTCTATCCTGCCTCAGGATTTTAACAGCTGGTGCTAAGTATGCCTTTGTTTGTTTAAAAACAAATTTAAACAAACATTCCATGATTACGAAAAACCTGACAATATTTGAAAATCTCCTACTATCATCATAATATACTTAGCGGAAAATGTCAACATCATAAAAATAGCTACCAATAATATGAGATTAAAAATGGAAAATAATATTCACAAACCTTGAATTTGAGATATGATATCGGTGAAGATGACACAAATTGAACTTGTCTCATTAGCTAAGTTGGTTGAGCGTTGCCCCGGATAGGCAGAGGACCTGGGTTCGAGTCCCAGATGCGACTGAAATATTTTTAGTTTCTGTCCTTTTGTCCGATTTCATCTTTCATTTAGGTTTGTTAATATTATTTTCTTCAATGATTAATTATTATTACTGTCTGTATCTGTATGTTATCTTTAAATACATATGTTTTTAAATCAGGTCGTTTCCCCACAGGGGTAGGTAGAGTGGATGGACCGCCAAACAATTCGGTCTTGCTACACACTCCTTGCTTCATTCACAATTCATACATACTCTTTCGTTATTCTGACTGTGACGTGGCCCGACTAAAGTATTTGGTTTACTTGATCGTACCGTGTCTTCCTCAGGCGTCCCCGACTTCTGCCATTCACAATAGCGTAATATATCCCCATTGCGTTCGTATTTTGTTCATCCGTTCTACATTCCCGAATCAACTGCTATAATACGAACATGTGCTTAGTTTGGCAGTCGAAAATCATGTAAAATCCTTTTTTTTCGTTAAAAAATAATGAAATAGAATATTTGAATCTAAGTGTACCTTTCTTAATCTTAGCAAAAAAAAATCTGTAGGTTTGAAGTTGTCGTATCAGTGATGCGAGAAATGCATCGACTTACACAGATTTTTTTATTAAAACTAGTTGACCTTTAGATATTAACTGCCCGAGTCTCATTTTGCATTAGACACCCCTCGTACGTCTAGGTCTAGATCGTGGATTCCAAAACAAGTGGTATTTATTGAGTGCGCGATGCATTGCTGCTAGTATGAACATTTCTAAACACTTGCACATGAACGTGCATGAGTGGACGCGATTCGCCTTAAGTGCACAGTAGGCTGTAGGCTTGTCGAGCGAAACTTAGTACGGCGCTTTACTATGCGTGCAGTCCAAATGAACTCCGATTTACATCTCATGGACCCCCTTCTTTTTCTCCCTGCCGTGGACCTCCTGAAAATCTATGTGGACCCCCAGGGGTCTGTACGGACCACTTTGGGAATCTATGGTCTATATGATCTTATCTACTGAATTCAGTCCATCACTGCCAGTCCCATGTCTGATTTGCAAACATCAGGGTTGGCATCACAACTCTACCGTGAACTGCTAGCCTCTCTTTCTTTAATAACAATTATACGTACATCACCCACCCACAAAGAAACTAAATAGCGCAGTTTAAAAGCGTATAGCAGACAGAATACCCCTATTTCCTGCGGTTAGTAAATACGTAGGTAAAATAAATGTGAATTTACCATGCCACTGTTGTGCATGTGTTGCGTAGTATAAATACGTCTGTGACTCACACATACTTCGATAGCTTTACGGCCACGCCGGACGGATACGTTGCCATTGATACTTCGCTGTATAGTATTTTCCTATAGGGTTGTATATTGCGTGGTATGTTTGTAGAGCAGTGATACACAACCGGCGGCCCATGTGACTAAATAAAAATAAACAACGTTAATTTGCTGATATCATCTCGAGCCTGCAATTATTTTCGCCTGTGGCGCTTTCTTTATAGGTACGCGCTGTAATAAAATTTTAAATGGGTTCCATTTTATAGGGGTACACGACGTTCTTTTAGGTGACATAGAAGTAACGGAAGTGAGTGATCATGTTCGTATTTCCGGGTGCTATGATCAAAATACTAACGGTTTCCGTTATATTTTACAAAATACAAAAGGGTATCGCTACAAACTTGTCTGTCTCTAATATTTTGAATCAGCAGCCCAAAATTACAAGTTTTTACATGTTCCTTAATTTTCAGAGTGATAAAAATCGACAGCATTTATTGTTTTTTTTTTAATATTCTATGATTGCTTTATTAAATGTTACGGAATTTAATGTACGTTTCGCCAAATACCAAGACGATACCCGATCAAATTTTATTTGAAAATGATTATAATTATCGTCCCAGGAAGCACAGTAAAAACTTCCCAAAGTCTACCTAGGTACCCTACCCCTGTGGCCCACGAATATTATTGAAAATTGAAAATTTTACCCTCCGGCTAAAAAGGTTGTGTATAACTGTTGCAGGGTGTGCCATTTTATGTTTTGGTTACGTGCCAATGCCACCGTGTATAATTAATTGTAAAGCGACTTTTTTACAGTTTATCGATGAATTACATATTAAAGTTTTATTAATACAACAATGTAAAGTACAACATCATTATTGCTTACAAAAGTATGAAATGTACCTTGTAGTGTTCCAGAACATATTGACCTTCCCTTTAAGTCTACTATCAAAATATGATATAAAGTGAGATCTAGTGTTCTCTCTAAAACACGAGTAATATGAGGACCGTCATTTGGTTCCCGATACGGAACAACTAGAATCGGCAGGTTAATTAATAGGCCTTCCACACTGGTTTGCCCGATACTAAAAAAGCCATGGCGTAGAAAGATTCGACCATCCTTTCCAAAAGTCAAGCCTACCAACTTTAGGAAAGGACGACTGGATGATCGAATAATAATAATAATAATTGGAAGATTTCTATAGTGCCGTTTTTGTGAAAAATCACCTCAAGGGCGTTGTACAAATATTACTTCCTATTCTTTAACTAATTATGTACAGACAGACACAGAAAAACATACTTGCCTGGCAGGTCGCTTCACATGAACAGTTTTATTAGAAAATTTAAGTACAAAGATGAAAGTTTTACAGTTGCTAATTTATCCTCCTTTTCTATTGATGTTACATTTATTAGAAGGTTGGTGGCACAAGAAGAGTTGATATTGATAAGTTGATAAGCATAAGAAGCTTTTAATAGATATTAACTTTTTTTTTTACAATATTAGTTATTTACAGTGTTGCGGGCTGTGGACGCATTTGCGCACCGATGCGTGAATTTTTAAACTTTTTCTATTTAATGACTTTAGGTTAACACTAACCGGCTGGCCTAGCTAAGCAATTTACGACTGCATTTCTTCAATTTATGAATACGATTGTCTGAAAAGATGACCTCACATTCACTGATACTTATACTCTGGACACATACATTAATAATTGTTGAAGATGTACGAGTATGCAATATTCTGTTTGTATTTGTATTCCGAGCAGTCGAAAATATCAACTATGTCTGAAAATGTATTATCATTGAATTATCATTGAATCGGAGTTTTATCGTTGTTGGCAAAGGGTTTAAAAATACGTAGACTAAATGGGCTTCCACACGAATGATTTGCCCAGTGGTTTCGCAATAAATGAGCAAACCGAGTTGTGTAGCGGCAAAATTCTGGCCCAGAAGAGACGTGGCCACAGGAAAGGAGAACGGAATACTGGGCCATTACTAGACCTAATATTTCAGGTCAAAACTAAGCGTGTAGCGGCAGCCATTATCCGGGGCAGCAGTGTGGCCGATGGCAAAAAAATATAATTTGACTTTCTTGTTTTTGAGTTGGTAATAAAGGCAATACTCCTGGTCCTCGCCGAGCGAAGCTGTCTTGGAATTTGAAATGTCACTCTGAAAAGCACTTTATTTATTTTTTTGAAATAGAAAATGAAAGATACCTATGTTAGTTACAATCCTTAGATATATATTTTAATTACAAATTAAATACAATTTTGCATAACTTTTATTTAATTTTTAAATTACATATGTTTTATTCTTTTATTTGAATTTCCTCGCTAAAGAAATTCAACTTGGAACCAGTCCGTCTTATAATTCGAAAAGTTGATATATTTTTTCCAATTAATATACCCATATTATATAAACTAAGGTTTTTTGTTCGTAAAAAATAAAATAAAATTCTATTCCGTCATACTCGTATGTGACTTATAACCCCCAATTTAGCAAATGACCACCAAAATAAATGTTCTTTTTCATGGATTATTAATATCAATAGTAGTCATTGTAGCTGTTAAATGTAAGTTTTTGTTTTTGTGTTGAACACGGAGGTGTACGCGTAAAGTGCGTGCGCTCTCGCTGATATTCATATGATTACTGACAACTGCAGCAACTAGGAGCGAGCCATTGGACACACGCTCTCGCCGACATTCATATGATTACTGACAAATACAGACTGAAGTAACTAGGACCGAGCCATTGGACATACGCTCCTGGCTATGTCCACATGACCACTGGTGAAACCTACCGTGTAGCGGCAAAACGCAATTTCGGCCGGGCCATCCAGCAATTGCGCAAACCATTCGTGTGGAAGCCCTACACAGTTCAATTTTTTCTCACATTTCGTACGTCAGAATTTACTCAACTGGGTTAACGTAATGAAATCGAGAACTGGAGTTAGACCTGTTTACCTATGTAGGACTTTATAGGTTGATTACAAACACACTCATAACACCGTGTATTTACACACACTACCGAGGGTCATAGTGGGAGGGTGTTGTGAGTACAACCTTCTAGGGGTGGGGGTTGTGGGGTATCCTCCCCAGCCTCTCCTCGGATAGACAGGTGAAGGAGTTGCATTACGGTTCAGTGGTCGGGGGAGGGAATGGTTCCACTATGTACTACAGAAAGGTACAGTATATTATATACTACAAGATACTAGATATACTAGGGTAGCGATTCTCAAACTGTAAATTCGGAATCGATATAATTAATAAAATGATTAAATAACGACATTTTCGTTACCTTCATGCTTTATCGACTGCCTAATGTTTCTTAATCGCTATAATCTACTATCCGTTGATAGGTAAGTTAGTAGTAACAGTTATTGTTAGTAGCAATCCATAATATAGTTCTGATTCCAACCTTGATCCATTTCAGTGAGGCAGGGAACTAGCAACGGTAGGATGAAAGTAGACTGAGCGCAGTAGAAACGGAACCCCTGTCTGGGTGTCATGATGTTGAGTACAAGTATATTTATAATACTCACACTTGACATACAATTTCATACAGTTATCACAGATATATTATAGTACCTGTGTGTGACGACTCTATGTGATTGTATGGCGAGCGATATGGTGAGATATGCCACGCCCACACATTATATTAACTGTGTGTACTAAGCACTAATGTGCCTGTCTTTAGACGCCGTGTCTGTTTAATATCGGGCAAACCAGTCGTGTGGAAGGCCCATAGCATCGATAAACAACTTAAATATTCTAGCACAGCTTACATCGCTCTACAATAATTAATCCAATAAATATGATTATTATAAAGACTTGATATTTTATACGACCTCTAACCCTTTACCTTACGTGTCTGGCAGAATGTAATTATTATTGACAAAGACAGGGGGGTTTATGTAAGGAACGACAGTTTGACAAGGCCCGGGGAGTATGGGGTAGGGGGCGTAGGGGGCAAGTCTGCTTGCTGCCAGGGAAGTGAGTAGCGACTAGCAAGGTCACAAGGGGGCGGCGGAGAAAGGCTGCTAGTATTACGATTCATCGAGGGTAGCGCGCACTTGCGTCAAACAAACTAGGAAACGTGAGGTGACCAAATGCTAAAACTATACATAATATTATTACCACGTTTACTAAAAGTATATTATCTTTCGAAAAATATATAAACATGTGTATAGAAGCGAGGGTGGAATTTTGTTTTAGACGAAAATGTCAAGGATTTAAATCCCAACATTTCAATTAGTCCCGTTCAAATTGAGAAAGTAAAAACAAAAATTCAATCATGATTTTTTAATTAAAAAACTGACCTTTTAGTCATGTCGTGTCGACTTCTACCAGACTTAATTAAAAATAAACACGGGTTGTGTCACACAATTATACGCTAACCAAATAATTAAACCTTTGAATATAAACATTATCCTGAATGGAAAAAAGTGTAGCTTCAAATAAATAAATGCAATTCAAAGAAACTACATTTTTTTACTCTAAATGTGTTCAGGAATCAATGGTTAAAGTTTGTCAGGTGCGTGCTGTTACTCCCTGTACCCTGTACCCTACTGTGGCACGTTCCAGAGTGGAAGATACTCTCAGTAACACCCTGCTGAAGGACCACCATTCAGAATCGAAATGTAGCTTGAAATGGTTATAGCCGTGTTTAGTGACCAGATCTGAAATTTTTTAAATTTATTTTTCATAGTAATCAATAAAACAGATGTACACTAATATGATAATAATAGCTCGGTTTTAGCGCCCTTGAGGTGATTTTCCCACGAAAACGGCGCTATAGAAGTAATCCAATTATTATTAGGTACTACCCACCATTCTCTTCCTCGTCTCTTTTCCCACCTCATACCCTTCAGCCTCGCAATATACCCTAATTGGGGATGCAAAAGTCCCACTGGCTTCGGTTAGTAGGGAGCAGTTGAGACTCTTGTGCGGTATTCATATTTTAAAACATATTATAAATTTTGTTTATGAATTGTCCCGGAAATCCCAATATTTAATAGGTCACCCCATCAGGAGAGAGCAGGCAGGCTGGGAGACTGGGAGGCTGGACTGTGCACCAGTATTAGTCATGGGGCTGCAACAGGGTGGAACGGGAGGGGGGGGGGGTTGCCGCCCCACCCGCGGGATGCAAAAGGATGCAGCGGAGGCACCCACGATATAAATTTAGCGGCCCGGAGGGAGGGGGCGGGGGTGTGGCGTAGTAATAGTAACGAAAAGTAAGAGTTTGTCTTCAATATCGCTATGAATGGCGTAGGGGATCTAAACACTCAACAGTCCAAGTTATTTGTATAAAAATAATAATGAAAAACTATGAAATATCTTATAATTTTTTAGTATTATACCGTTTTATGAAAAATAGAGAAAAGACCGAACTTACCTTAAAAACTTATAATTGTTTTAGATTTGAAACTATGACTTATAACGTGTATAACAAATCGAAACAGCTATATTATCTTAGTGATGAATGAAGCTTTTCTTAAAACAAAAGACAGTATCGTTTATTAACGAAGATACTCAAAATATAATACAGGAAGCTAATCTCCTTTCTTAACGAAGGTAGTATTTGATCTGAGCTTCCAACAAAGAAGCTACCTAACTGCTTTACCGACAGTGGTCGCTAATGCCATCTGTGCAGATTGGCCAAAACAACATATCTGCAGGTTCGGTATAATATACTAAATCAATGATATTTTTAAAATTTTGCAGGTATCTATGTTTTTAAGGGATATTCCCGCATTTTACTTATTAGAATTCCGTGGGAACCGACGAGTTGCGTTGTCAGTTGTTATTTTATTACAATTGAAATTCATTTTCAAAATATTACTGCCCTTGGTATGGCAGAAATCTCTGACCATTGGTGACAACTACTGTTGGCCTTTAGAAAAAAAAACTTCGTTTCACTTTGTGGGGAATTATTAACTGCTCATACAGCAACGGCAGTTCTAGAGACGTACTTTTTATCCTTATTTAAAATGTATTTTTAACAATTTTTTCTCCAATAAAAATTACTTTGTTAATAAAATTAATATGAAATACTTGGCGTAAAAATGAAATTTGAAATTTTAGATATTAGAAAAAGTGTTAATAGCGAATTAAATATTATCAATAATAAGATATATTTTTAATACTTATCTCTTAAATATATTAAAAATAATATTAATATAAATAATATTCCAACACTTGTGGCACGTTATTGGTAAAGTTAATTAGTTAGTTAAGAAGTGTGGAAGTCGCTCGAGTAAAAGATTTTCTAAAATTGAGTTTCACTGCAGATTAAACCCTAGACTCGTACGATTCCAATCAACGCCTGTGCGTGCAGACCAGACATGCGAATACCTTCAAAAATACAATGGGCCTTACTCACCCATATATACATACTCGTACGTCATACACATATACAAGCGCAAGATACAATCACCCGTGAGTCAGAGGGCGCCCCGAGCAGCATGCTAGGCTACACATCAACGTATCCACTGTCAATATTCACAGCTACGCAAAAAGGGCGATCCTACCTATAGCGCGCAGAAAACGACAACAGAGGATTGAAATGTCCTCTTTTTGCAAGGTGCACTCGTAAATGCGATTTGGATAGACACGATCAAATTACAACATCCCATTGTTTAGTATTTTGTTTGATAAGGTTTTAGTGATGCGGAAATAGATACACATAATAAGGTCTGGCGAAAATTAATAAGACCCGCATAATCAATCAATTGCTCACGATAAAATAAGGATCAGTGCTTTAATTCAATCGTAGTAAACCGGAATGACGTTCCGGTTCACTACATTTTCGATGATCCTGTTGATGTATTAATAAAAAAATACCACAGTGGTATGTGAACTTTAAAGACAATTGTTTCGGTCCTAGCTTTGGATAACAAACAATAAAAAAAAAAAAAATATATATATATATGATAATGCCAGATTTTATTGGTAAAGGTTCCAATAAGAAGCGAATAAGTTTAAACCATTTACAGTAAGAAATGGTTGGCGTTAGCGTTAGCCTTTCCTAAGAAATTAGCAATAGGAAAATATAATACATATAAGTATTATCAATTTCTATAGTATTACAAAGAAAAGTAATATTGTTGTGAACGATCTCAATCCATACATCTTCTTCACAACAAGTCTTCATGACGATGGATGATACTCTTATGAACGAGGAAAGGGCAGCCATGGGACCAATACCAATGTCCTGTAACCGGTAATCTCTATTCAACTGTTCATGTTTTACAACGTCATAATAATTATAAACCCAACCATTGCGCTGTTACCTACTTACATAGAACCTACCTAATTACTTATTTTTGTTATTATATTATGTACATGTACTATACACGTTTATACTCCTCTGTTCAACCGACTATGATAATGTGACGATGGGTAAAACTGTTGCTAATTAATGAAATCAATAAGAACTATTTTGTGTAAATCACTGTTTAATATATAAATATCAACATGTTTCAGAAGCGAAGTTTACCAATTACGCTGTAACCACATACTTATTGTCACATAAATATTATATCAATAACAAATAAGAATAAAATAGTAACTGCAATATCATGCGATGGGCGGTGTTTTCTGATATTGTGTCCTGTGCGTGCAAAATCATATATTCTCAAACTAAAACTTTACAATATAACTTGCTAATCTGGAGTGACCTGCCAGGTAAGTACGTTTCTGTATATGTCTGTACATAATAAGATAAACCCTAACAAGCAGTATTTGTACGCTATACAAATAATCCAATTATTATTATAGTGTACCTACTTAATTCTTTTATACTCTAATTATTATACTCCTTTGTATTTTGTATAACTAATTATAAGATAAATATATCCATAAGTAAAAGCCTCCAAGGCGTCAATAAAAAAATAAATTGTTTTAAGCTGATATCAAGTGCTCGTACCTCTGTTTTTAACATATTCTATAGTAACTTCTGTCGGTGACTCTGCGAACTATTAACACTAGTGAACACTAGAGACATCTATCAAAATATCAAAGACAGCTAACACAGCGACATAATAAAGTAAAACAATTCTTTGAAAATGTCCATGAAGAAAAAAGCGTTTGAAATGCTGAAAATGCTAGGTAGGAATATAATTTAAATGAATTCTTTGTAAACAACCGATAATAATAATAGTTTATTCCAATTAAGTTCGCATTTCAAAGGAAAAATACTACATTCCTTTATCAGTTTGCCAATGAAGAACGTCACGTTTCATTAGATGCATAACTGGGAAAATATTTATATGAAACTAAAGCATTTTTCATGATTGAAATTAATATTAACAACTCTTAGTAGAATGAAACATAAAACCGAAAAGACACAGAAAAGAAAAAAGATAACGGTAGCAACTGGGACTCGAACCCGGAACCTCATAGTCAATCCGGAACCCTGCGTTATCTAATCCACTGAGCTACAGCTACCCCAATCCGTCCCGTCATTTTTCAAGTTATTCCAAAGAATTAATATTAATCCTAGATTTGTAGGATAGGTATATATATATATACGAGACACTGTCTAATGTTTACAACTAAATTCGGGTTAGAATCTTGTAATTATAAAGAGGTAGCAACAAAAACCTATGGAAATAAATGAAAATGATATTCAATCAGAATTCGAAGTATGATACCGATAAAAATGAGGGGACTGATTGGGGTGGCCGTAGCTCAATGTATAAAAGCGCAGGGTCCCGGATAGACCAAAAGGTCCTGGGTTCGAGTCCCAGCTTCTATCGTTATTTTTTTTCTTTTCTGTGTCTTTTCGGTTTCACGTTTCATTCTAAAGGTTGCCAATATTATGTTCAATAATTAAAAATATATTACAATGGGGTATATACGCTTCAATAAGTTATTCCAAAAAATGAATATAAAATAGGTAAAATTTTATAGGTAGGTACAATTATCTTTAGTCTGGAAATCTAAAAACTGTGTGTACGAACAACGAAATTATATTGATTAAATATTGCATTACAAAAACAAAAAACAACAAAATTCAACAACAATCATTATTTAGATCACCAAGTTTCACGCGCATTGTCATTGTGTAATTTAAGCCAGCAACGGCAGTGAAAAAAATTAAGCAATAAAGATAACAAAGTGGTATTAGTGTGTGTGCGTTTTATTCGTGTTGGTGAGACGGCGAGAAAGAGGAGATAACCTTCGCGTATCGGCAATGGTAAGGTCACACGGCGGTGGGTGGGGAAGAGGGGGGGATTGTTGGGGGAATTGAAAGTAGGAGGGGGTTGCGCAACTTCACGATAAAGAGGACAGGGAAGTGGGGGCGGGAGGGCAATGTTGCCAAACTCGATGCGGGCCAGTTTTTGTTTTTGTTATTTTTTTTTTACTTTGTACTCAATTTCGATTGTTGGAACGAGTTAAAGTTTGCAGAGCGAGAATTTTTAAAAATTTGAAAGCAGAGTCGGTATTATCGAAAACATGAAACGATCAAGTTGATTAAAAACTTTTGTCTGCTAATATGTTAAGAATGATTGACGTGCATTTCGTCGGTTTGTTGACAAAGAGACACCAACCATATAATAGGCTTGTTAATAAAATGGAACAATTTTTTTTCATTACTATGGGATCAAGAGAGTACTCATTTTGTCTTTGAAAATTGTTCTTCACTTTTAATTTTTTTCACATTCGAATGTAACAGTCCGTTTTAAGGAAACAACTTAACTCTATTATTGTTCGTTTTAAGGAACAATTAAAAAAAAAATATTTGATCTGTGAATTAGATTTTGTTTTAATTTGACTTAACATCCAATAATAAATAAATGGATGTATTTAGCAGTAGCGTGCATTGCTCTATGACCGAAGGTAGGCCGAGTAGTTTTTCGAGTTCGAGTATGAATTGTGCATTGAATATATTTTTTTTGCAAGCCACTGGTATTGAGATATATACATTTCTGAAATACAAAAAAATCGCCTTCACTTAAAAAAAAATGTTCCTTGCGAAGCGTTACACAATAAAAAAGTTTAAAAATAAAGTTCCCTTACAATCTGATTCCTGAAGAATCATCTATTTTTGGAGAGTACTACTAATTTATAAAGAAAGTTTGTGCTTTTTTTAAAAGTACAATCGTTTTCCAACTTATCATCTTGGTGATACCATTTACAACATTTTAAACGATCGCAGCACCCTCAATTTTCATCTAACTTTAAATGTCAGACAGTAGATGTTTTGATTGCAGGTACCACCCACACGTTGCCTTTTCTACGAACTATCGAGTAATCATTTGATTTTAGATGAAGATGAATTAGGACACTGCTGAAGACATATCATACTTGCTCTCATATGGTACATACTCTTCTTTTGTACCAACTCGAATCCTCAGGGCCAGTGGGACTATAGCATCCCCAATATGGTTACCTGCGTTGTGAGGATTAAGCTACTGGGAGGGGAAGAATATGGGGAAGAGTGGGTTAAAAAATACCTACCTAACAATCTTAGAATAAAGAATACACACTTAGGGCGGGTTGTTTCACAGACTTTGAAGGATTCATTCAAATTTCAAGGATAATTTTTAAGCTGTGTTAAAGTTCAATCCAAGTTCTGTTATTATTAAATTATTGGCCAGTTGTTAGACAGTGCTTGAATAATAACAGAACTTGAATAAAACTTTTCACTCTTGTGTGGTATCACTTAAAAATAAAATAAAAATATGTGTTTATGTGTTTCTTTGAAAAAATCTGAACTCCATAAAAAAATAGCATGACACGAGGATTTCATGGTACAAGAATAATGCTTGGAGCAAGGAGGGATGTGAAAACAAAAACAACTTCACATTGATGACGTCATAGGCGCCAGACGACGTAACAATAAATTCCCGTGCAGTGTTGGGTCGGGGGTGGGGAGGGGAGGGGGTTTGGAGAACTGAAACTTCAGCTCTTAGTGCTGGTAGCCGGTGTCGGTGGCTGGTAGCAGAGAAGTAAGCAGTAGTTGTTCCCGAGTGCTAGAAGTTGGGTCATAAACGCCCGAGTGAGGGATGCCCGAACTTTACAGCGGGAGAAGGGGGATACGGGATGGACGGAAACTGTGGACCAAAAGCTTAGACTGAGCATTTATTTGGCATTGATATAGGATGAGCAATGTTGGCCTATCCTTCTTTATTAGCCAAGCCCCACAAATAGCTATCCCGAACACAAGTCAATTCCGTACACGTCATATTATTTACGTTCCCGAAGTTCGTTTTGTCTATTTTTTAAACCAAATTAGATATACATATGCATTCCAAAGTTTTATAGCTCGAGATTGTCATAACGTTGCGAGCAAAAAATAGTTGCGTCGATCTATAAAGACATTTAAAAAATTGTAAAAACAAAACAACACGTGGATAATAACTCAGATCGGACAATTAGTCTCTGAGATGCAATCCCGTTTATGGACACGTGTCGATTACGGAAATCCGAACGAGCCAAAGAGGGCGGCGCTATACCTATTTTTAGCAGAGTTATTCAAGTTTAAAATTACTTCAACAGAAACTGTCGCTCATTTGGGCGCAATTGCTTCCTCATGCCCGGCATCCATTTTATAGACGTTTAAAAAAAAATTTCATATCGCTTTTGATTTTTTTAAGGCTCTAATTTTTTTAAATGGAAGTTTCGCGCAAGAGTCCCTTAACTGATCCCGAATGTCCGGAGCCCCCAATTGTGATATGTAGTAATCCCTGAAGAAGGGAGTGGAGCAGGGAAGATGGAAAGAGAAAGGATGGAAAATTGCCGTTTTAGATAAGCAGATATTCTGCTTTATAAATCATTTTTGATCGTTTCAAATATTTTATTATTCGCTCGATCGTTTCATATCTGCCGCGGGAGTCCTCGATTCTTTCGTCCGTGAACTGTCATGACATGTCTTTGAAAGGAGAATGACGAATGATCAGTTTGGTAAGGAAGCAGAAAATACCACCGTCGCTTCGTCACTCACTTTCCGTCAACGTATTTTTGACATTCGCGAGAGACAGGAACGCTGAGAAGGACATTTTTCACAAATAAGAAGTTCCAAGAAAGCGTGGCTGGCAGTTAGGTTAGTACCGACACTGATGGACGATAGAGAGAAGTGGAACTAACTTCCAGATGCATCGTCAAAGCGTAGTTAATTATATAGAAATGTGACTATCCGAAAAGACTGCAACGACGATATAAGCGTAAAAAATAAGATTAAGAAAGGGACATTTACATAGTTTAGACGCAAAGTGGATGGAGCCAAAAGAAGATGGTCGGAAAGTGGATGAAGAAAAGAAGTCGTCGAAGTCTCGGGATGATAATATATTATAGATTATAGACCAGCACTCAAAGATAGCCCTAAACATCACGTTGCAAGGTGCAAGGTGCAACGTGATGTTTAGGGCTAATTCTGTACGGGAAATTTCGTCCTAGGAAAACGTATAAGGTTTAAAAAGACAAAAATCCACACACCGTAATTTTAAAATTCTATGAAATACATAGTAAAATGTCTGAAAATAGGTGCAGTTTTAAAACCAGTAGAAGCAATTTTGAACGCTTTACCTAAAATTCCAGTACCTACGGATTTGAGGAATATTGTCTTTCGGAACCTTATGAATTTACAGATAAATCATTCATAGTGTTTCTTGAGTTAGCAACCTGTAAAGTGAGTATTTTTGGTTACTGACCGTTAACTGAATAGAGCAAATGATTAAGTTGTGTTATTAGAGTTCGATTATGGAAGACTCTGCATGAGAAGATGTATCAGGCTGGGAGTTTATGTCAGGACAGATGCACGTGGCACTCCATACTATCTGCTGCCTACCACAACGAGGAAATGGTGAGATGTTTAATTTGTATGAATAACTAGTATCAGGAGCGAGACGTGACCCTTTTCCTGCATTTTATTATAAACCAGCTGATGATATGTGTGTACCCGGTCTAGCTCGGGGTAATATTTTTTTTTTGGAATAAAGTGATAAAGTTGTGAATTCTTGCTTGTCATTTGGGTGCCATAATTGATTTGACAGCAAAAGTAATGACTTGTGACGAATATTACTATCTCTAAACAAAGAAACATTCATTTGAAAATTTTATTTCATTCCAAACATTTATTTATTCAACATATACGAAATATATCTAAATAATAAAGTTCTTAAGTAGGTGTACCTACTTGTGCTTTCCATTTTGAAAATATTCTACCTAAACAATCCTTCTTTTTCTGTAATATGTAATCTGTGGCTAACCAGAGTGGTGTATCTGTGGGCTAATACAGAATGGCGGGTTTAATATATTTTTCATACTAATTTTAAAATGTTATAGCAACAGTTTTACATATTGGATTTTATTAAAACTACTCTCTAAACCTTCACGGCACTAATAAGAACAAACTGTGCTCTTCAGAACCAGCTATTGCTATTCAGCGAAACCGGTCGAGCAATTATTGAGAAAATCGAGAACACACAGACAAACATTAATTTTCATACATAGAGATAGGATTTTTCTCTCTATATTGTGCTCAATTGACACCTCATTCTTCAAAACGAAGGCTCACCATCTAGTGAATTGTATTTCGGTGGAATTCGCTCTAACTTTTTGTGATGCAGCAAACCGGCGCTAAAATCTTTAAAACTGCGAGATAAATCAAACACGCTGTTACGCAATTTGCATGCAGAGCTCATATTTCACCTCTCGGCTGACAATAACAGACGACGCAAAACATGTTTTTTAATGTCCGACGGGGCAATATTATAAGTGAATTTAATGTTGAAATGTTGACATTAGAAGTTAGAAGATATGGTCGCCCGTAATGTAAAGTGCTTTTCTGGGAATCGCATAAATAGCTGATTTTAGGTATTATTCGTCATAAAAATATATATTTTTTTAACCTATTCAATTCACAAAAAAGGAATAAAACCAGAGGAGCAAAAAAGAAAAGTGTGAATTAAGGAGATCTTTTCGTAAAATTTGATCGAAATCACGCACTCCTTATGAAGGTGGCGAAAAGGTTGATATTGCCGCTTAACTAAATACGTGTTTTATTTTATTTTATAAATATTAATTATATTTTTCGGTCATATTCTAAAAAACTTAATTTTCCCTAATGGGCAATATGACTAATCAACTGAATAACCACCACGCCGTTTCTCCGCAGGGGTAGGCAGTGTAGGCAGAGAGCTCGGACCCCCAAACAACATGATCTTGGCATACACTTTTTGCTTCATTCACATTCATACATCGTCTCATACATTCTCTTCTATTATTCCAAGTATTTGATTCAATGATCGTGCCATTTCTTCCTCAGGCGTCCCCGGCTTCTTCTTCCGTTCACATTCGCGTCATATATTCTTCTTACACTCCTTTCTTCGCTCATTCGCTCTACATGCCTAAACCAAGCGTCCCTTCCTTCATCTTACATCATTAAGCTTACATCAGCCTTGCATTCTGACAATATGACAATATTCCAAAAAGGGTTCATAAGTAGGAGATATTGCAAACATTTTTTTAGGTGTGATATTTAATTTTTTTCTAGGCCTCCTATAAAATGACCGGTTAAACGAAAGGCCAAAGTGTGTTGCAGTATTTAATTAAATCATCTATTCTTAAACCAAAAACACATGATTTTGCATTACTTCGCATTGCATCGCGTCAAGGTGATAGGGACGAGTGGTGTGACCCAAACCAATGATTGATGGAAACTTGCATCCCAATACCTCTGTACTATAAATAATTACCATATGTTTACAACGCCGTTTGTGAGGAAAAATCGCCTCGACGGTGCTGTACAAATGTTACTTCCTAGGCTCTATCGAATTACGTACAGACAGACTCAGAAAACATACTTACCTGGCAGGTCACTTCAGATAAACACAGATTTATTATAAAGTGCAAGCTTGGAGATGTTGCGATTTTGCACGCAAAGGACACAATATTAGAAACACTGAACATTGCATGATTTTGAAATTGCTAATTTACTAATTTACGCTCGGTTATTTCTATTTCATGCTATTTCATGCTATCTCATTTTTTCTTTGTTCTATGTTATGTTCTGTCTTATTCTATTTTGTATATATAAACACACACTATGTATTTTGATCAGTTTAATTTTTATACCCTGAAGATGCTTATGTTAAGCGAAACCGGTCGGTCGTAATAAAATTAAATAAAATTCTCGTGGTTATAAACAAAGTTATTGTTTTATTTTCATGCTAATTTACTATTGATATTACATTTATCAGACGATTAGTGGCAAAAGATTAGTAGCTGATATTAATTTAAAAATTATTATTCATTAAAATTATTACTTATTTTAATTGTTTAATTTTAGGACCGGAAAAAAATGTTTGAAAATGAACCTCAAAAAACTTAAAAATTCTACTTCGGTTTTTAATACGAAATTAAGATGAATCTTTTAATAATATTATTATTTCTTCACATGTTTTGTTTGACAAACATCTGATTAAATCATCACAATTTAATGACGCCACAAAAAGCGTTGACCTATTTCCGAGCTGCGCAGCGCCCGACAACAGATGCGCAAAAAAACATGTCGAAATCATTACCCATTACCCATTACCCATTACAGTCCGGCCATTGTAAATTACGGATCGCGCGTTTCGATGCACGACCAATCGCATTCTCCTCGCCACTCCAGACCCCTGCGTAACTTGTGCTCTTGACCAGCCTTCCAAAACGACGAATCCGGGTCAGCGTGATATATCGAAAATCCCTCAACCGTGTTTTATTTTAAGTCGAATAAATTGTATTGACCCTAAACATTTTCTGAATTAGTGGTGATTTTAATTACAAAAAATACTATTTTTCCGAAAAAGTGCTGTAAGTGGGAAGCTGAAAAATTCGCGTTATTTTCTGAAAAAAGCGGTGTTATTTGTTAGTGTAATTGGCATTGTATTTTGGCTAAATTCACATTATTTTGTTGAAATTCACGATATTTTTGGAGAAATTTGTTTTATTTTTGGAATTATTTTAGCTATAGCGGTTGTATTTTGCAATAAAAGTGGTGTCATGCTCCCTTTTTATTATTTAACAATAAAAGCGGTATTACTTTTTTAACATGTTGATATAATTTTTTTTAAATCGTAAAAGGAATCAGTACGCAGTGTCTTCGACACGAAATTAGCTACGTTTCATTTTATGCCTATTCCAGCTTGTCAAATCCATAGACAAAGAAATATTCAGAAGAAGAAATTATTACAATATAACTTTCTTATCACGCAGAAAAATACGAAAAATTGCGGTTATTTTCCCGAAAACTGCCAATTTCGCGTTATTCGCTTTAAAATTTCGAAAATCGCATTTACCCTGTAAAAACGACGAATTTCGGTCAAAAAATCGCGTAATCGCGAACGCGAAATTTTCAGGTCTCTTTTGTAGCTATACAAGTGCTATATTAATTATGTGCCTCCTGTCCTCTTTTTTCTCATTTCCTTCCCCTTCCCACCCCCTCCAGCCTCGCAAGTTCTAGGGATTATCCGTTCAGTGGATATCATTATCATGCTATCATGATAATCTTGAATTCGCACGAAAAGGATTCAAATATTACATTCAGGCAAGTATAAAATCGTGAATATAAAATCTAGTAATACATAATGAATGTAAATTATGATGTCACACAAAACAAGCCATAACTTACGGCGGGCGGAAAATAATACGCCAGTTAATTAAATGTCTTAAAAAGGCATTCGAATAAATTATCCTAAAATAGCTCTCAGGAACAATTGCTGACAAAGGTAACATTTATTTATGGAGACTGGGTTTTTGCTGTCAGCTCGACGATCAATTAAAATAATTACGTTAGCATGGCAGTTGAACTCGGCGCGTTTAGAATCTACAGTGATTTATTCATTTGTCTAACTAACTAACAACTAACCATCACACCGTTTCAACGCAGGGGTAGGCAGAAAGGACGGACAGCCAAACAACTCGATCTTGACCCGCACTTCTGCTATACACCAGGGTTGGTATCAGTACGCCATTGTGGACTGCTAGCTTCGCTTCTTTAGTTAAATTTTTGTTAGTGTCAACCGCGTTCAGTCCTCCGTTTAATGCATTCACCCTTCTTTCAATATTCCTATCAGTCTTTTCATCTTTCGTAAACATACTTCCCAAATATACAAACTCGTCGACCTGTTCCAAGTATTCGTCATTCATTGGTCTGTTGATAAAAAAATAAACGGATTTAAAATTTTGTTATAATATTTTTAACCACACGGGGAAAGACTAACGGCCAATCTTCCCAGCTTTTCAATTGATGAATCTGAGGCACCGATCAGCAAGTGTTTTGTTGAGCAACGTTCTTTTCGCCTGTTTCCAAGTATTTCTTAACGTTGATAGTCCTAAAGGTGCCCGCCTGCTTTCATAGACAATAAAATGACATCAAAGTAAAATATTTGATGTTAAATCAACATAGACGAGTTAATGTTGTATATATTGTAAATATGCGCCATTTGTTTTAAATACTGAAATACATTAATAAATATGTTATATTTTACAAACACGTGAGTTAAAAATATGTTGAAAAATCAGGTGATTTGTTAAAGCCACGAAAGTTTCGTACATTTGACGTTTCTCCTTCGTGAAAAACAAGTCAAAATGTAGCTTATAATAAGTATAATAAGTTAGGTCGTCATCAATTTTATTTAAAACATACAAAACAACACCGATTTGCTGAAAAAATCATCACCTTTCCCAAAGACAACGTAAATTTGACCCAAAATAAGGCGAATTTCACCAAGAATAAGACGAATTTCGTCAAAAAAACGCGAAATTCATCTAAAAAAATGCGAAATTTTCAGGTCCGTAATAATTCATAATGAATGTATTTTCTCTGTACATACGTTGCAGAACTTTTTTCATTTGAGAGGTTTCCAATGGAGGAATTTTTTACCATAATAATTTATACAACACCATTTTTGTGAAATATCATCACAAGGGCGCTTTCTTCGGTATACTACCAAAAAAGGATGAAAAAACAATACCCTGCGATGTCTCGAAGAGGTGGGGCACAAAGCTATTCGCCTTTCAGCCAGCGAAACAACACGCGTGTTTTGGAAGTCCTCGGTTCGGTCCTTTTTCTTACCTGTAACAAAAAACAAACACAACATCAGCCAACAGAGTTACAATAGAAATTCGACGGAGGGCAAAAAATAGCGCGAATTACTGCAAGTCATTGACGCCGGTGACGAAATAGTCACTAGGGAACCAGTGAAAACATGATAGCTGGATTCCGAATAAAGCAAATTACATACAATAATTTAAAATACAGATTTATTTAAGATAAATCTCTATACAATATAGAATGTCGATATTTGGCTAAATTTACGATGTAAATAAATCAATACCACAATTTACTAATTTACGTAGAGAATCTTAGTTAGGCGTTCAAAAGTGGAGATTCTTCATCATTATCAGTGCACGAGAAAAGGTTGATATTCGCACCAGAGATATTATATAATACTAGATGATGTGTACCCGGCCTTGTTCGGGTTTATATAAAGACATGACTTTGTGAATTCTTGCTTGTCATTAGGGTGCCATAATTGATTTGACAGCGAAAGTGACTATCTCCAAATAAAGAAACATTCATTTGAATATTGTATTTCATTCCAAACGTTTATTTTTTCAAAATACATCTAAATCATAAAGCTCTTCAGTAGGTACCTACTCGTGTTTTCCATTTTGAAAATATTCTACCCAAAAAACCTTCTTCTTTTCAATATGCAATCTGTGGCTAACTAGAGGGTTATATCTATGGACTAAACTAAATAAAACATGGCGGGTTTAATGTTTTCATACTATTTTTAAAACGTTATGGCAACAGTTTTACATATTGGATTTCATTCTAACTACTTTCTAAACCTTCCCGGCACTAATAAAAACAAACTGTGCTGTTTTCAGCGAAACTGGTCCAGTTATTTTCGAGAACATCGAGGGCAAACAAACTTACATTGATTTATATATATATAGATAAAACGGTTAAAAATTGCATGAATTGCATGGTTATTCAGCCACGAGATGCATACACTTTTCTTGCTTAGAAATGAAACTGACAATCTGTTCTGATAAAGGACATTCCTAGGCTACATTACTTAATATTATGCCAATTATAAGGAGTGGCTTTAAAACCATTTATAATAAGATCTGAAAATTTTACGCGAAAGAAAAACGCGAATTTTGCCATTTTCACGTGAAATTTGCAATTTTCGGGTAAATAACCGAGAATTGTTGGATTTTTCAAGCATTATTCTGGTAATTTAAAATAAAAAAAGTAATATTACACGTTCTAAATATTTCTTTGACTATGAATGCTTGAATAGCCATAAAATGGAACGCAGCTAACTTCATGTCAAAAACGCAGCGCACTGAATCATTATTAAAAAAAATAGGAACAAACAAAACAAATCTACATAAAATTAAAAATATAAACATTTTTCTGCAGATTCGAACATGCTATTGTATAATTGATAGATGATCGCGACAGAAATTGTATCCTCTCCTCTATGCTCAATATTCTCTTAAATTTGAAGTCAAGTCATCATAAGGCGATAGAAAAAAACCTTCACAAACAACTCCATCCCACGAAACGAAAAAATGAATACTAAGGAAAATTGTAAGTTTCATCGTGCCAAGGTGACCTTGCACGCTGAAAGCCAGTCTAGCTGTGTTGTTATTGTTGGAGAATCGAAGAGATGCGTTGCAGGATCTCTGTTTTTGGACCACTCCAACCACTGTGGGTTAAAGATGGAGAGGGTAAAAAAACGCACTGAATATTCATTACCGTTTATGAGTTGGTGAGTTCCTTTGTACTACCTACATATAATAATAATATTTGGATGATTTCCATAGCGCCGTTTTTGTGAAAATCACCTCAAGGGCCAATTACAAATGCAAGGACAAATGTTTGTTTTCCAATGCTCTCTCATATCCCTAACAATAGAGTCATAAACAATCTATTATTACTACTTATGGCTAACTAATTGCATTCCCCGGTTCATCGATCTGTAATATCAAACTATATGTACAATGCATTTGACCAATGAACGTGATGCCGCGTTAAAATATACAGGTTATTAATTTTACTTACACGCAAATAATATTATACAGAGCTCATTGTTACTCGGATGCCAGTACAGTTCATGATAGCTTTTTGTTTGACAAGCCCCCTAATGGGAACACAAACTCCGACGACCAGGTGGGCTTTTAAGCAGAGAATGGACGGTTACCTCGAGAGGGTTTCGAATTTAATGTTTCAAAGATCCAATCATATCTGATTACGTCTAAATGGGATCGAAATGACAATCTAGTCTCCTTTAAGGTAGAATTTTTTTAATAAGAACTACGCATTAATGGAAGCAATCTTCCCAACATGCCCTCCGTTGATTCCTTGGTGTAACCCCTAAGTGACCAGCTCAGGTATGGGTGGTCCATCGAAGCCAGAGTAAAGTTAACCTCTCAGAAGCTGGGCGTACTGTGCAGAACCCGCAGATACATTAATAGTACACAACTGCTGACTGTGCGCCTCACTGTAGAATTTGGCAGCCACCTTCGGTCGGGAGCCCCAAAATATTAGAAAAAAGACCCTCGACTCAGAAACAAACATATTGCAGAAAGCACAAACGTCAGTTGGGAATGCTGTCCTTGTTCTAACGGTATTTCAATGGAAGATGCTCTAAGGAACTAGTGTGTTAATCTCTTTGACACCGGTACACAGTCGGGAAACACGTCAAACGCGTGCCCAACATTTGAACACGGTTGACATTTGTTATATGAGAACGGTTCGCTTCTACGACTCGTTCTCGTGTTAAACAGCTCGGTTGTGCAATGATTTGCCGGCCTCTGTGTTTCTTCCCCCCAACAACATGGGTCTCTTCAAGACACAGGTTCACTCCTTCCTATCCTCTAAAAGACCCTCCTCACAGCATCCCCAAAGATGACACAGCCACTGTGACAAATTATTCCCTGTGTGGGACTTATGCAAAAAAAAAACTGAGGTCTGCATTTAAGTTTTGCGCGTACTTACGCACCATCCAAGTTCACGGGACAACATTGTTCAAAGGTTTTACAAATAATTCACATTTAATAAAATTAAACGGAATGGTATCCCAGAAAACCGAAGTAAATTACTATCAGTTCCTTTAATTGGTTTCTGTTCGTCGGGATTGGCTCCAAATAACCGACTGTCCCGATAAAGCGGACGAATGTAATACCAAAAAAAACCGCTCCACAGTCACCACTCAAGGTACTCGCCCATCATCGAAAGTGTAAATTGAATATTGAGACGAATGGACCATAAAGACGGAGCATTACGGCAAGTTAGGGAATATCAGATTTAATATTAATTTATCGCAAGGACTTTATTACGCCATTGCATTGATGGGGTCGTCGGCCGCAGTTCATTATTATATTAGGCGGTAGGAAGGCAGGGAAAGGAGATCCGTAACGACGATCGTAACATCAACTACGCAGTATAAATTCAGCGATAAAATGATGCAGGATCACCGAACAAACAAACAGATAGAAACGTTTCGTGGGCGCGTCGGTGTGACCGAAATAAACTCATTTCTTCCGTACTTCTGGTGAAATTGATAGTCTGTTTAATTAGCCTGTCCGGGGCCTAGGAGTCAAAAGGTTACGTTAAGTAAATTGGCGGCATCAGTTTTCTTTCAAATCGGCATCTATAGATCGCATTTCTGGTGATTATGTGTTCAGTGTGCCGGATCATTTCTCATCCCATAGATAATGACATTATATTACCAAACGAATAGTGGCTGTTGCGGCGTTGCTAGGCTGAATTTATTTGGAACCTCAATACCAATATACTCAATACTCATGGACATTGGCGAAAGAGTGCGCAGCGAAATGCAGCTAAGGTCCTGTATAGTGTGATTTTCAATGTGGAAGAAGTGAAACAAAAAACGACAAGAGCACTAAAAGCAAATATTATAAACTACTAATACGCAGAGCTTCTTAAAAAATACTGGCAACATGTTACACTAGCGCCTCTAGCGGCCCGCGTTGAAGTACTTTCAGACTGGATTGCGGCAAATAATTAAAATTTTCGTAAATAATGGACCAGATCTATGCTAGATTTTAATATTAAAGAAAGTATCCTTGGTATTTACAAAGACTTAATTATTTTTTAATAAATATTTAAATGTAATTATTAAAAAAAAAAAAATTTCAATTATGAAAAAAATCTAATGATTTGTGTTAATATTGTTTTACTTTTCTATTTTATGTCACTGTAAACAAAATAGATAAATAGATAAATAGATAAATAGATAAATAGATAAATAGATAAATAGATAAATAGATAAATAGATAAATAGATAAATAGATAAATAGATAAATAGATAAATAGATAAATAGATAAATAGATAAATAGATAAATAGATAAATAGATAAATAGATAAATAGATAAATAGATAAATAAGATAAATAGATAAATAGATAAATAGATAAATAGATAAATAGATAAATAGATAAATAGATAAATAGATAAATAGATAAATAGATAAATAGATAAATAGATAAATAGATAATTTTTTACGAATTTTTGATTTCCATAATTTAATTAAGTAAAATAAATGGCATATTTCACATAATATCCATTAAAATGTATGAAAGAAACACTAGATGGCAATAATTCGTACATAACATGTTGCCATCTCAATGTATGGAAAATGTCAGAAACTGGACGAATTACTTAGTATTTGCTAAAACGCATAAAGATTGACGAGTTGAAACACTGTTTTGAGCAGGGGAAAAAATCGATAAGTGCACTGGATCAAACGAAGAGGAGATACTTTGAAGGCCGAATTTTGAACATGTAAAAATCAATAAACTTCAGTCAACAAGTGTTAAAGTTGAGAGAATTCACAGATTGTTAAACGAACATCTAAAATCTAAAACTGCACCTCGACGTACGTAGGTATCTCTACCTCGCTCCATGCTATAAAAGTTTCGTGAACTGAAGTAACTGAAGTAAAGTTTATAAAGATGTTGCGTGGGTAATAATCACATGTGACATTTTTCATATTCGTGACCATTAAAGTGGCAGACATTAAACAAGCCTAAGTTTGTAGGTTGGCAGCAACCAGTTTAACGTCAAGCTGTCGATCGGGCGCAGACTCACATTTTGCTATTGGCTTTCTCCATAATAATTTGTCTCTTGAAACTTTTTACGAGATCATAAAATTTGTTCCGCTAGATATGGGAATAGCTGCAGTTTGCAGTTGATCTAAACCAAAATGACAACAGCGGAAAAAAGTTTGTGCGTTATACGGTAAGGCAAAATAAGCTGAGTCAGACAGTTTCCAAATTATCTACCATTTGCGATCAAGACAAATGCACGACTTGTCTCTGCTCTATCCTTCACTAAGGGACAGTTGTTTCAAATGGCAAATATAATATTGTCATCACAACATGGCGTTATGCTTACCAAGCAAATCAGAATTTATTCATTGATAAACTAAAGTTTTTAAGACAAGATTTTTGTGCATAGCGCAAAAGGTAACAATTATTTTTATAAACAATAATTATTAGCCTGAAACACTCATCCAAATTGAAAAAACCTTCCGAGAAAAGATAAATGTCGCCGACAGGACTCGAACCTGCACCCTTCTGATTGCCGGTCAGATGCTTTACCGTTGAGCTACGTCGGCTTATCGCAAACCCGCCAAGTTAATCAATATATACTAGTGTTTCATTCAATAATTACTGTTTTTATTATATTTCACCTGTAAACAACCAACTTTATTAGTATGTAACGGCTAAACCCCTCAATAGATTTTCACCAAAAATCAGAATTTGTTTAAAAGCTGAAACGCGTCTAGAATCTGTCATTAGCGGGGATCATTCAAAAGACAAAAAAAAAAAAACAAAATGGTTTGTTTAGTGAAACAAATGGCAAAGAGGCAGTAGAGGCAAGCTACTTAAATAGCTGACAAATTATCATTGACTCATTAGGATATGGGAACATCTCAAGATTTTCTCTAAAAAATGAATCCGCAATTGACAGAAATAATCAAAAGAGCGAGTCGAATAAGCTGGGGTCAAGGTTTCGATTATGCACTCGAAGATTTCGATTAACTGAAAAGAAATTAAGGCGAAGCTTTTAGTGAAATAAATATTTCAATTAATCTATACTAGGAATCGGTTTACGTTACGAAAACCAAAAAATATGTTTTAGATAAATTGTACCCTTACCTAGAAATTCTCTTGATAAGAATTAAAATAAAATTGTTAATTACGTTGCAAAAAATATAAGCGTAAACTACTAAATAATTTATTTAAGTAGAAAATTATGAACGCATTTGAGAAACAAGTTTTTAAAAATACTACTTTATAGATAAGATTATTTGTGAATGTTTCCCTTGATTACTTTCTTACTAAATTCTTCACAAAATAAATATAAACAGCTTTTTGCGCTTACAAGAAACAATTCTAGACTCCGATTGCCAAGCGATTTTCATGCCTATTAGGTATATTCGTGGTGACATAAGACACACAGCTTGTAGTAATATTTTTGGCTTGTATATTCCTCTTAACTCGATTTCATCGAATATCAACGTAATATTTCGAGAGCTGGACGCAAAGGTCACGTGACACCCATTTTACTGCCGTCCGCGTTTGTTTCGCGTGATTTTGAAAGCGGTAAGCAAATTATAAAACATTTATGAAGGAGTCAAACAAAATACAAATAAATATTTTTGTAAACAAACCGAATCTTTGTATTTATTTCATGTATTACTTATATTGACGGTACGCCTGGCTCGCTCCTCGCCCCTTTAATTTGGTTTCTTCCCCTTGTGTGTGAGTGCATCTCTATGTATTAATTTCTCTGTGAAAGAATATAAATGACAAGTGTCGTGGGCGTATTCGTGCGT
The DNA here is from genome assembly GCA_022606495.2 of Halesus radiatus. Lineage (NCBI taxonomy): Eukaryota > Metazoa > Arthropoda > Insecta > Trichoptera > Limnephilidae > Halesus > Halesus radiatus. The sequence continues at coordinate 254,665 of JAHDVE020011859.1, forward strand.
CGAAAGTAATTTTTTCCTTACTTCTGGAGACTATAATGGAAAATTTTCAAATACCGAAATTCTTTCTTTCATTGGCCTGTCTGGGGCCCAGGAGTCGAAAGGTCTTATGTTAATTGACTTTCTTTCAATTCACTATTGATAAAATTTTTGGGATTAGCTGTTCAGTGGGGAATTGAATTTTTAGATTTATGTTAAAAAAACCGCCACATTGAAAAGTCACTTTGCCCGGTGCACTTTTTATGGCCTGTCTCCCCTAGTTTTAAACAGCATCGTACGCCATGTCTTACATATTATTGTCGGTGGTACGTTGAATAATTCAGCCCGCAGCGACAATGGCAGAGACAGTCGGGGCACCCGCGGCAAAACTCAGCGCCCATAAAGTACCAGCGTTAGGAGTCAGCCAACACTAAAGAAGGATTTATGTACGAACACGTCTAGGTTGGCACTAGGTACCAGGTACTTGTGTGCTGCAAGAAACAGTAAAATTATAGGGCGCGGAGACAGGTGGGGGGTTTATGAGAGGGAGCAGCATCCTGCATCCGGAATTCAGCGGACAGAGGTAATAAAAATGTCATAAATGCGGGGAATATGGACATAACAAAATGAAGCATTAAAATAGAGTAAGTTCGGTAATAACAACTTGTTTAGATGCATACCAACTACAACATATTTTACACTCGTCAATCATCAACAACGTCCGAGGTCAGAAACCGGTTTGGTAAACATTAAAAGCGATTTAGAAAAACATTTTTTGAATCATTGAAGGAGATAATATTAACCAGTTCTAAACGAAACACGAAATCGATAAAAACCATAAATAAAAATAGAAAATAAAAAGGTATCAGTCGCATCTGGGAATCGAACCCAGGATCTTTGTCTTACCGGGACAACCGCTTTACCAACTGAGCCAATGAGACCAGTTCACTTTACGTCATCTTCATCGATATAATACCCCAACTTCGAGACTTGTCAATACTATCCTCCATTGAATCCCATATTATTGGCTGCTATCTTCGTGCTGATTACAAAGTTCTACCCGAATACAATTGCAAATTAAATACTTTTTTTTAAACCTACCAACAACACCCAATTCACATTTTAAATATTTCATTGTCTATGGTTTTGACAAGCTTGAATAGCCATAATATGGAACGCAACTATCTTCACGTCGATAACACCGCGTGCTGTCGCATTCTCCTATTGATTTAAAAAAATAAAAGTTAAAAAATATGTACATATTTAAGAATGCCACAAGATCGAATTCCAAGGAAAATTCCGAGTGCTATTCCAGAGAGAAGACGTCCACTGGGTCAACCCAGACACAGGTGGGAGAAGCAACCGGAGGCTGTGCGAGGAGATGATGGCCTTACTATGGACGAATGCCTTTGACGTAGCGCAGCACAGGGACACTCGGAGGCGCAAAAAAATAAAATTTTAAAAAACATTAAAAAAAAACGTTTCAAAAATTACCGCTTTGGTAGCGAAATTTCAAAAGCGGACCATACCACTTTTGTAGCAAAATACCACCGATTTTGGTAAAAAATTACACCACTTTTCCCAAAAATAACGTGAATTTCATCGAAAAATAATGCGAAATTTTCAGATCCCTAATTATAACCTATTACAAAATCATGATTAAACACAACATATTACTTCCCGAAGATTGAAACACCAACTAAAACAATACTGTCTCAGACAATACAGACTTTAAAATATATAAATTTCCTCATCCTCCCTCAAGTGAACTTATTTGGTATATCTTCAAAAACTAATATACCACTAATGTCAACATTGCCCTCCCTCCCTCTACTTAGTATTGTTGAAACTGTGTTACTTTTGTAGTAATCTTAGTTTTACACAGATGGCACTGTCCTTCAGACGGTTCAAGCGGGAGACAATTATCCCGCTCTCAAGATCAGCGAGACAGGCGGAATATTACCATTGTATAGAAATAGAAAGGAGCTTAGCTTCCTGGCTCTCCAAATCCATTATAGATAATTTCCGTGTAACATGTTATTTAAATAAATAACCGAGTGTTTGATGTAATGGGCGACTATTTGTATTTTTGTATCATATCATACATTTTTAATTACATTAAAGTACATTGTAATTCGTTTATGATTAAAAATAAATATTATTAATTTGTTTGATGCATTTAACTTTTATTGAGATTCTCTTTTGGCAGACCGAGTTTTATTTTTATTTTTTATTATTGAATTTATTAATTATATTTGTCAACAATGCAACCATTTACATTTTAAAAACTTTATTATTTACATAGCTGTAGGTCAGTGGAGTGCAGTCCATAAAGCCTCAAAAACTCTGCACACCTTAAGAAAAACGAACAATAAAAAGAAGAGAATAAAATTGTGGATATTTTTTATGTCGCAATCGTTCTACATTGATAAATTGATTTTATTTGACTTTCTCGATCTAGTTTTTTCGCGGGATACATAACGCAAAGGCACGCATTCCCATACTGTTTGGAAACAATGGAAACAATCACTCTATTATTTGTATTAGCGTCGTGCAATATATTGCAAGGAATAAATACAGTTAGCTTCTTTGTTTTCCAATTTAACATGTATGAAAACTTAGACCAAGCCTTATTTAGTTTTGATAATTTAACTGCATTTCTTTATACGGTCTATAAATAATGTGCCTGTCCAAAAAGAGAAAATAAATGTAAAAAAAATAAACTTCTTAGAATAGATGTATATAAGAATAGGAATTAATATTTGTACAGCGCTCTTGAGGTGATTATTCACAAAAACAGCGCTATAAAGATCATCCGATTATTACTGTTACTTGCACTAAAAGCTGTGAAATAATAAGATTGCAATTTTTGCAGTTACAAAAAGTTCATTTTGATAATAGGGACATGATAATAATAATTGGATGATTTGTAAAGCACCGTTTTTGTGAAAAATCACCTCAAGGGCGCTGTACAAATATTACTTGCTAAGATTTATCATTCTTATGTACAAACGGATACAGAAACATACTTACCTGGCAGGTCACTACAAATAAATAAGTTATATTAAGAAATTTTAGCTTTGGAAGGTATGATTTTGAACACACAGGACACAATAATAGAAAACATTGCACGTTGGATTCAATTCGTATTTGTTATTGATATTATACTTATTAAAATGTTAGATTTGGTATTTAGTGAAAAAAAAAACTAATTTTTGGACTGTAGAACAGTTTTTAAAAAATGACAGAAAAAGTTACAAAAACGTTATTCCAAAAATAATTTTATCCCTCAACTAAAGGTTTTACCCTTTTCATAAATTAACAGTTTTTTTAGTTTCTAATACTACCGCTAGGTTACAGGCAAACACGAACAATGTTTGTTTGCGGTGCCGCCATCTGATAATAGGAGAATTATTGTCTATTATCTCGAATTAACATTTGTGAACGCGTTATTATTCCCTTTTCTATCGTTTTATCAATTGTTTGCGTTTTACGAGTACATATTCCCCATCCTAACTCCATAGGGATTCAACAATTACGTATATATTGATACATAATTTAAACATTTTTAACAAAATTTTAAAAAAGTGTGACAGTTCTAATAGGTAAATTCGTCAAAAAACTACACACAACCTACCTTTGGCTGTACTTTTTAAAGTTTTGATTATCATTTTTCATCATACCATAAAGCACGAAGGGCAATAAGGCGCTCAAGACAAATTGTAACTAAACATTAGAAACTATTTCTTACGTTATGGACGATCATGAAATAAGAATTTTCCGATACTTCCCGATTTTTTTCTAAAATATGGAAAAAGAAAGGTAGGCGTAGCTTTTCACCATTTATCAGCAAGATTAAGAAAGGGACGCTTAGATGGTTTGGGCACGTAGAGCGAATGAATGAATAAAGGAGTGTAAGGAGAATATATGACGCGAATGTGAATGGGAGAAGAAGCCGGGGACGTCCAAGGAAGACGTGGCACGATCAAGTGAATCAAATACTTGAGTCGGGCCATGTCAGAAGTCGGAATAACAGAAGAGAATGTATGAGACGTTGTATGAAAGTGAATGAAGCAAGAAGTGTATGCCAAGATCGAGTTGTTTGGCGGTCCGTCCTCTCTGCCTACCCCTGCGGAGAAACGGCGTGATGGTTAGTTAGTTAGTTATCTGCTGCACGCCACTGGTTGTAGGTATGGTAACCAAATATATAAAAGAGGCCGGTGACTTCGAATGAGGAGGTGATGAAATTCACACAGCGTTGCAAGAAAAAAAAGCAAACAAACTGACATTACATTTTTAACTGTTTGTATAGCCTTGGCAAATGGTCACTGTTCAATGCCAAAACTTTCCATGAAATTGGCTCTGTTACGTTTTTTTAAGATCATTCATCTTCGAACTCATTAGCATATTTTTAGCTTGCTACACGATTCCTTTGTTGAAAATATAATAATGATATTTATTGTTTATCCTCTTCTCATGTCCAGCTTTGAGACATCACAAGTACTTCCCAGCGTTCTTTTTGTCATTCTCCTTCCCCTCCCCACTCCCTTCAGCCTCACAATAATTGGATATGCTATCGTCCCAATGGCTCCGGGAGGCTGTAACTCTTGCGAGGTATTCATGTAGTAAAATAACACACAGACATTATCTCTATAGTTAAGGGCAAGCACTCAAAAATGGCCCTAAACATGACTTTGCAGGTTGCTAACTCAAGCAATACCACAAATGATTTATCTGTATATTCTGTAAACGGACAAAAATCCTCAAAATGTATGAAAATATGTTCACTTTGAGAATCAGTGAGAGCAATTTTAATACCTAAAATTCCAGGACGTTGAAATTGAAAAAAAAATGTCATTGACATGGAATCGGAACTGCAGTTAAGCAAAATGTCTTTAACCCTAAAGATAAGGACAATGTCTTATCCTTAAAAAAAAACGGAATCAGGCCCCTGGTGGTAGACATCTAAATTGGAATAAATACTCGAGTTACTGCAGTTTATTTTTAATGTCACACAACAAAGCATTTTATATGAAAAAGCGTAGTAAAGTAAATAATTCACGGAAGGTTATCAAAAGTCATTCGCGTCCGTTATCTCGTATAATAAAAAAAAACACCCGATCGTTATGTGCCTTGTCATGACCTACGATACTAACGATACGTCCCGATTCCGGGAGTGCTGTGGCTGGTGACGGTGATACATTATTGACATTATTTATTATTTATTAGTAATTATTAATCTATTGTTGATACGTCGCAGGTAGGTAGATTAGCGTTCCTACATAAATCAGAATCTGATTAGATAAAAAATGACAGCTGGAAAAAGTTGGGCCAGATGGTTGGCAGGCTGTGTGACTAACGACAGTAAGGCCGGGTTGTTTCAACCGGGGTATAGTTAAACCCAATAACTAACCACCTAACCATCACATCACTTCACTACGGTTAGGCAGAGATGATGGACGCCCACACAACAACTGACGTCAGAATGAATAGACTTGCCCTAACGTACCATTTCAACGGCTGGAGGCAAAGACTGCCATTTTTGTACCACCCTAGTTCACTGCCGTCTAAGTTTGTTTAAGATTTTGACTGCAGAAAGCGAATTACAAAACTTCTCCAATAAATTCAAAATCACTTTGTGGTGTCATTTTCAATAAAATGAATAGGAGATGTTTTGTTTAAATCACTATTTAAATATGTAAATATCAACATGTTTCGAAAGCGATGCTTCCCTCATCAGGAAACACGGTATACTGATAAATAATAACAAGAACACACAAATAATAAACATAGAAAAATGGTGGTAGGGTCAGTCGGTTATTTCGCTAACCTGTAATTTCTAATACGTTAACTTTTTTTAGTAAATCAACCATAGAGCTGAAAATTTCCCATCTCCAAGGCCTCATCAATAAATGCTGTCGATTTTTATCATTCTTAATAATATTAAAATGCAAAAAAAATGGTTGTGAATTTGGGCGGCTGATTTAAAACTAATATTTTTATCGCGATACTTTTTCATATTTTGCGAAACAGAACGGAAAACGTTAAATATTTGATCATAGCACCCGGAAGTACAAACGATTGCTATTCAATCCCTCTTCTGTTACTTACTTTGGTATATTTTCAGAAACAACATTTGGAAATAACAAACGAAGCACGTTCAAAGAAAGCGTCGAAGGCGAAATTTTTGCTAGATTCAAGGTCAAACCAATAAATGCTGTTTCTACCGGTCAGAAAATACGATTCAAAACAAAAATTAGTCAAGAAATCTTTGGGATTTTTATGAAAAGGAAACCTAAAATGTATCGAATAAGAAAAAAAAAGTGCAGCATCAAAGACGAAAATATTTCTATTTGATTCAAAGCCTTTTTAAAATATTATTGTACAATATTATTTCCATACAATGGGAATTTATACCCGTTAAGTTACCGCCTTGTTTGAAGGAGCTTAGTTCGACAATATTAATACAGCAGAAATAGAAATAATCATACAGACTAAAGTATTCCGGTAAACTCCTTAAAAAAAAATAGAAACCGTTGAATATTTTTTTACAGCAAACCTTTTGATATTTGGTTTAGACAAGTGGGTCGTACGAAAAGGACGAAATGGGCTCGCGGGCTGCGGGTTGTGCATCACTGTTCATTTTTAAGGGGAGAGGGATGTCGGAGAGATATTATTTATTAATTCAAAATAATGATAGTATTATTACGCAATACGATAAACATAATGTTTTTAAATAGAAAAATATTTTATTAATTTACATAGGCTTAGCATTTATCAAAATATAACCAGAAATATTACTTTTTTCCTGACCGTCCCATTGTATGTTTTACAAAATATTTAATATACAAATATGATTTTTAAAGTGGAGAAAAGTATGTTTGATCATTTATCGTTGCGTTTTTGTAAATAAACGTAACCAAAGATTTAACGGACCAGAGAATAAAGCAGACGAAACTGACTTAAAAATGTAATGTTTCGGTTGAATATAAATTCGGCTAATCCAAGGCTATATATACTACGAATGAAACAATCGGGCCTAAGTCAGCGTGATTGTTTTGCTCAGTTCACTGCTTTGTTATTTGGATTATTCCCGCAAATCCAATTAGGAGAAAAAACACCGGTGACGAATCCCATTTATGAGAGTTTGACATTCAATATCTCGGTGTCTGTGACACCGTATAAAGCGGAAAACCTACACAATAATACATCTGTATCGTATTTCATTGGCTTTATTGTTGTGTATGGAATTTATCTAACATCAGATAATGCGTATAAACGAGATGTGATGCAATGATTCTTTATTTCAACGATAATTAAGTAATTAAAATTGTAGCTAAAAATAAAGCATTTTAACCGTTTTAGTGCTATCCTTATTATGCAAGTATGTATTTAAACTGCTACAGATATTCTGTCTTATTCAATAAAAATGCAATAACTTGGACAAATATCTATCAATTTTAATGTTTTTTTTTAAATTATACAAGTCAGGAATGAAATTTTATGAATATTATAGTTCTAATTAAAAAACTACATATTTACAATTACAAAAAAGATTAAAAAATACAAAAATATAAGATTATTTTACTTCACAATTGTGTTTTCCCATGGTCCATGTAGTCCCTTTTTACAACGAGCGCATATGAGATTGGATCGCCTTATCTCATTTGCTTTGCTGCACACAGCACACATTCATCTATGGGAACAAAGCTCTCGTCGTCCGTAGTGCCGCTATCACGATCATCCACAATAGAACTAACTTCCGACATGGTGAAAAATATCTATTCACTTTAGGGTGTATTTATTTTAACAGGATAAACTATAAATACAGTTATCAAGACACGCGCCAACCGCAATATACCACGTTCAAATTGAACACGTGCTCTCCCGGGGACGACAAAAAGCGCACTGAAAATTTCAACGCTATAGCGCTTCGTCGCAATTTACGTAACTAAATCTTATAGCGCGATGGCGCTGGGCCGCACTCTAACGGTTAAATAAACCTATTGTTACCATTAGATAGACACATTCACTGCCATGTTCAAAACCACAAATACATTGATACCTAGCTACATAGTGCATACATTAGACCGGACGCACACTAGGCAGCCAGACTGCGGCGGCCAATAGATCTTCAAATTTGTATGGAAATGTATTCAAGCGAACGCACTAGGCAGCCAGATATCGTTGGAAGCGGGAGCCATTTTTGCCCGCCGCAGCCTTGCTGCCGCAGGCAGGCTGCCTAGTGCGCGGCCGGCCCAAGTGCCTTCCAAGTAGATTTAAATGGAAACCGGTGTGCCTTTGACTTGGTACCTTTTGGTTCTAGTCCTGAGAGAGCCATTGAAAAAACAGAGCTCTCTTTCTCTTACACTACCTGCATTGTATATTGCCATTCCATTTGATAGAAATGAAATGATGATGAAATAATTTTTTACGTGACAAATTTAAGGTCCGAATGGCCAGACTTTTGGATCACGAAACACGCCCACATCGCATCTCTTATGTTCTTCTTTATTCTAAGAACAACTAGTACCATTTATCTTGTGATTTTGAAAATTGAATGAGACTTTTTGCGGTTTAAGAAAAATGAGATTGAAGATTTGCCTGATGTTGAAGAAGACACTTTACTTTATAATTTTTTGTATTATTTGTTCTCGTATAAATATTAAACATGTTTTTGTAGGCCTTGTTCGCCTCAGAGCGGGTCTCAGTCTTCGAAGAAAAAGCAAAGATATTTAAAAAATATTAATTACGTAAATATAGAAAACACAAGGCATAAAATGGCAATACCAATATTTTTTCAGCGGTTAGATGTTAATAATAATAAAATTATTAACATGTAACCGCTGAAAAAATGTTTTCAATTATTTATTATTTTTGAAACATCGACAAACAAAGAATTAATCTACCACGGAGGTCATTATCAATTCACAGCTTCCATTTGAAAAACTGAAACCTTTTACAACAAGGAACGAAGATGAACAACGCAGTCACGTGATATAACAATAACTAACAACCAATAACAATCATTAAAATAACTGCCACGCAAGCGCATTTTGCATGTGAAATATACGAGCAAGAAAGATTTTGCCGTTGCCCGGGAGCGGCGCATTAAAGCGGTGATTTAGCGGGCCGGTTACCTGCCCAGGCCCGTAGGCGGGACATTGTTACACCGGTAGCCACCGTCTGCCCTGCTGTACGTATCTAGCGAGGCCCTCAATAGACCGAGCGGGCTCGATAGATACCTCGGGGTCTATTATTCAGCGGTGATATGTTTATGTAACCGTTATTAAATTTTATATTATTAAAGAGTCATAAATTTGAAGCAGCGTGCCCCTGATCCGGCGATCCAAATCTCGCAATTTGCGCGGATAATTAATTATGTTTCTGTAAAGTTTTATAGGATGCATTAATGGCTCAGAATCTGTGTGAATTTTTCTGTTTATAAACAAGTTCTTCTATTGCTGGTGCCTGAATGGAACAACGCAAAGGAACCAGAAACTACGAAGGGCTTCGAAGCCGTAAGGTGCCGCATTTCTTCTACTTCCCCTCGATTATCACTTGGGTAATCTTATATTAGTTGTCGAGCGAGTTGATGTTGTCTTCTTTTAGTATAATTTTCCATCGGTCATTCGATAAAGTGAATTTATGTAAATTAGTAAACAGGTCCAAGTATTTTCAGGACAATAATAATAATACTTGGATGACTGGTATAGTGCCGTTTTTGTGAAAATCACCTTAAGGCACTGTACAAATACTACTTGCTAGGAGTTTATCTTATTATGTACGACAAATACAGAATTATACTTACCTGGTAAGTCACTCCAGATTAAAAAGTTAAATTACAAAGTTATCGCTTAAGAAGATATGATTTTGCATGCACGACACAATATTAGAAAACACTACACATTGTATGATATTATTGTTACTGTTTAAATTCTATTTGTCATTGATATTATATTTATTAAGATTATTGGCAAAGGAGTAGGTATTTATTTGGCTATGTATATATTTTTTAATTTAAAGAAAATAAATATAAGAATGTTATTAGTTTTTATTATTGCGATAGCTGTTTCGGCATTCTAAGCCATTTTTAAATTATGGTTAGGCCACATTGCGGCGACTTAATTGTATGAATTCATTGTGATAATTAAAATTCTCTATTCTGTGAGGTACTTACAGTTGAAAAGTGTTTTTCCCGCTATTAATGGTTGCAGGTGTTTCTTTATTATTTTGTAATAACGTGAATTCTAGTATTAATGCAATGAATTTAAATGTGTGTAGTAAAATCGTGAATTATTTTAAAGAACTTATATTGTGAAAATACTAAGAAGTTGTGAATAGATATTTTTTCTTATTTTATTTATTAACGTTACATTAGGATCATTAATTAGTTCGTTTGTTGATCTCTAGTTCCTCTAGTAAATTTAATCTAAGACCCTTTCTTTCTATATGCAAGGGCTTAGGCTCGTTGTTGCCAAGAGGGAACGTGATTATTCACTAAGAGATGTTCTACGAATTCGGGTTTACACATCGTTGTATCGGTCACTTTCTGTAATTAAAGCAAGTATGTCAAAAATAAACAGCAATCTGACACAAAAAAAGAAGATTGACTTTAAAAGAGACTAAGAAATATAATTATTTGATAAATTCCACTAACCTATCTGCCGATTTCTGTATCACTGGTTGTTTGCGTGTTTTTTAGAGGAAACCCCGGGGAGAAGTTTGTCATTGTCATTAATAATGAAGTTTGGCGATATTTACATGATAATAATAATGATAACAATCCCGAGTATGGGCAGGGCTCGAGGCCCGGGGCAAAAAATACTAGGTACTAACTAACTAACTAACTAACCATCACGCCGTTTCCCCGCAGGGGTAGGCAGAGAGGACGGACCGCCAAACAACTCGATCTTGGCATACACTTCTTGCTTCATTCACTTTCATACAACGTCTCATACATTCTCTTCTGTTATTCCGACTTCTGACATGGCCCGACTCAAGTATTTGATTCACTTGATCGTGCCACGTCTTCCTTGGACGTCCCCGGCTTCTTCTTCCATTCACATTCGCGTCATATATTCTCCTTACACTCCTTTCTTCATTCATTCGCTCTACATGCCCAAACCATCTAAGCGTCCCTTTCTTAATCTTGCTCACTACGCTTACATCAGCCTTGCATTCTTTACGAATCTCAATATTTTTCACACGATCATACATGGTTTTACCACACATTCGTCTCAGAGATCTCATTTCTACAGCATTCAGTCTACTTTCATCCTTCCTCTGCCAGTTCCATGCCTCACTGCCATACATCAGAGTTGGTATCAGCACTCCATTGTGGACTGCTAGCTTCGCTTCTTTGGACAACTTTTTGTTTGCGCCAACCGCGTTCAGTCCTCCGTTAATGGAGTTTCTTGCATTCACCCTTCTTTCAATATCCCTATCAGTCTTTCCATCTCTCGTAAACATACTTCCCAAATACACAAACTCGTCTACCTGCTCCAAGTATTCGTCATTCACAACTATATTGCACACTGTCTTCGTACTCTCTCTTTCAAACACCATGACTTTAGACTTACTTACATTCATCATTAGCTCATTCTTCACACATACTTCGTTCATCCTAGATACGAGGGACTGTAGATCTTCTATACTATTAGCAATCAGCACCGCATCATCAGCATACAACAGGCAACAAACTTGCAGACTACTCATTTTTGCGCCCAAGCCCACCTCTTTCAATTTTTGCATACAATTATCCATGTATAGATTGAATAACCACGGTGACATTACGCAGCCTTGCTTAACACCTTTTGTTATGTCAAACCACCCCGTAAAATCACTGTTTGCCCTAACACATGCAACGCTTCCCTCGTACAGAGATGCGATTGCCTGTATAAGATTTGTATTCACTCCATACTTGGACAACACCTTCCATAACTTTTTTCTGTCAACTCGGTCGTATGCTTTTTGTAGATCTACAAAAGCACAGAAAAGTTTCTGGTTTTTTGCCAGAAACTTCTCTGTGAGCATACGCAGCGAGAAAATCTGATCCATGCATCCCCTTCCGCTCATAAATGCACCTTGCACATCCCATATTTTATCCTTTGTTTTCATTTGTACCCTTTCAATCAATATCCTACCATACAGCTTTCCAACTGAACTTAGCAGGCTAATAGCCCTGTGATTTCCACATTCCATGCGTGACCCTTTACCTTTGTATAGAGGCATGATCACAGCCCTTCTCCAATCTAATGGGGTGTAACCCTCCTCTAAACACTGGTTAAAAAGTTTGCATAACCATGTGAGAATTATACGGCTATTCCTTTAAAGTATTCAGCAGCAATATTATCGAAACCAACAGCCTTACCATTCTTCATACATTTAATTAATCTTTTAATTTCATCCATGCTGATTTTGGGAACATTCACGCCATCGTCATTCATACCTGACTCGCCACTGGAATCACTATCACTCGGGTTGCTTTCGAAGACCTCTTCAAAGTATTTCATCCATCTCTCTTTTATATCTTTCTCATTCGTCAGCATTTTTCCATCTTTCGATTTTATCACTTTCACACATCCGCTTTCTGGACCATTCCGGGACCTTTTGACTTCCTTCCAAAACAGTTTAATGTTTTCTTGGAAGTGGTTTGTCATTTTGATCCCCTCTTCCTCTTCCAGGCGTTTCTTTCGTTCTTTCACTCCAGCACGTACTCTTTTCTTGCATCCCTTATAAACTTCTTTCGCTCTATCCCTCTCTTCGCTAGAAGCACTGCCAGTCGCTATCAGACATAACCACGCTTTCTTCTTCTCTGAGACCAGTGCTTTAATCTCATCATCCCACCATGCATCACCTTTCTTCCTACCTTGCGTACTTATCCCACATACCTCTCTAGCAGATTCACAAAGGCTCACTTTTATGTGATCCCATGTTTCGTCTATGCTCAGACCGTTCATATCCTTATCATTCAATCTCATCTCTACACAATTTTCATACTTACTTCTTACATTATCGTTCTGCAGTTTTTCTATTCTGACTCTAGTTGGAGTCGACACCACTTTCACTTTAGAGCGCCAGCCGCGGAAGAGATTTACTCGACACAACCAGAAAATGGTCGGTTTCTACCTCAGCCCCTCTGAAAACTCTTGTGTCTGCGGTGACGGCTCGCAACCTAGAGTCAATTACCACAAAATCGATCATTGACCTTTCATTTCCTCTTTCCCACGTATATTGGTGGATACCTTTATGATTGAAGAAGGTATTCGATACAAAAAGGTTCCACTCTAAACATACTTCAAGCATTCTGTTACCATTATCATTTGTTCTTTTATCCCCAAATATACCTAAGGTTGACTCAAATCCATCCCGTCTAACTCCCACCCATCCATTTAAATCTCCTGCCATTATAATCCTTTCATTCATATTTTTTAATCTCATCACATCGCTCACACCACTCCAAAAATCATCTTTCACTTCATCGTTTTCAGAGTTGACAGGAGCATAGCATATTACTAAAAACACTCTTGTCAACCCGATTTTGAATCGGATCCACATTATTCTCGGACTTACACATTCATATTGCAACATACATTCTACCATTCTAGGAGACAGTAACGCTGCAACTCCTTGACACGCCCTCTCCGTATCTGGTCTCCCAGACCAGATTACGAGCGTATCACAATGTTGCATCGTACCGCTCCCCTTCCTCATACTCTCTGTTATACAGAGTACATCCAAACTTTTCCTTACCATCGTATCACATACTTCATTAATTTTTCTTTCCATCCCTCCTCTGATGTTCCACGTGCCAATCCGACATTGTTCACGTTCCTTCCTCCTCTTCGCGCTACCGAAGGGTTGGCGGCGTGATGGATAGCGAGCCTCATCGACACCTGTGTCGGCCATTCCCTTCCACGGACTACTTACCTACCCATAACATATCATAACTAAACTTAACTTACTACAGCGTAATATAACATAGCTTTTCTAACTTGCAACTTACCATAACTTAATATAATGTTGCTTATATCTTAACATAACGTAATATAGCTTATAACTTATAACATAATATGGTATGGTATAACATACCTTATTTAACTTATAACTTAAATAGCACGTCATATCATATCATAATTTAACTTACGTACCTTAAAATATCATACCACACTTAAAATATATTAACACACATTTTGTAACTTATCTACCTTAACATATCCTATCGTAAAACACACATAAACCAACCTATGTATATAAATACTTAACTAGTGCTAAAACATAACAAAAAGAAGAAAAACAATAATATTAGACTTAATTCTAAGGTCATAAACTGTTCAAGATGAAAGTCTAACTAACACTTTTACTCACTTATCACTGTTTCTTATCACATTGCACTAATCATTGTTATGGGTAAGACAGTTATTATTATTATACATCGGTTAAATTTAAATTGTAAATAGTTTTAAGCCACTGGTTACAGTCCCATGTAATCCTTCCAGAAGTAGAAACTCGTACCGGCGAGGGCTGCCCGGGGCGGTGCTAGGGCTGGCCATATATATCTTACTAAGAAAATTCCGGGAAATACACTTTGTATGAATCCACTTTTATTTTGTATATATGTCAAATATACATATAGAAAAATAAAACATTAAAAAATATACTAAAAAAGAAATTTATGAATTATTCATGAGATTGTCATAAAAACGAGTTGCAAAAGCAAAACAATTTTTCAATCCTAAATTCTCTGTATTAAAAAAGGGAACTAAGATTATAAGAGACGTGCGTATCGTATCCTGATACGATACGAATGTACCAACCCAGCCAGGAGTACTCCTGTCCTAGTGCGACCGGTACACCAGGGAGCACTGTTTTATGAGGGCTTGGAATATGGCAACCACATTGGCATTGACTCTTTCAGTTTATTCTTGTACCTTCGTGCTTATTTTTCTCTTCTTGCTTCTTATTGGTTTTTCTGACTTCTTTGTTTCTTTTAGATCTTCTTGGCACTCGTGGTCTCTTCTTGCATCTTCTTATTTCATCTCGCTTTGTCTTGCATCATATAAATATTTCGATATCGAAATAGATGACTCTGAGAGCTCTGGAGTCTAGAAACCGCAGATTCGAAACATCCCCTTCAAAACATCCTTCCGTCTCATAATTTTCTCCAAAATAATTGATGTCATAGTCCAACTGACTTCAAACTATCGTTATTTTGTGGTCTTAACATATAAAGAACAGTCCGTTTGTGGTCTCATAATGATAAATACGACTTTCTTTAATTCCAGGTCATTTAGGGACCAGGAAAAACAGATTCAAAATTCGATAGACCGGGGAGGGTGGGCGGAACCCTAAAGATTTACCTATAGCAGGGATGGTAGAGATAAATTTTCTAAATGACTTCGGTGGTCATCCATTACTCAACATCGAAATTATATTTCCTCCACCTTTCCTCTCCATTCCATCCCCATTTTCGAATGTCGAACGAAATAACAAATGGACCGCGAACGCCGGCAGCCAATGGACGAGCGCGCAGTTGAGGAATGGCACGTCTTTCAAACAAATGGTAAGACTAAAAGACACTTTATAATTTATTACGACGATTGGGAGTAATGGAAAGTCGCAGATATATCCAAATCAATTAAAACTACCAAGCAGAGTTATTATAAATTTCAGTAATGCTCAGATTATGCAAAGTTGGAAGGATCAAGTAAAAAATAACAGAAACTACGAAATGAGTAAAAAGCGTTCAATAATGGAGAGACCATATAATAAATTAAAACATACATAGTTTAGAGATTGCACTTTTTATTGAAATAATTACGTTCTGATATTTTTGAAATGGTAACAGTTTTGATAACATCTTCAAAGGGTAAAACCATACAATGTTTCCCTCTAGAGCGGCGGTTCCCAATTGAGGGGTTTTAATCCAAAATTGACTCTATCCAAAATTAAAATTTTCAAATTTTCATTTTATCAAAAATGACTAAATCCAGTAAAAAAATCAATTTTGAATTTGACTAAAACTGGAAATATTAATTTTGTAAAATAAATTATTTAGGTTTTATACAGGAAACAAATATCTCATTTTTAAGAACAAAATCGCCATAAATTGGTGAATTTTGGTGAAAATTAAATATACTCAATTACACACAATCGATTCTACGCCCTCGATTATTTAGTATGGTGATGGTAATACAATCTCTTATTTTCGAAATTTTTGTATTTTCCAATCCAAAAATGACTATTTGTCATCTGTATAGAAGTGGTTTTCTACCCACAATCAGTGGCAGCTTTGGGCCTAGGGGGTACACGAACAACCTCGACTGTGAAATGGTTAATAAGTTGAAATACTTTTTTTATTTAAAAAGTATTGGACGGGTTTCTTTTTGTGGCTAGAATTGGAGTAGATACATTGCCTAGTTAGTTAACATTACACAAATATTAGCAGAGACTTAATTTTACAGAAATACCTAACCAGATTTTTTTTTAAATAATGTTTTACAAAAGTCTTAAAAAATCCCGTTCTAAGGTCACATTGAGATTTTTATGGTTTTGTATATGAATTATAAATTAGATTTTTTTGTTTGTTAATTTTTTAAGTAAGTTTTTACAAGTATCTTGCAGAGTAAATTATGAGACAAGACTTCGACAGTTTTCCAAGGGGTAGTTGCTACTTGGAAGCACTGCTCTAGATTCTAGATTATGGGATACAAAAGATAGATTAATCATCTACTAGTGTCACACTTTTCGCCCTTCAATAGTTTTTCAAAATATTCGACACCTTTGTTTCGTTTGCACAGTTTTTCTCCAGATTTTGTATTTATATTTCGAATGGTTCTTTCGACGACAGATTAGTAGGTTGTTGTAAATTGTCATTCGATCCAGATTCTTCAGCTTTGTCATAAAGCGTAATACAATTTTGTATTGAATTAATAATAACCATTTGTTTGTTAGTAATTTCGGCAAATCCCGCGATTCTTCCAGTAATAAGTGCGGTATCCCAGTTTGCGGGATTGCCATCGATGCCTGTATCGCTACAATTTTAATTAATTCTAACTTATTTTATTTCCTATTATCTTAATTGAGATTATTATTTTATCCTAACTTACTGGCTACGTATGTATTATTAAAAATTATTCCTAGAATTTAATGTTGATCATTAAATTAATCATTAAAATATCTCCATTAAATACCAACTTCTTTGCTTATTATTTTTTGTACTTTTGCCATGCCGATGTTTATATTTACATTGCCGCATTACTATATAACATGTGCGTACTGTGTTGATAAAAAACATGCTAAATGTGCAAGGCCCAATTTAGGCGAAAATAAATAAATAAATCAATTAAAACAGACGAAAGACTGAAAGAGAACTATTACTTTTCCCCTACTATTCACCTCTGTGAACGTGAACTCATTCACATTGTTCTTACTCGGAATAAGGCTAAACAAAAAAAAATAAAACAAAATAATAACAAAACGCTTTATATTAGAATGAGTAACCATCCCATAACGCGAGACTATAATAATAATCGGATGATTTTTATAGCGCCGTTGTTGTGAAAAATCACCTGAAGGGCGCTGTGCAATATATATTACTTCCTATTCTTATATTGTTCTTATATTACATCTATTCTATGAAGTTTTTTTTACATTTATTTTCTCTTTTTGGACAGGCTATCATTACACATTATTTATAGACCATATAAAGAGATGAAATTAAATTATCAAAACTAAATACGGCTTGGTCTAAGTTTTCATACATGTTAAATTTAAAAAAAGAAGCGAACTGTATTTATTCCTTACGATATATTGCAAGACGCTAATACAAATGATAGAGTGACTGTTTCCATTGTATTCAAGAATGTATTTAAGCTAAGACAATGAATTATTATCCATATTGTTTAAGATAAATAACACAGAATACTCTTAAAAGGGGGGAGACAATGTATTACTTACTCCCTTTTTAGAAGATCACCCAAGCCAAACATTAAAACAGAGTAATATAGTAGTGTGCAAAGTTACACCCGTCGCAAGTATACTCTACTGCGCTTGATATTAGATACAATAAATCAAATAAGGGTCAACAAACATAATATGGACATCGAACAAGAAGTTTTATCACCAAAATAACTACACAGGTACATTATTATTATATTGCCTCCTTAAATATTAAATTATCATTATGCGTAAGTCCATTTTGGCAACTTTACAGAAGAAACAAAAAACTATGCGATGAATCTAAAATATTTAGATACATCTACTTTACATTATAATGCAACAATTTCTTAGTTTTCTTATAAAACAAAATAAAATTGCGGCACAATTTCAGACTGCTTTTATTTAAAGTAACCCCTATTAAGAATTAAAAGTAAAATTCGATTAAAAAATAATTACACATTTCATATTTATACCATATTCTGTTAACTTGTAATAATAATCATACGGATACGAAGTTTCTATAGTAAATGTATTAAAAAAATGCTAAAAGATGGCGATCATATCTCAATGTGGTAAAGAATGGATTTACGCAATTTACTAATTAGGTGAAGCTATCAGTGAAATAAATCACTATTTCGATTAATCTACTACGAATCGGTTTACATTATGTGATAAAAAAAATTGTGGAATCAAAATATCTCAACTCATGACTTGTGAAGCAGAAAAATTCTACAATGATGAGTTCTGGCGTCAAGAAAATTTATAGATATTCTTATTATTAAACATTTTCCAAAAATGGATCCTCCATACTTTTAATATGACGGTACAGAAATTATTATAGAATAAATGAGAGGAGGAAGCGGAACACGGCATAATACCACAGAGAATCAATCAGTATAAAATGTTTGCTCTTGTAAATCTTATATTGCAACAAAAAAAAAATTTCAAATTATTTCATTATTATATCACTTTTTACTCTGAGTCTTTATTTTAGTTAGAATGAAATGTTCTACGAGACCGCCATAGTAGTAGTTAGTAGTTCCCATCCCTCCCCCTCCTGGACTTCCAGTCAAGCCTCCGTAATGCCCCGTCATTGAGAGTTCCGTTATGACCGCCCCCCACCCCTATCACCAACCCCACCATTTCCCCCGGCCCACTACCGAACAGCGAACAAGCGCTACCACTTCACATTTGGCACATTTCCAGGATATAATGTTATGGGTAGGGGATTGGCTTAATTGAAATATCCGCTTATAGAATTTTTTTCATATTTAATCTGTGATTCCCACAGAGCAAATAATACACAGACACGCCCTAACAGGCAAGGAGGAGAAACCAAAATAAGAAACAGCAACTAAGTAAAAAGGTTCGGCTTGTTTACAAAAACAGAATATTTTATTTGGAGTGTTTAATTTGAACCTTTTTATAAATATTTTGTTATTTGCCTAACCGCAAACAAAATCACGCGATTAATTAAACGTGGATGGCTATTGAACAAAGCTGGTTCCAAAATGGTTGTGACGTGACCTTTGCTTCCAGCCGTCGATATCGTACTTAGGGCGAGTCAAATAATTCTGACGTCAATGGTGAATCCGCTCAAGCCTGTGAGACTATGACGGCAACAATTCAGGCAGAAGGAAGCGCGGTAAGGCGAAGATAAAGACACTAAACATAGCTAAAGCTTTTTCAATAAACAAATTTTAATAGTGATCTTTCACTAGGGCGGTAATTAAGTAGAGCATTTTTATGTGAATATCGGACAAGGTTCATCACAATTAGAATTCTTAAGCTTAAGGTCATTTTATAAAAATTCTCCAGTCCTAAAATTGAACAATAAAGATATTAATATTTCAAATAAATACCAACTCTTCTTTTGCCACTAATCTTCTAACAAATGTAATATTAATAGTAAAGAAGGATAAAATAGCAACTGTAAAAATCTTCCCAAAGATTAAATTTTTTCATAAAACTGTGTTCATCTGAAGCGACCTGCCAGGTGAGTATGATTTTCTATATCTGTTTGCACATAATTAGATCGAGAATAAGAAGTAATATCTGTACAGCGCCCGTGAGAACTATTTCGCCACCCAGTTGGGTAGGCGTGGTGAGGTGGGTGTAGGAGAGGGTTGCAGCAAGAAATTTGCGGGAAGAAATTGTGAGAAAGTGGTTTGTGTCTATACCATTTTATTGATCGGATGTCTTTTAATTAAATCATTCAATCGAAAATCTCGGATTAAATGTAAGATAAAGTCCCTGTAGCAATCTCAATGAAAGCCTTCAGAAAATCGTTAAGTATTATACAATTCCTATCAAATTTTATCTCCCGAAGATAATTATTCAAATTCGTTACAGCACAGACAATTGGGCAAAATCTAATCCTTCCCAAGCCTCGGAGGGCTCAGAGATTCGATGTTAAAAATCGTGGTGTTAAAAAATAACAGGGTTCGGGAAAATGGACATCGACATATGTTTCGCACAGTGGGACTCTTTTTGGTATATTCACGACACTACATGCATCAGTCTGGTCTGTACAAGACACGACGCACGACGCGAATACCGAACTATCGCTTCGCTCTTTCGATATATTTTGGACTTTAGCAAAATCGATAATCGCCGAATATAGCACACTCATCTGTTAATACACAATTTCATTTATTATACACGGTGTCCGTTTTCTTTCCTTTCCATTTCTTATATAAAAAAAAAAACTGCCAGCAAAAAAATTTCACTCGATTTTCATCTAGTGTATTCTGAGTCGGAGCAAAAGGCCGGTCTTTTGTAATCCAATGAAAGCCCCGCTCTAATCTCTCGCTGTGTAGGCAATAAAGGAATAAAGGCCGGCAGAATGTATCCGGGGCAGCGTCGGAGAATGAGGAGATTCCGGGCGCAGATAGAACGGGTATTGACCGTATGGCCGTCCCTTATCCCGGAGATTAAGGCCCGGAGGGTATTGAGAAATATTAATCCTGTAGCAACAAAAGGTAATTTTGCCCATATTTTGTTAAACGTATTCCACGAATTTTGGAGTGGAGAAGCATGTTATAATATGAATTACAACAGTGATGCACAACCGGCGGCCCGCGGGCCTTTTCCTGTGGCCCACGTTGGAATAACAAGGTTCCATCTCACACGGCAATGTTATGCGATAATGAGCCTTATAATTGATTTCTATATAGCACACTATCGCGTGACATTTCTGTGTCAGATGGAACCTTGTTATTCCAGGGGGTCGACATAGCAAAATAAAATAAATCTAAATCATAAGCATTGCTTTATTGAGCTGACGTGGGGCATAGATTTAAAAAAATATATATTTTTAATTTAAATATCAGATTGACAAAAACTGATTTACAAAATATAAAACGATTACCGGATCCAAATTTTGATTGACACGCCTGACTTATAAATTATATTAAATAAATAAATTTTGATATTATTGGTTTAGAAAGGCGATATTTTGGGTAGGAACTTAGAAATAACAATTATTTTTTACTTATACCTACTGGCTCCGGACAGTTGAGAAGTTTGTACGGTATTAACATAAAATAAAATAAACATAAAATCATACAATTCCAATATAATTAATTATTATCATATTTAAAAAAAAAAAACATTTAACGAGTATTTTTCGGCTACGGAAAATATCATACAATACCATCGCGTAAAATTACTTTAATTTATTCGTAAATTTATTGTCAATTATTCCGGTGTTGATTTGACTTTTGTGCATTATTTTTGAATTGGACTATGATAAATATTTTTACTGTTAAAATTATTATATATAAAGTATCGTGTAAATTTTACTTTCACTGTTTTTACATTAGATAGACCGTGATAAGAACAAATTTACTCTATTTTATTATTATACAGTAATGTAATGTATACTACACTTATATTTACACAAAATAGTTATACTGTGTGCTTAACGCCCTTGCGGTGATTTTTCACAAAAACGGCGCTATAGAAATCATCCAATTATTATTATTATTATTATTACTTGATATAAACACGGCCCAAGATAGCATAGCAAATAGGAAATATCTTTACATATAAACTCACTTAATTAAATCATAACATTATTTGTAAAAACTAATGATTTATAAATAATGTCAAAATGTTATAAAATATAAATAAACTATCTATCTATATCTGTCTATCATTATCTCGTGATGTTTCACGGGTCTGCGCTAGTATTGGTACACATAAAAATATACATCCACAATGTAAATACGAATTTAATTTAATAATCTATTCTATGATAAATAAACAGATATTGAGCAATAATATAAAAATAAGCAAAGAAATCACCACCTTTTCCGTATCCCCAAATCTATTCTCAAATTGTGCAATAATCGTGATTCACTGTTTTTCTCACAAACAGGTTGAATAATCCGTTCGTTTGGTCACGCGAAGGTGGGAGTCGAAAACATTATTAACGCGCTAACAAGGGGGATTCAAACATAATGACAAATCTCCGAATCACCGCAGAATTAGGCTTTTATTTGTTAAGTGACTGGACGCCTTAAAAGGAAAACAAGTAAAGTAGATTTGCATATTCACTTACTTTACATAATCTGAATCACATACTCGTACATATAGGTAACAATGATTTCTTTCAAAAGAAAAATAAAGCATCCAAATGATGATTCACCCAGAATCAAAGAGGATGATGGAGTCTTTCAACGGAAAAATGGATACGTCTTGAAAACTGTTTTATTGTTAAGCTGCTGAAATTTTTTGTATTTTTTTAATCATTAAAAATAATATTAACAACTCTCAAAATGAAACATGAAATCGAAAAGAGACAAAAAAGAAAAATATAATGGTAGTAACTGGGACTCGAACATGGTCTATACGGGACCTTGCGCTTTAATCCACTGAGCTACAGCTACACCAATCCCTTGCGGCATTTTAATCGTTTTTTTTGACGATTTCTACAAAGTGTTAATATCGTCTTCCTTTATTACCGTTATTTTTTTGGCTGCTACCCTTTTATCATGACTACAAGATTCTACCGTGATTTATTTGTAATATTTAGATAGCGTCTCGGATATAGCTATCAGAGTTAATTAAAGATATGCACATAACATTTGGATTTCAATGTTACTTAAGTGTTTAATTCATGTTATTATATACGGAAGAACCATTGGAGGGACACAATTAGCAACATTTAGGTCCTTCGAGCAAGAATTCAAAGCAGTACCTACACAGATCCTTGCGAAATTCTCCGCACTCAGTTGAAACGGTACAGGAAAAGCGGAAACGAACCGAAGTCAGATCAAAGATCGTACGGCATGAGCCGTACATAATAGCACTCTTCGCGGAATTTCAACCCCATTCATTCCGTTTTCTATACGTTTCCTACAGTGCCAAATTAAAAGGAAGACTGCGATTCTGGACGCATAGCGGGCTTTTGCACGGATCTACAAACTCTTACATTATTTCGAGCCGAGAATCGAAAAGTGAGGGCTTATATATGATTTGCTGAAAATAAAGATTATTATTAGATATTGTAAGATTGCTCAATGCTCAGCCTCTTGAACACAAGTTTCAAACTAATATTGAGGTACTCTGCGTGTTGAATGGTTACCCGATAATTAACCATGTTTTTTATGTGAACACCGAAAAAAGTCTCAACTGCTTCTGACTGCCCAGAGCCAGTCTGGATTCCCCAACTGCGGTACGATGCGAGGCTTAAGGGAGAGAAGAGGAGAAGGAGATGACGAAGAAGAAGATTGGGATTTTAAAATGGAGGATAATATTAGCAAGTCTTGAACTTGAAGTATGATATCGGTAGATGGCTTAAATTGAGCTGATCTCATTAGCTTAGTCGGTAAAGCGGTTGTCTCAAATAGACAGAGGTCTTGGGTTCGAGCCCCAGATGCGACTGATTACCATTTTATTTTTCTGTTGTTTTTTTCGGATTTGTGTTTCAATTGGGATGTGTTAATATTATCTTCTTCAATGATTAAATATTACAATGAGGTACATAAACTTCAATAAGTTAAATTTTTTTTAATAAGATTGGGAAGTACCTGGTTATTTAGATCTGGTCACCAAACACGGCTGATGCCATTTCACGCAACGTTTCGATTCTAAAATGTTTTTTAATTTTTTGTATGTGACACCTCACAAGAGCGCCCCTGTGTGTACAGATCACGTATAGGGGAACTATATCGGTAACCGGTTAAGGGGGCTGTAGAAAGGGATTTGTTAATGCGGGCCTCGTAGAGGTCCGGATTAAATGTAGGAGGAAAGACAGATGCCGTTAACTCGTTCCACATACGAGCCGATTTACACAAAAAGAAGTCGGCGAAATGACCCGTTCTCATGAAGCCGACATCAATTGTGAACGTCGAGTTTCACGCACGTGCATCAGTGCAAAGGGGATCAACGCTGCTAGCTCATTCGAGCAGGCTCCATTGAAATATCTGTAGAACAGACTCAGCATACCTACATTGTGTCTGTGCATCAGGGATGGCAGTCGGTCCGTTAACAACGATTGTCAATCAGACGAACCGCCCTCCTTTGCACATAATCAAGCAGGTTTAACAAGTATTTGAGAGCTCCGGGCCAGAGGTGACTTCCAAATTCAATTGTTGGACGTACTCGAGATTTATATAGAATTAATTAGCAGTTGATCACTAATGAAGAATCGGCTAGCCCTATACAAGATGTCGAAATGTTGGTTTTTATCTATGGTTGGGTTGTCTTTAACTTCATAACGGTTTAAAGTTTTTGAAACTTGTAGATAGATACGCGTAGATAAGATAATATATTATTTGGTAAACATACAATAGGATAAAAAGGAATTTTTCACAATTGAAGAACACCTTCAAATGAAGGCATTCAAGGCAACTTCAATTTAAATATTAAATACACTCTACCAATCGTTCTCTCCAGTCTCCATTAGAGGAACGTTCCTACCCAAAACTCCCACTGATTCCTACCAAGATAGCCTAAGAGGGTAAATTATATTGTAATAATATTTAAAACAATATAATGATGACTATTTATTGTTTTGGTGTTTAATTCGTAGAGCACCGATTTAATTTTTTTAAAAATTAAAAACAAATCATAGAAATAAAATACAATAATATAAAGAAAATATCGCTAATGTACCAGACGTAATGGCACCCAAACGAAATGTATGGGCAGCTGATCCCGATGTGCGGAGAGGGTAAGGAGGGGAAAAAGCACAACCTACCTTTCCCTCTGCGAGGAGGAACGATATTAACGACAAGAACCTTATTTACGACTTGTAATTCTGCGGGTCTTGTCCGTGTGACGATGCTTGGTCTGGGTCCAGTGAGACGACCTGCCAGGTAAGTATGGTCCTGTATAATATTATCTGAATGGACGTATTTATCATTAATAACCTGTATATTTTAACGCGTACATATAATTTGGTATTGAGATCGTTGAACCTGTGAATGAAATTAGTTAGCCATGAGTAGTAATAATGTAGATTGTCTACAGTTGGCGATAAGATTGGAATACAAAGAACATTTGTACAGAACCCTTGAGGTGATTTTTCACAAAAACGGTGCTATAAAAATCATTCAATTATTATTATTATTAATATTAATATTTACCACTTTCGAGAGATCTTCCTTCCTTCATTTTTTATATTTTTGTAAAGGTTACCTGAAACAAGAGATAAACAAATGATTAGTATCTACATTAGGTCGAGGCATTTCAGATACTGTAATGTAGGTAGAAGAGCGTACACCGTTCAATAGGAATGTAATGGCATAATACCTGCATAAAATACTTGAAATTGTAAGGTTACAAAGCGGTCTCCGTGACTTAACCCAAAGGGGAAAATACATAAGCGGCGCAGTTCATATTGAATACCTTAGAAACGAGATGAAAAGAATGCAGGAATTCGCAATAAAAATACCCAAATACCGTAAATTTAAAAGGAAAATACAGAGCCACACAATTTTAAGCAATATTTTGTAATATGGTCAAGAAAAATGTTGGTATTTCTTGTAGAATGGTAAATCATAAACAATGTGCTGAGTGTGCCCAACACAGAGCAAAGTTAATTCTGACGTCGGAGGTGCCCAAATAAAAATAGGGAGCATATTTTCCAAAATATGATGGGAAAACCTATAAAGATGTGGGAACGTGGCGCAAAATACTGTTGCTCTACCCAGAGTTGCAAATAAATGGTTTGCAATAATTATTAAATATTTAAATTGAAATTTAAAAAAAAAGAAACAAATTGAAAAATACTACAAATTTATATACATAATACATATTATAGGTTTTAGTCAGTGGCAATAAGCTTTCAACAGTTTTTATTTTTATTTTTAATTTTAGATGGAAGGTTATACGATATATTCATATATTTTTTAATTTGTTTCGGTGTTTTAGTTTGTGAACTATGTAATTTCTTCAAAAGATTGGTAATCACTTTGTGGCGTCATTATTAATAAATGAATTAAAAAATTGGCTTTGTATTCACCACTTTATTAATATGCAAAGTTATCTAAATGTTTCAAAAGCGATGCTTTCTTCACCGGGAATATATAGAATATATATTATATATAATAAATACTATGTATTCCTGATGAAGAATGCTTCTCTTTCGAAACATGTAGATATCTGTGTATATTAATAAAGTGGACAATACAAGAACACAAAGTAAATTTTTTAATTCATTTGTGAACTACGTATTTAAATATTGGAATACATTTTTGGTTATTTTTCAATAGGAAGATTTCATCGCGCCATTTTTGTAAAATACCACCTTAGGGGCACTTTATCTATGGTATATATGGGGACATGATGTTCTGCCAATCTCCACACACATCCTCAAAGATGACATAAACCCCGAGAGAAATTATATCCCACATTTAGATACATTTAATTATTTGTCAAATATGTATTATGTGTTAGTACCTCGTCTAATAGGGTACTCCTCTGATAATTTATTTACTGATATTTTTTTAACTTCTCTCTAAATAAAGGTAAGGTGTATATATTTATAAAATTTGACATAAAATTACATTTTTCTATAAAAACGTTAAACCAGTCAGTCAAACATTAAAAGGTCAAAAATAGACACGTGGAAAAGGGCTATAAAGGTTTTTAATTGAAAACGTCACATTAAAATGGTATTCCTCAATGACATATCTTTTTAAAAATTAAAAATAACATTAAACATGTGTAAAATAATAATAAAGGGTTATTCAAAATGAGTAATTAATTTCGTACCGCCATATTTTGTGAATTATATATCTGAATGGTCTGCACAACAATTGAAAGAGGATATTCGAAAGTTTCGAATCCCACCGCTAGATCGCTCATAGTTACGCAAACAACCGCCAGAGTGCTCGCGCTGCCAGGTAGCCATTGAGTAAAATGGCTGCTATGCGGCACAAGGTGTTTCATGGGTTCTGTAAAACTGAGTCGACAACTGTAGTGCAGCGTACCTTTCTTCTCCGTTTTAACATTTAACCTCCAATTAGAAAGAGCATTTGTCGCTGATAATTTGAGCAAACTGGATGTCTCTGTAAAGGAAAAAGGACGGGCCGATCGCGAATATCAGAGGAGAGCGTGCGAAATGGAGTCCATCATTTTGAATAACACTGCAGAATGGCAGCGGTCGTAGGTAGTCAGTAGTTAGTATAGTAGTTTAGTTGAGTAATAATATACCCACAGACCTTTCTAATCTTGTCCAATATTAATACGAATAGTTGACAAACTCGGAAAATATAGCTATCTCTTTATGCTCGGTTCTATAAACATATGAGAAAGAGAGACAAACAATTTTTATTCAAAACATTCGTTTGTGGACGGGTTTTAGGGTTTGTAAGCACTTTTTTTAAGCGCATGAACTTCACGTCAGTGATATCTGTCAGATAAGACGGCCTCCATGGTCGAGGGGTAAAGCTCTCGACTACGAATCCGAAGGTCGAGGGTTCAAATCCCGGCGTGCGCAAGTAATTTTTATTTAATTAATTTGTCTTGTTTCACAATTAATTCATTTAAAAATAATATATTGTATATTTGCGCACGTTCCAGAGTGGAAGATACTTTCAGTATCGCCCTGATGAAAGACCACCATTCAGAATTGAAATGGCTTTTAGCCGTGTTTGGTGACCAGATCTGAATAGCCAGGTATTTACCTCTTTCCCCACCTTCCACTCCCCCTTCTCCTTCCCCTCCCTAATACCTTCAGCCTCACAACATTCCCCAATTGGGAATGCCATAGTCTCACTGGATCCAGACGGTTGGGAGCAGTTTGGGACTCTTGTGCGGTATTCATATAATAAAAAAAAAAAAAGATAAGTTGACGGTCGGAGTGCGATAAAAGTGAAATAATTACGTGAATTTAGCGAAAATATACTGTTACTCTAAGGTATTAACCTTCGCGTCGAGTACGCAAAGACCTCCAGTAGCTACGTCCAGACTCCGAAAGGCGTGCGACGCATGAGGTGGACAAGCACGAACAAGTATCAAGCGATAGTTGAACATTGACGGAAATATCCGAATATAATATAACAGTGACAAATGATTTAATGCACTTTATTTTTCCCTTCTGACGGCATAGTTATTTATTTGTTAGTTGGGAATGGCTCCCGTGCGTTGTGTGCCTTATATGGACGAAGCATTTAGCAAATGGGTTTAACAAATAATAACGTGGCCTCGATTCCATAAAGGTAAATGTTGATTTTACGTTGATGATCATATCTATTACTTACCGCGGACATAATGGCCGATACTTGTGCAAACCAACCAATCTAACGAGCGTCCCTTTCACCACGGACACGTAGGATTGTTTAAAATAAACACAGTGATTGGTCGTTTCTACGTTATCGACGATCATCCTAAAATTCTTTCATAAAAATAGTTATTATATTTTTTTAAAACTTTTAAATTAAAATGGAGTTCTACAAATTATACTCGAAACAATATATAAAAAAATCTCATTCAGAATGACCTAATATAATTGATTATGTTTTGAGTAACCCGTCCTGTTTCTCTTGAACATCATGCCCCCTTATTCGAGACTTGGCCGACCTGAGCGTGAGTTGCCTCTGAATATTTTGTCCCTAACGAAGAGATCACTCAAGTATGATGGTGCCAGCCCGTTCAGTGCCTTATGGGTATGTTGTGAGGCTAAAGGTGGTGGGGAGGGGCAGGAAATGAAGAAGTACCCGACTATTCAGATGTGATCACCAAACCCGACATAGGCGATTTCAAGCAAAGCGATTCTGAATGGTGGACTTTCACCAGGGCGATACTGAGTAAAATAGTACACTTCTGTGAATGTACAATCACATATTTTTAAAATATTACCTATTTTTACGAAAAAAAAACGTTACGATAATGCGACCCAGTTCAAGGTTATCGTTTAAAATAACATTTGAACGAATAGGACATATACTTGTATACAAAAAACACCAAAAAATACCTATTAGGGAAAAAACATCGTCATTTTCATAAATAGACAAAAGATACGGACAGACCCTCTCAAACAAATGAAATGACGCACACACTCTCAAGCACAATCGCTGAGCCACTAAAAATAACACAGACACTAATGAATAAACCAACACATATTACACTAATACATACACCAATACGGACGCTAAAACACTAACACAAAATTTGTATATCTACGTTCGCCGTTTAAACTTTTGACCTTGTAGTGAAATTGACCTCCGGCGAACGTCTGACATCACGGGTCATCAAATCAAACATTCAAATGTAACCAAATGAGCGTTCTCCCCACGGAATAAAGGAATGGAGTAACGGAGGTACCCACAAACTTCTTTGTACTTCGTTCCGTATGGAGATTTTAGAAACTCAATATTCAGCATTTAGTCTTATCGAGTCGGAAGAGAACTCGACCAAATTATGCTTGTGTCAAAAATATGAAATATAAACAACACGGCAGGCAGAAAATCAGTAAGAAATTACGTTATTATTTATCCTTGAGATGTTACATTAAATTCAATATTTAAAAAAAAAATAAGCGATCCAGCTGATTCAAAAGATTATGTATGCAGAAAACACAAGAACTCAAGAAACATTAGAAAATCAACGAGGTTATATGAACCTCGATTGCCTCAAGAGGAACGGCAGCGCTGCCTGTTTCATGCATAAATTAATTTTGGATTTGTGGCCAAAATACCCATTCAGACTGAATGATATATATTTTTTTTTATTAAAGGTTTAGTAAATATCTAGTACGTATGGGAAGTATTTTTTTTATTTATTTTTGTTTTAAATTATGAAGTTATGAGTGCCATGAAAAAAAAAATCAGTTTTCATAATTTTAGAGGCAACTTAAAAAAATATTTACAGGTTTATTTATTTTTTTTAAATTAACATATTTGCTATGTAAATATTTGTATGTAAAAAAAAGACATTTAAAAAAAAGGGTCTTTTCGGGTCGATATTTAAAATTGTATGTACGGCAAATTTGTGTTCTGACATGGCCCGTCTCAACTATTTGATTCACTTGATCGTGCCATTTCTTCCTAGGGCATCCCCGACTTCTTCTTCCATTCATATTCGCGTCATATATCATCCTTACACTCCTTTCTTCGTTCATTCGCTTTACGTGCCCAGACCATCTAAGCTTCCCTTTTTTAATCTTACTCATTACATCAGCCTTGGATTATTTGCGAATCTCAACATTTTTCACACGATCATACATAGTTCGCCTCAGAGATCTCATTTCTACAGCATTCAGTCTACTTCCATACTTAAATACGGATTCCATATTTAAAATTCCGGATTCTTTCCTCTGAACGAACTAACTAACCATCACGCCATCTTTCCTCTGAAAAATGCGAAATCCGGATTTTACGAAATCCAGATTGCAATCTCCACTTCCTACATAAAAAAATAATATACAGACTCAAACAAACACAATAGCACAAAAATTAAAAAAAAAAAAAACATTTTCTGATATCGCAAGTGACAGACTTTAGACATTTTTTTAAAGAGTTTTATCCACAAAGTTTTTAGGGCGCACAATTAAGAAAAAAAAATCATTTTGTAAACAAAATAATAGCACCATGTAAATAACCTTTGTTAACCATGTTTCCTAGTTTCCTAGTGACTCCTCCCACCGCCCCCCTCCAGCTCCAAATCACCACTCCCACTCCCAACACCCTCACCTAATAATGTCAAAGTATTTCTGTACTTGTTTAATTTATTGTTACATAGTTAATGCCCAAGAAATACAAAAGACAGATTGTAGTCCTGAAGTATTTTTTAACATGCCCAATTAGATAAATAATCGTGTTTAAACAGAATTTTATCAAGAAACTCCCCTGCTAACCAAAACAAATTGGTTTCCTTACTTTTACAATGATCTAAAATGTAATTTCCTTTCCATTCGCGCATTTATTCTCCACTACTTTACAATATGTATACATCTGAGCTCGGCTAGTACTGCACTGGTGTGGTTGGTACTGGTACACTCAGCCTCTCCGGAGACATATAAATAGGCTAGAATCTTATCTCGTTGCTTTATTCTCGTGTATAAAATATAAAAATGGTGTTTCACTTTCGTTATTTACTTTTTGCTTGTCGGGGAGCGTTTTGTTTGTTTATTTTCCGGGCGCGGAATGGCGGAGGCGACGCGATGTCTGGGCAGAAACGAACCGGAAAGAATATAATAGGACTACATTGCTCTGAGAAGGTTGAGGAGACCATTGAAAATTCTGAACTATGTTTAGTAGGATTTATTTACTTGAAAATGATACAGTAAGAAAGTTAACAACAATCGTGTGCTATTCGTGGACGAATTCGAGTAATGATAATAATAACATTAATAATTAAACAACATAATTTCGGTTGTGATGAGAGTACAGAGTACGTTAACTGTACGTAATACTCTAATTCTAAAATTGAGATTAATTATTAAAAAATAAAATGCTAAAATACATAATTCTCATTTTCAGTAGGTACATAATGAATTTATGCCACTGTTCTTACAATATTTGGTAGTGTAATGGTCAGCATGATTGCCTCCCAAGCAGTTAATCAGGGTTGCACTATCGCCGGTGGAAAAACATATTTTTAATTTTCAATATTTTTAAAAATACATTGATTTTAATCTTGTGTTTTTTCACGGGTCTGCGCTAGTTATATAGGGTGTTTTTTTTAGAGGTATAGAAATTCAAAATGAAAAAAAAAACACATTAAAATAATGTTAATGTCTATGATATTGGCTTTGGTATACAAATTCCCTCTCAAAAAAAACAATATTTTATAGTACCATCGGATCAGGACAGAATATTTAATGGTTTTCCATGAGATTTCACATAAAATTTGAGTATTTTTTAATACCAAAACGCTATTGAAACACATTTAATAAATTTTAAAAAAAACTGTTTCGTTCCCCAAATGCTGAAAAAACAGAATATCTATTAACCCCACAAAATAACACAGTCAAAAACAACTCGGAAATGCATAAACTAGCAATTACGAAAGCAATCACTTAAATTTCCCGTATTTTTTCTAGACGCTAAAAAAAATGTCATTTACCTATACGACAACAACACATTGATCAAATCCTAACTCCTCTCGAATCTAGAGCCTCTTGGAAATAGGACAGGCGAGACGTGGAGCATTAAAACTTCTTATTTATTTTATAATCGTTCTTGCCAGCTTTTGTACGCTTTCATGCGAATTTCAGGCATTAATAAGCTTTTAGAAGCGCTCGTTCACAGTTCACATACCAACCAGCGTGAGTACTTAAATATAAAACTTGAAACTATTTTATATAATCACAACAGGGTTTTCATTTAGGGCGAAGAGACAAGGCATAAATTGTACACACGGGAGCTTATGACAACAATCGTGAGACCTTTTTATTCTTTACAAAGAGATGTCAGGTGGGTGTGTTTTTTAAATTGAACCTGGAGGGGAAGATCTTTGGAAGGAGAGTACCAGGAATATAAGGTAGTGAGTGAATGGATGGAATCAAATAGTAGATGGCATGAAGGACCCAGAATTTTGGTAGCCCAAGTTTAACACGAAAACTGGTGGTGATGAGAGCATAAAAATGTTTCCAAACGAGGAGCTGGGTGTTAATTGTGTTTGTGTTTAATTTGTAGAAGTTCATATAATTATTTTTCTATATTTTCATATTATGTCAGATTTCAGTGATTTATTTCAGTAATTCGGTTGAGTTTGGGATTAACATGATAAGTGCAAAACAGTATGTTAATATGTTAAGAATCCTTTATCATGTTTTGACCAAACTAACAGTTTTGATTGTTTACATAGAATCACACGATCATGGTGTTTAGGGCGTTATCAAATTAAATAAGATAATAATAATAATAGTTGGATGACTTGTATAGCGCCGTTGTTGTGAGAAATCACCTCAAGGGATATCAGGATTCTACAGATTGAAATGAAATCTTCAGAAATAAATGTATAATTCACTCTTCATAACCTTTGAAAAGACCGTTTTATCTCAAAACATTAATTCTTATAAAAAAATTATTAAATCTTGGATAAAAAATACTGAAATAGATAATTTTTTCTTTTAAGTTTTAACAGTCATCTATAGTATTTTCCTTTAGGCAGAATTCTAGCTTGTTTTCTTTTGTTTAAATTTGAATGTTAGACTTTTAAAATTCAACTCAATTTGTTCACCCGTTGCTGGTACCAACAATGTATTATACTGTTCAATCAATGCCTTATATTATTTGTTGTTATTTTTATCATTTTTTAATTCACCTATATGTATACATTTTTATAAAACCTACATTCAAAACATTAGTAACGTACTTGTGTGTGATTTTAAAACGCCCACTCAAATCTTATTATACATACCGTATGTACGCATATGTGATAATAACAGTAAATTCTGTTTACTGTCATAACAAAAGAAATATTTTTTTGTTTATTTCTTATTATCACTTTATGTTATATTTTATCTTTCGTATTTTCGCTAGCACTTATTGCTTAAAGAAAATGATTAACTTATTACACATAACAGTTGTACGAGTATACTGTCCTGAAAAAGCTACGTAAGTAGCGAAACCCTGTCGGCTAAAGTAAAAATAAAAGTGATGTAAACAAAGTTATTGTTTTACTTTATTTTTTATTTTTTAGATTAACTTATTTTTTGTTTAAAATGAAAACTTTCACATAAGCCATAGAAATGTGATAAAAACTATTATAATATCCACACTCAGGCTATGGCTTTGTAGGATTTTTTCGTTTACATATTTAATTTTTATCATATTTTCTTGTATTTTATAAGACTGTTTCAAAATTTAATTACGTAACAAAAATTATCAATAAAAAAAAATTAAAATCAGTAAATGTATTTTTACAGTTAACATAAAATAAGCAAAACAGATTATGCCCAAACACCACCGAATTGAGTCCTCTTTGATTAATATTATTTTCAGGTCATTTCTCCCTTAGAGGGCATTAAATGTGGCTCAGCCTCATGCAGTCAACCTAATTGACGCAATATGAAATTTCAAATGAACAAAAGGAACAGGTTTCATTACCATTACACGACTTTTTTATACCAAATTAAACAACGAATAAGTTTCTACGTTTTCCTAAAATCCATTTTGAAATCGTATGATTAGATAAAATGTTAACAGATAAGGTTGAATTTTATTAAATTAGTAGTTCCTTACTAAGTTATTTGTTATTATTGTGATTAATTCTTTTTATAATTTAAAATAAATCAAAATTACTGAGTTTACTACCGTATCTATCCGAGTCAGTTTGATAGTACTAACAAAGGGCGAAAAGGCTGCAAAGCGTAAACATCATATAAATCAACCAAAGTTTCATAAAGACTAAAGACTAATTAAATGAGATTTAATATTAAATTAGATAGACATTTACTCATTCCATTACGTACAAACTTTTCCTTGAAATGTCTTCAACCATGGGCAAGCATGGAAACAACGTTATATTTAGCAAGAATATTTATGACCTTACTCGACCTTGCGACTTTTATTAGCGAACGTTGACTTTTACTAACAAGCTGAGGTACTGATTACAAGTGACATTTTTATTTGACGGCCTCAATAAATCACACAAAACCCGCAAATAGAGAAAACCACTGTTGTGTAATCAATTGTACAAAACACCCACAAGTTTTTCTGAACTCCTAGATTCGTTTATTTTACTTTCCGAGAAGGAATTTACCAATTATTTTACTTCAAGAGAAATCCAACTAGCAATAAGGGGAAGGTACGGTATGTCAAAAAATTGTAGATAATAATAGAGAGCTCTGATATCGTTTAAATGGTACAACCAAGATGGTTTATGGGAAAAATAAAGTAACTTTTAAAAAGTAACATGGTCCTGCAAAGCGTTAAATAATTTTAAGAAGTTTGAACGTAAAATTGTCTTAGAATATGTTATAGAATCACCTCATTTCGGAACGTACCACTAATTTCTGAACAGCGTTTGATAAAGTAAAAAAAAGCACTTGGACCATTGTGCTTTTTTTTAAAATGACAATAATTTTCCTATGAGCCATCTTGGTGATAACATTTCAAACTTTTTAAACGATCGCAGTGCCCCCATTTTTTGTCTACTATCAAATGTCAGACTGTAATAAATCTACTATGATTTGTTTTAAAATAAGTGTTACTCAGTGTTGTGAATTTGTAATTCCATTTTATTAAATTTATCGACTTCTTGGCGGAATATACCTATCCGAAAAGAAATGTATCAATAATTTTACTTGACGAAAGGCAAGGTGCCTCTACCTAATGTATAAAATATTCCAGCTACCCCTAGCCTAACGATGCCGGCGTAATTTTTCCGGGTAATTTATTCTGTTTGTGCTAGAGATTTACCTACTCGCTCCCTGACTGAATTATTCCACATCCGAGAGTATTTCTACGGAAGCGTTTCCTCCCGTCTTTGTGCTGCCGGAGAGGCAGTTATAGCTACAGCATTACATGATAATAACATTCCATGTGAATCTCTGTTTGGAAAATAATATTACATTGTTTATTAATATTTCCAGCTAGGCAGGTACTTCAAAGACTCGGCAAATAACAATTTCGCTCTCGCAAATAATATAATTAGAACACTGAAGAATTTTAGCCCTAAAATATGAATTAATTAACAAGGAAAATAAACTGTTATGTTGGTAAATGGGCACCTATGCCAAAACAGATCGGTACGCTCAGCGGTTCGATCAGCGTCTTCAACAGCCATAGGAAGACTCTCAGTACCTAAACGCAATCCCAATACCAATTTCGGAGACCGAGCTTTTGCGGTGGCAGGCCCAACAGCCTGGAACAAACTCCCTTCATATTTGAGAAAAATCGACAGCTCTACTGAATTCAGAACAAAACTAAAGACTCATCTTTTTAAATTATCGTTTCCAGAATAAGACCCCATTGGTCTAATGGTGTTTTCGGGTACTCAGTCCAAGAGAATTACTTATATTCCTATTTACCTTCTACCGCCCAGACTACCTTCTTTAATTTCGATAAAAATTATTACACTTTTGGGTGCTCTACCACTGACAGCACGAGCAATAATCATACATGTATTTATATTATTATAAATAGGTATGTTAGTTGTAAGACTCTAGTTTTAAGCCATAGTTGTACGTCATTTTGCAGTATTGTATACACAATATTGCACTTGGTCATAGATATGATTAGTTTTAAATGGGTACTGGGTTTATATATGTGTTAGGTTTTTATTCTAGTTATGCCTACTTAAGTTTAAATTGTCACTAGCTATAACTTTTAGTTGGTGAGTGACTACCTATAAGCCGTAGATGTGAGTCACTAATTGTAGGTCTCAGTAGTTAGTCCCTAGCCATAAGTCTTACTTATATGCCATTAGTAATAAAGTTTAACTGTAAGGTATTGGTTGTATATGTTATTTTATTAATTGTAAAGCGCCCTTGAGGTGATTTTCTCACGAAAACGGCGCTATAGAAGTAATCCAATTATTATTATTATTATTACGCACGAAATATGATCCTATCTTTTATATGATACGGTACATGGTACAAGAAATCCAACTTCTGGAACTTAGGAATTATAGCATTCCAATTTGGAGAATGTCGCGAGCAGTGGCGTGCACAGAGTATTTAATCAGGGTAGGCAGATATAGTGGGGCGGTCGGATGGACGCCCGCGGCGGCTCTGCGATTCATAGCTGAAACTTCGCGCGTATTTATGAAAGTGTAGATTGATTTCTTATTTTATAAATTTTAATATTTTTTATGTGAGAAAGGTAGGTAGGCGACCACGAATCCGAAGGTCGCGGGTTCAAATCCCGGGGTGTGCAAGTAAATTTTATTTAATTAATTTGTGCTGTTTCACAATTAATTATACAAAAATAATATATACTATATTTGCGCACGTTCCAGAGTGGAAGATACTCTCAATATCGCCCTGGTGAAAGACCACCATTCAGATTGAACGTTGCTTGAAATGGCTTTTAGCCGTGTTTGGTGACCAGATCTGAATAGCCAGGTATTTCCCCACCTTCCTCTTTCACCTCTCCTTCCCATCCCAAATACCTTCAGCCTCACAATATATTCCCATTGGGGATGCAATAGTCTCACCGGCTCCAGACGGTGGGAGCAGTTGGGACTCTTGTTCGGTATTCATATAAAAAAAGAAAAAAGTAGGCAGTCCTTATACTCGTATGCCTATATTGAATGCATGCCTCTGGTTGTGCGTGTAAAGGAAATCGAAACTGTTTAAAATGACTTAAGACATGTTTAGTGGCCAGAACTGGACAGTAGGGTAGTTCTCAATGTTTTTATTACGTTTTTTCCAAAAGAACAATGTTTTGGAAGGAGTCGATACATGTTGGGAAGCATCAGATTAGCCAAGCCAAGATTAAGACAAGCCTATTAATGAAACCTATAGCCATTTAAAGCAGCGTTTCGATTGTTAATTGTGGTCTCCTATCAGGGCGATACTGAACGTATCTTCGACTAAAAATATGACGCACATCCTTTCCAAGGTTCCTACGAAAGAAAGTTTCTTACGATTCCACACTTTACTAAAAAAAAACGTAAAAGGTCTCAGCTGTGTAAAACGTGCCGGTATCTCGCCGAGATTCTGAAGTGCGTATTGCGTACTAACAAAGCTGACTACGGCAATAGGCCACGTAATACGTCGTGTCCGCCCCGAGCATAGATAGATACTCAGAAATCAGATCTATGCTAGGAGACGTGTAGGCCGTAGGGAGAAGTCCTAGGGATGAGAGCAAGCAGGCATCCCCCAGGGGTGGGCAGAGGGCCCTGCTTTATTATCTTCAATATATATATGTATAGTGGAAAAGAATCGGTTGTACGTCGTAAACAGCTTCCACACGAGCATTTCGTTTTGCCACAAAAACGTAATAGAAAAAAAAGTTATGATTATCGTAATTATTTCGAAATAAATAAAGAACAGTGAAAAGAGCCAATTTTAACTAAACCAATTCTATAGTACCCCTGCTTTTGGTGGAAGAAGAAGTCATGTAGTTGTAGGTAGCTTTAGTCTTATATGTCAGACGAGGAGGGGTTGGGAGGATGGTGGTTTAGGGGTGGAGGGTGGAAGGTGAAATGTAAAAGGAAAGGGGAGGGTCGGGCTGGACACGTCACACGCCCTTGCCGCGCAATACATCCCCATTAGTCCCATGTATCCCTGTCCGAGGCACTCACGGGCGGAACCTTTAGACATTTGGAGTGACGCGATGTGTCGAGGTGAGGTTTGATAAACATCTTGCGAGAGTGTCGTTAATACCTTCGTGGTGTAACGGCATGATTCTTTCCCCTTGGAACAGATATACGGGTTTAAAACTTAAGTCAATAAAATTGACAATATTTACGTCAACGATACTCATTGATCGTTTACAGAGACAATTGAAGCGATTGCTATTTGAGACTTCTCGTTGACTTTTGATTGAAGGTTTATTGTTTTTGTATTTGAATGTTTATTTAGATGTACACAATTATTTTTTTTCAAACATTTAATAATTTAAAAAAAAAACTTTTCACAATGTTTGGATGCAGGTACATAAAGTAGAACAAACCACATACAGTAAAATACACAGTCTGGCAAATAAGTAAATATAAATTGATATAAAATTAACTGAAAATAACGTTGATAAGTATACAAAACATATTACTTTTTTTTTCAATATTCAGCACATACGAGTATCTTACGAAAAGTGCCAAGACTGGTGGCTTCCTTAACGGTTTTTGGAAGGCTATTAAAAAGTTTTTGACCTTTATAAAACACGGTATTTTGTGTGCACGTAAGATTAGTTTTGAAAAGCCTAAAATCATGACGATCGTGAATTTAGGAGGATAATTATGATTTGATATGACATAATATTATTTAGCAGATATTTATGGAGTATGTTTTTATTAGGTTTGTAAATCAGAGTAAAAGAATTATATATTACACATGATGTTTGGTTGTCATCATATTTAAATTTCTTAAAATGTCCAAATTTAAAACTGCTTTTGGACAAAGGAATTATAAATATCTCTCCACTAAACTCCATAATTCACATCCACCAGCAACAAAAAAAAAGGAAAATGCAAATGATTTCAAAAACCAAATCAAAACCTGGCTCAAAGAAATCATAGAAGAGAAGTTATCCTGCATTTTGTAAAAGAACATGGAGAGCTTAAAACAATCAGTGTTTTTTTTTAATAAAACCCGGTACAACTAAGCACAGGAACCCCCTAGAGAGGAGCACTATGTAATTTGTTATTATGTTGAAAGAAATGTATTGAAACTAAATTTAGAAAATAATCATAATTTAACTCTAGTAAAAATACTGCACTTCAAAATCATCCTCATCCCCCTATTTTGTACAGCCTACAGTGTATTATTTTAGGATTCGTTTCATAAGAATAAAAAACTAGAACAATAATAAATTAAATGCGAGTTACAATAGGATTGTATACAAAGCGAGTCTTGAAATCCAACTTATTTCTGATCCTTTTTAAGAAACCATTATACCATATTGCCAATTTTTATCGCCTGTCCCTTTCCCCTTCTCTTGCCAATTTCCTTTAGTCTCATTACATTCCTTTACTTGGTATGTCAAAGAGGTTGCACGAAGGACATATTATATTATTTTTGACATTTTTGTATTGGTTCTAGACAAAATGAATTAATCTCCCGTGTTACGTCATACAAGTTGAAGGAAGATTCAAAACGTTGCATCCTACAGATAAAGACCGATTTGAATGCATCTCCATCATGTCTACCCACCACACCGCATCTTACCACACATTTCTGGTTTCAGAACACGAATGAACGAAGCCGCACACTGAGGTCACTGTGGCCCCACCGTTATGTGACCTCCACACCTCTCATCTTCAGAGCTACGTGAAACGAGCGCGGGCGGCGTCTGGAGTGACCAAGCCACGCCACCAACCGCCTTAAATCAGGGGGGAAAAATAAGAAAATGGGATTTTAATTTTTATTTATTTTGATTTTTTTTCTTATAAGTTGCATTTGAGGTGATATTTAGTGAATACAAAATATTTAATTAAAGAGCATGCCTCTTTGGTCGCGTATAACTAATTAGGAAGAGAGGAGTTCTTGCGTCAGACAAGGGAGAGCCAAGATTCTTAATTTGGTAGGTTCATAATATTTAATTAAAGGGTATTCTCGGTCAGCGTATAACTAATTAGAAGAGAGAGCTCTTGCGTCAGATAAGGGAGCCAAGATTCTTAATTTTGTAGGTTCATAATATTTAATTAAAGGGTATTCTCGGTCGCGTATAACTAATTAGAAGAGAGGAGTTCTTGCGTCAGATAAGGGAGCCAAGATTCTTAATTTGGTAGGTTCATAATATTTAATTAAAGGGTATTCTCGGTCGCGTATAACTAATTAGAAGAGAGGAGTTCTTGCGTCAGATAAGGGAGCCAAGATTCTTAATTTGGTAGGTTCATAATATTTAATTAAAGGGTATTCTCGGTCGCGTATAACTAATTAGAAGAGAGGAGTTCTTGCGTCAGATAAGGGAGCCAAGATTCTTAATTTGGTAGGTTCATAATATTTAATTAAAGGGTATTCTCGGTCGCGTATAACTAATTAGAAGAGAGGAGTTCTTGCGTCAGATAAGGGAGCCAAGATTCTTAATTTGGTAGGCTCATAATATTTAATTTGCTATGAAATGTTTACGTATGCAACTTTTTTTAAAGAAGAGTTTAATTTTATTTATTTGTTCTGATCGGTCATTAATACAATTAATGCATTTCAATGAGGTTTTTGTAATTTTTTATGGCTTGACAAATATAATGGTTTTGCATTTGAGTTATTTTAAAATTAGGTATATATATATATATATATTATATGTTTATATTATCCTCGAGGGAATTTCTCAACCTGGAAATAAACCATGTCTTTAGTCCATACATTAAATGGTTTCTGATTTGTCAGTATTGCGGTATTGAAAAAACATATATTTGCATCGACAACCGAAACTGGCAGAGTAATGATAAAAGTAGACTAAATGCTGTAGAAAAGTAATCCCTGAGGCGTATGTGCGTAAACAATGTATAACCGTGCTATCAGGAAAGAATACAAGGCTGATTTTAACAACGTACAAGATTCAGTAGGGGAAATATAAATGGATCGGACATGCAGAGCTGATGGATCTGAAAATAGACTACGATGCTAAGTTAAATGGTAATAGCCAGGGACGCCCGAGTAAGACATGGTACGATCAAGTAAATGAAACATCTTACCTGTTATCTAAGTTTACTTTACATTGTTCATTAATTTATATTATTCCGACACAAAACCATGTACGAGTACAATGTGACCTTAGAACGGTGTACCCCAGTAAGGTCACATTTTTTCGAATACTGTAAAATCTTACCTTTGAATAAATAAATACTTCAGTCAAAAGTCGATAAAACAAAATAATAGATATACTCGTATGCGTGAGATGGTGGATGGGTGTGAATGAAGAAAAGAGTGTTCGTCGGGACAGAGATGTGTGGCTAGACATCCTTTCAGCCAACTCCTACGGCAGTGACGTGTATTGATCTATGACCAAAGGTAGGCTGTGTGTAGAATTTGTGTGCATTAAATATGTTTAAATGGTCATTTTATTATCTTACCAAAAACAAATTATTAATATTATATTTATATTATATTTGTTTTAATTGTTTATTTTTCTTAGGGTAGGCACAGATTTTAAGCCTTCATGAACTGATAATTGTTAGTTAGTTCTTCATTCTGGATTTGAGGGAATTTCTTGGAAAATTCTGAAACTAATCAGAGGGATATAGCTTTTTTAGGCATCGCATCACTGGTCATTAAAACACTGCCATCTAGTGACTCACAGCTGCACCGAGTCCGCCCCGTGAGTCACGGCCCCGCTGACGACGTGACGGGACGGACACGAGACATCCTTACGTTATTGCGTTTATAAATAAATTATTACGTATAGGGTACACGGCGCTAATGGACACTTGATTCAGGTGATAAATCTCATTTGTAATACGCTGCCGGCGAAACAATGGTCCGTTACTTGCGCACACAAAGTTCTTTAGCCTACCCATAGGTACCTACAGCCGTTTAACATTATAACTTTGTACATGAGGTGGTATATAACTCTGTACTTTGTAGCCAAGACGGCTGAGATATAAATGATTTTCTCGAGGTCTCGCGGTAAACTATGATTAGCGGCTGCTGATTGATAAAATTTCGCTGAATTAAATTATATTGCAGGAAACAGTCAATCTATTATGAAAATAATCTGTAATCTGTTACGTAAAGGCAAATATAAATTCAATAAAATGAATAGGAAATGTTTTGTTTAACGTGAACCTTACACGGTCTACATTATTGCAGGAAAGCAATACTGCTGTAACCACCACTACCAAACTCTGTATACACCATTCCACGGGGCTTTTCTGCGTCGATCTGGGTTACGTGAATCTACAATGAAAAATAAGACCTACGACGTTGGAAAAAATCTTAGTTTTGTCATTATTACGTTTTTTAATTGATATATAAGCCTCAAAAATCTACATTTTTTTACATAGCCTTTTGGCTGTCACAGCAATATTGCTTTCCTGC
The DNA here is from genome assembly GCA_022606495.2 of Halesus radiatus. NCBI lineage: Eukaryota > Metazoa > Arthropoda > Insecta > Trichoptera > Limnephilidae > Halesus > Halesus radiatus. The sequence continues at coordinate 297,629 of JAHDVE020011859.1, forward strand.
GATGATATATTGAAGCTAGTATATTAAAGGCACACCTCACACGTGTCAATGATATTGATCAATGTTCTGTCAGTTGCGATCTTGTTTTCTACAAGGACGGACGACTGACGTAAGAAATACGAAGATAACTGTAGGTATGACCGTGTGATACATCCACTCGACACCACGGCTTGATAAAAACTGATGTAATGTGCACGTGCAATATACCGCTTTCATGTACAGTAATATTGACAGGGCTTCAATAAGATTGATAGAGCTTTAAGAAAAATATAATCAATTTAATTTTCGTTATTTTTATTGCCGTCAATATTATTGACAATAAAATATTACGAAAATTAAAATGTTTATATTTTATTTGATTTTTATTGCTCTATCAATCTTATTGAAGCCCTGTCAATATTACTGAACATGAAAGCGGTATATTGCACAATATTATTGTATTATTGAGTGCCATGGCCAACGCAATTAGAATAATGTCAAAATCACAATCACTCGTATTGCGAACACGAGGTTCGTTCTTGTAAAAAACAAGATCGCAACTGATAGAGTATTGACCAATATTATTGACACGTGTGAGGCGTGCCTTCAATATACCCGCTTTAATAATATTGACCGTGTAAGTCCGCCTTAACCACTATTTAATATAAAAAATATATCTATATAGATAAATTCATTTTATCCAAGGATTTTTCACAGCCGCGAAATCTGTAAAAATTCAGTTTTAGTTAGACGGCCTCCGTGGTTGAGTGGTTACGATCCTTGGCTACGAATCCGGAGGTTGAGGGTTCATATGACAGGGTGCGCAAGTAACATTTATTCGAATTTTTTTGTGTTATTCACAATTTATTCATTTAAAATACATATTATATTTGCGGCACGTTCCAGAATAGTAGATAATTTCAGCATTGCCCTGGTGAAAGGCCACCATTCGGAAGCGATACGTTGCTTTAAATGGCTTTTGTCGTGTTTGATGACCAGATCTGAATAGCCAGGTACTTCTCTAGCTCCCTCTTATCCATCTCCACGCCCTCCTCACAATATACCCCAATTGGGGATGCAATAGCCTCACTGGCTCCAGACGGTTTGGAGCAGTGGTAACTCGTGTGCGGTATCCAAAAAAAATTGTCTTTCAGCACTAAGTGCAAAATTAAATCCGGTTTCTGGTTTTTTTTTAAAGTTTACTCTATAAATCTAAAATTTTTAACATCCCCTACATCTGTTAAAAAGCTATCCACGTGGATGTTGTATAGATATTGATAAGTATTTTAAGAGTGGTTTAAATATAGTAATAATGGACATAACTCAAAAATACACACTTTGCAGGTTGCTAAGTCAAGAAATACTACGAATGATTTACCTGTAAATTATATACGGATAAATAGGAAAAAGTACAACATTTTAAAAGACAATAATCGTCTCAAACTGTAATCTTATAAATTCTAGAGGAAATACGAGTACGTATTTGGAATTTTGGGTAACATTTTGGGATGTATTTCAGAGAATTCAAAGATTACAGTTTGAGGATTTTTGTCTTTTGAAACTACATACATTTTTCTAACTACCCGTACAGAATTTACAGATAAATCACTTGTGATATTGCTTGAGTTAGCAACCTGCAAAGTGATGTTTAGGTCCATTTTTGAATGCTGGCTCTTAAGATTTAGATAGGTGGGGCCCAGTTTAAAAGCGCGCCAAGGAGGGCGGTGATTTGTTGCTACGCCACTGTCAGACAGTAAAAAAAGTAAGATTCTACGAAGCTGCCAAAAATTCAGCGCGAGGATTCTCTACCTTTACATTTGTCGACAGAACGTACGAAGAAGCAGGTGAGAGTGAAGGCGGTAGTATAGGTAACCGCGCACTCCTCTGCCGGTTGAGTGTGGCCCTGCAGGAAGCGGCCCCATAAATCCGCGCCCCCGCTGAGAATAATAATAAAGGCTGATGAATGGGTCGTAATAACGTACCCGTACTACGGCTCGGTAGTTAGGGGGGGGGGGGGAGAATGGCACAGGGTAAAGCCAGTTCCGTGCAGTGCGGTTTCTACAGGAACTGCGATGAGATTTTCACTTACACTAAATGAACGTGGAATTTTAGATGAAAATAATATCGGTACCTAGTACCTACCCTTTCAAGGTTAAAACACAAAAATACAATTTAATAATAATATAGCAGTAGTATAACTGAGCGGCATATCACATGATTGCACAGAGATCGTAATAATTTCTCTTCAATTATGAAAAACTGAATTAACTAAAATCCTATTTTATAGTGTGTTTTGTAAACTCAGGTCCACATTTTCGAAACACGATTATAACACGGCGTTAATTTTTTTAAATTTATATAACTTAAAATAGACATAATATCTACATACAATTAAGAATTACAAATCAAACTTCAAAAATTACAACATCAAAAATTGCACTTCAGGTATTTTGTCACTTCCTTATTAAATTTCAAAAAAATTTCCTTTTTTTTATATTGTTGGGTATTTCTTGGAAGATCTTCATGGCTCTATATAGTATTGAGGTTTGCGATTTTGTTTTCTTTCGAAAGGGAATTCTTATTTCATTTATTATACAATTAATACTGGCAATTATACAATTAAAACTGACAATTATACAATTAATACTGGCAATTATACAATTAATTCTGGCAATTATACAATTAATAATGGTAACTATTCAATTAATACTGGCAATTATATAATTAATTGTGAGCAGGTAAAAAGCAAAAACAAAGAATTTATACACGCCCCTTTTCCTTGATGTAGGTATGAAAAGATTATTTTTTTATTATTGTATACAGGTAATATTTTGTGATTGTTCATTATAAAAATATTATATATTTACGTGGTATAACACAAATATTGGTTTCCGAATCACCTTTCCTTCTTCATATAATATGAATAAAATATGATTTTATTTGTCTTCTTCAATGTTGGACAAGATCCTATCAAAGAATGTAGAATAATAGGTATTGTTTCTGACGATCAAAAAATCATTATTCAATGTCAATTTGGAGTTCTAGACTCAATCAACTACGTTAATATGTTGCACTTAAAAATAAATAATCTTACAAAGATTTGAATGAATGCGAGCAAAGCAGAATCGTTCCCGTGACACAAGTAGAGAATAACGAAATCCATGCAAAACAATAACTGAGGGAATTTTAGTTTTTATTATTGTGACATCTGTTTCCGCGGTTAAGGCCATTTTCAAACTCGGTTAGGCCACATTGCGACGACTTACTTTTATGATTTTATTTACTCCCACCCAATTCTAATTTGGAAGGTGCTTAAAATTATTTATTACCGCTAAAACCGATTTAGAAAATAACCAAAATTGTATATTCTGTGGGGTACTTACTTAATGTGTTTTCCCAGCATTTAAATGACAATGTTTTCTTAACTGATTAATTTAAATGCGTTATATTGTTTGTATCGTGTGAATATACTGAGAAGTGGGGAATAAATAATTTTCCTTACTTTGTTAATTAATGTTATATTAGGATCATTCATTCATTTACTAATTTCCAATTGTTCAAGTAAAATTAATCTAAGACCGTTTCTTTCTATGTGTAAGAGTTTAGGCTTGTTGTTGTCATGCGGGACGTGATTATTCACTAAGAGATGTTCTGCGGATTCTGAAAAAGTACTTTTATTAATATAACATTATATACGTACTTTAAAAAGTCCTTCCCGTCTGGCCGATATAGATAGAGTTACAGTCGGCGTGGTCTCACATTTTAATTCATATATGCCACTATTATTAAGTTCAGGATTTTTACTTTTTGAGTATTTTAGGCTTGTTCCTATATTAATAAACTAAAATACTAATGGAACTTAATAATAACATTGATTTACATTAAATATTAAAAAAAGAAATAAAGTTATAAGAATTAAAAACAAAAACAATGAATAATAACTGAGGGAGATAATTGAGGATCAAAGCTCTTCGTGAAGACTTATTTAACACGTACTCACAAGTCAGTTAGAAAATTAGATATTTATACATTTTGACTGTAGTTAGGTAATTATTTAATCATATTCCTTTCCCAAATAAGCACCCTGACACAAACTAGTCCTAGAGGTTGGGCGCCAATTAACTGGGGTGCTCCAAGCGTGAGATGTTATTAAAGCGGCCTTTAATAAGGAGGTGCTCGGTTTAGGGCACTTAAATCCCCCGTCACATTCCGGCTTAGGGGTGCGTGTCCATTGAGGGAAAACTTCTCATTGTGGAAAAATCGATAGATAATTTGTGGAACAAACAACACGAAATTAATCACACGAAAATACATTAAACAACACGTTTTTTTCTGGAACAGAAAAGGTATAACAAAATAATACCTTTCTTAAACGTAGAGGGAGGTATATTCTATACACTCGAATAGTTCACTTTTCAGAGTGGTAGATACTCTCAGTATCGCCCCGTTGAATAACCACCACTCAAAATCGAAACGTTGTTTGAAATGGTTTTAGCCGTGTTTGGTGACCAGATCTGAATAGACAGATACTTTCCAGCTGTCATCTTCCACATTTACTTCCCTTCCCCATCCCCATCAGCTTCACAACATAGTCCAATTGGGAATGCTATAGTAGTAATTGGAACTCTTATGCGAAATTTTCACATAAAAAGATGTTTATTTTGTACTCGACAATCCATTTTCTATAATCAATAATAAATTAACAACACTTTAGCACAACAAAACAACATTATGAAGACTATGAATTATGTTGATAAATATGTCCAAAAAAGCTCTCAAAGCATTACTGTTGCCTTATAATAAATCTAAAACTAAGTAACCATCACGCTGTTCCAGAGAGGATAGACGGCCACACAAATTTGTCTCGGAACATACTCCCTGCTTCATTGACATTCGTGCATCGTCTCTTACATACTCTTCTGTTGTTATACTAACTAAACAAAACCAGAAACGCCATAAATTAATGAATCAACACATTTTTATCATTTACGCAGCTCTCTATACGCATTCCACTATATTTACCCATGTGTTACTTATTTATTTACAGAGTATTTAACAAGATCATATTTATAATATAAGGAAGTGCGCAAGTCCTAATAATCCAGTTAAAAATGTTCATAAGAAGCATTGTTTTTTGGTTAGTTATCACTTGGTAGAGATGCTAAATAATAAAAAGAAATAGTGGAAATAGAACATAAAGCATAATGTAACATACAGAAAGAGAAGAAAAGAAAAAAAACATGTTATAACATTTCTAATAACACCATTGAGGTATAATAAAGATAAAACATAATACAAGATACAGAAAGAGAAGAAAAGAAAAAAAACAACATGTTATAACATTTCTAATAACACCATTGAGGTATAATAAAGATAAAACATAATACAAGATACAGAAAGAGAAGAAAAGAAAAAAAACAACATGTTATAACATTTCTAATAACACCATTGAGGTATAATAAAGATAAAACATAATACAAGATACAGAAAGAGAAGAAAAGAAAAAAAACAACATGTTATAACATTTCTAATAACACCATTGAGGTATAATAAAGATAAAACATAATACAAGATACAGAAAGAGAAGAAAGGAAAAAAAAACAATATGTTATAACATTTCTAATAACACCATTGAGGTATAATAAAGATAAAACATAATACAAGATATAGAAAGAGAAGAAAAAAATAAAGCAAGTTACAGTATTTGTAATAACCCGACTATTTTCCATGACGCGATAGAAGATGGCTGATTAGCTTTTTGAAATATGTGAGGCTGTTTATCTATGCATTCGAGACATTGGTTTAAATAGGCAATATCGTTATTGCATACGTCAAGACAAAATGTTTTGTGACTCTTTAAGGATCTGAAAAACAGAATTTCTATGGATATATTACAAATATCCCATAAAAACTGGAGGTTTAATGTACTTTAAAAAAAATACATTTTAAGATAATCTCTAATCAGTCAACGGGCTGAAAATTTAATTATATGTAATTCCCTCCATAGAAAAAAACCGCAAACTATACTATAATTTAAAAAAACGGGTTTTTTCTGTTATAGGTGTGTAACATGTTATAGGTTTAAAAAAAAATCATAGTGTTTCTTTAAATGCTACTTAAGACATTCGTCTTGAGATTTTTTATCTATTTTAAATGTGTCATGTTTTATTAATATTTTTAGAATTGTCACTTACGCAACGCATCGCACAATAGCATTTCGATATAAAAATAGGTACATTAAACACCAACGATGGTTGTAGGTGGAGATACCAACCTCCATCTAAGTGGAGTCACTTGCTTTAATCTAAATTCTCGGAGATTAATGCGGGGCCTTAAATAGTGTCTATTTTGATGTGAATACTACTCGGACAATGAGTGGTTTCGAGTTTGTTGTACGATTGTTTTACGATTTCATTCTGCTACAATGGCAAGTGTATTTCAATGTTTTTTTTTTAATATAAGAAGACTGCTACAATATTTTTGGCAGTTAAAAAAAACACAGCAGTTTCAAGAGAATTTGAGTTAAAAATCTCGCGTTTCTCAGGCCGTAAATTAATCAAAGCACGACGGCCCAGCATCCCTGAAACTCCGGCGTGTAAACTTCCGCCGCTGGAGCATAGAGTTAATGTAATATAGAGTAGGCAGCACATACAGACGGAAACTTGAAATAGTGTTCCATTTTGCTCGGGGAATTATTTTATTATTTTATCGTGTTCTGATTTGTCACCGTTCTGTTTTGTTAGGTTACCGGTGCGGAGGAAACTCTCGCGTTCGCCAGCCGTAGACAGTTGTGACTTATGTGACAGCTGTTATGATTTGCAAACTTCAAATTTAAAGTTTTTTTTGCTTAATTAGAAGTGATTTTAACACATTTTGACACGCCGGAAAACAGGAGTTCGTGATGCGAAACATGCTGTGTTTTATACAAGAGGAATAAAATTTTGTGTTTTGTGATGTTGATAAAAATCAGTAATATCATCTTTGAGTGTGACACTATCAGGTATATGTTGTAACACAAATAGACGGGTTACATACTACTACAGCACAAAACTTGACTTCCCTGCCCCCGTGTCGTAACGTGTCCCTGTCTAAAATACGCATATGTACGTTGTGTCAGATCACATCTTCTCTAAAACTACGTCAATAGAAGTTATGTCCGTGAATGCGTTAATGTATAAAACACACACTTTTCTGGGAAAGTTACTAGAACATCGACTTTAACCATTCCCTTACAGTGCTAAATAAAAAACGAGCGTTCCCGTGTTGGGTAGTCACTACACAATAAAAAAATTAGCGATTTTAATCTGAAAAATAAGAAAATTCATAGATAATCCCCTTAGTAATTATAATTGAAATAAAAAATTATAATAATTGAGATTTATTTGCTGAAAACATTACAAAAACCATCTGGCAATGCTCACGGAACGGGCATAGATCCACTCTGGTTGCAAGCCCGAGAGCTACTGCCGCTAGCACGCCTCTACGCTTCGAAGGAAAAAAACACAACTGAGAACACCGAACTCCTCGCGCTACTACAGTATACAAGAGTGAGATGCGAATATAGTGTCGCGCTTCCAGCATACTTTTCACGTATCGTCGAGACCCAATGTCGAGGCACTCACAGCGCTGTTATACACGAATTTGTTTCCGATGTTCACAAAATACCTTCGAAGTACCCGATAAATTCTGATTAATATTAATATTATTTTTTAAATCAATGCGTAAATATATTATAGAGGAATAACTAAAATCTTAACCTTTTATTTATTATATTTATAGAGATATTGATGGATATTAGAAGCAACATGTAGAAGATACCCATCACAGGGAAGGGAGGGTTAACAAACTTTTTGTAGCAACGCAACACATCGCACAATAGCATTAAGATATAAAAATAGGTACATTAAACACCAACGATCGTTGTGGGTGGAGGTACCAACCTCCATCTAAGTGGAGCCACTTGTTTCTCTCAGTGTACCATCTGTGCGCTGGAGATGGTAAAGATGAAAACTTGCCGCTTCTGGCGCGGGCGTGAGAAAAGTTACGCGCACACTTTACCGTATAGTTTTGCCAGTTTCCTTGAGCGGCACATTTTAAATTACGTACATTGCGTACTTAAAAGCAACATATTATTATTATTACGACTAGAACTTGGAGCAATAACTAAAGAGGCTTTGCCAAAGACTTTCACAACACTGTACATATTTTACGGTAGCGGGAGGCTTCTAAAGGTCTCGGGTTCAAAGCTCGGCGAGAACAAATAAACAGTATTAAATGGTTCTTCGTTAAAAGCAGTAACATTGAGACTTGCCACCGTTAATGTTTTACTAACCAATATAATAAAGGTTACTAAAAAGTATGCGTTTCATTATGACCCCGCAATACCCCCCGAGCGGAAACTGAACATTATTTGAAAGGGAGACATGTTAATACGGAAGAGAGAGGGAGAGCGCTAATATAAATAACGCTAACCACGAGAACCCAAAAAACGTTCGGTGCGTATTTCGATTTTTTGTTTGTTAATCAAAATTTTTTAAATTTTGTTTTGAAGAGTTTTATTCACAATGTACATTTGTTACTTAATTATATTTATTAGCTATCGATTTAGACACATCCGTGTCATTTACTAGCGTTCTTAAAACTAACTTAAATTATACAAGTAGATAAATAATTAGATATTATTAGGTGAGCGTAATGGGAGTGGGAGTGGTTATTTGGGGGGGAGTCAAAATAATAGGGAAATATGGTTAACAAAGGAAATTTACAGGGTGTTATTAATTATTATTATTATCATTTTTATTTATTTTATTTCTTAAGTCTCTACTAAGGCGCTCAATTTAAATTTCAGATATGATTAAAAAGGGAGACTTTGGCCCAAGCAAAGTCAGTGGAGACAGTCGAGCCAGAGCCGTAGTTGCGGGCTCCGTCTCCTACAAAGCATGCGGGCCGCTTGCCTCACCAGCCCGAGGCTACAATCACTGCATAAAATGGTTTTGCACATCGTTTCAGGTTGGTACCTAGATACTGTACATATCATTTTGACTTTGGAAAGACATCATTATTCAGAATCGAATCACTGTATAAAATGGTTTTGCACATCGTTTCAGGTTGGTACCTAGATACTGTACATATCATTTTGACTTTGGCAAGACATCATTATTCAGAATCGAATCACTGTATAAAATGGTTTTGCACATCGTTTCAGGTTGGTACCTAGATACTGTACATATCATTTTGACTTTGGAAAGACATCATTATTCAGAATCGAATCACTGTATAAAATGGTTTTGCACATCGTTTCAGGTTGGTACCTAGATACTGAACATATCATTTTGACTTTGGCAAGACATCATTATTCAGAATCGAATCACTGTATAAAATGGTTTTGCACATCGTTTCAGGTTGGTACCTAGATACTGTACATATCATTTTGACTTTGGAAAGACATCATTATTCAGAATCGAATCACTGTATAAAATGGTTTTGCACATCGTTTCAGGTCGGTACCTAGATACTGTACATATCATTTTGACTTTGGCAAGACATCATTATTCAGAATCGAATAGCTGTATAAAATGATTTTAGCTATGTTAAGTGAACATATCCAAAACAAAAAAATCGTCTTTCGCTTCTCCTTCTTTCAACCTTCAAATATTATTCCCCAAATAGGATCTTGATACGTCCGTTGCATCATCTCCCTCTATTTTACAAATAACACATGTAACAGAAAGGGGTGTCACAACCTTACAACGCTCCTCTCAGAGACTGAAACAACTTTTTACATGATGAAAATTCAAAAGATGTCTGTAAAAACCTTTAACTTAAGCCAAACTAGAATCGATTAAGTCGAATAAGTACCTGAGAACACGCAGGAAGTCCACTACGTGAGATCAGAATCTTCAGAGAGCCGCGAGAACGACGAACACGTGCCCGGAGTCCGTAGGATGTATCGTTAGAGCGTTTAGGAGCACGGCAAACGTTACGAAAAATTTTAAACTCAACTTTTTTTAAACTTGTTTTTTAAAGAAAACAAACATTCCCGGGTTATGAATAAAGGTCTATTCACATCTACCAGCACCGCCCAGTGCAGAACAGTACAGACGTGAGGACGGCTCAACTGAGCCTTAGCGTCCGCCACAATATGTTTGGAGATTTTGTATTCCTATTCCCATATTTATTATTATTTTATAACCTATATTCCCTGACCAATTCAATCAATTTCCGTCCTTTTGGTTTTAGCACATATGCGTCCATTGACGCCAACTGACGCCAAAGTGACAGTGCCGACAGTACGTGTTCATATTAACTGCGCAGGTACAGACATCACCACTGGCCACCAACACCGTCAAAATATTCTAGCCGACAATCTTGGCCAGTGCTGGCCCGTGCATGTGCAGATAAGTTACGCTTACGTAAGCTGTAATATGAATGTGTTCACAGATAATGTAAGCAACTAATGTTGTCGTGTCTGTACTGCACTGTTCCGCACTGTGCGGTGTTGGTAAATGTGAATAGACCAAGAATATTTGGAAATCTCCTACTACCAAACAATAGGTGGAATGTGATGATGGAGGACTTAGTCAGTCGATAAATTGCACCCAAGACGCCTGGGTGCAAACCCGACACATTAGTCAACATAGCCACCGACCGGTCAAACATTGAACAACGTAAGGCGCTGGTACATACTACACACACTGAACAGGTAATCTCTAGAATGGTGGTCGATACCGATTTGATTAAACTCAGATTTCAATTTATATAAGATCTTTCCACACAACTAAATTGTTATATAACATCTAAAATTTTCATGTAAGTGAGTCAGCCGCCGGTGAATATTGAGTCATAGTTTTAATTAGCATACTTATAGTATATCTGTTATTTTCTAATTATATTTTCAAACAGCGCCCTTGAGATGATTTTTCACAAAAAAACGGCGCTATACAAGTCATCCAAGTATTATTATTATTGTTATTATTATAGTAGTGTGAAGTGCACGTGAATTTACTATTATTATTATTAACATTGACTACATCATCTCACCAAAAGTGAGAAAAAAATTGAGCTTATTTCAGTACAGGGTAATGCTCGGCACAATTGCATTGAGTCGGTGTAAATAGGGAGTAAAGATAAAACTGTAAAGTTAACGGTAATCTATGGAATGATGTTAGAAGGAGAATGCCAGCGGAAGAACATGTAAAAAATAAAATAAAAGTTTGCCAAAAAGGTCAAATAGATAGCTTCAGTGATGGATTGGGAGATGCTAACCGAATATGTAAAATAGTGAAATAGGTCAGAGGGGAATCGGTAGACTTGGGACTTACTGAAGAATCGATAGATAAACGAATCGAAAACAAACAGAGAATATTGGGAGAAATTCTTTTGACGAAAGTTCACAAAATTTTAACTAAAATAACCGCAGAATGATATTTTACTTTATATTTTTGGTTTAAGAAAATGGAATATGGTAAGGATGTGTTGATCGATAAGTTAGTATTTTTATGAAAAATCTTTTAATTTATGTACTGTCCGTGTATGCACGCTCATTGCGAAAATTGTAATACGACAGTACGTCGTCTGTACGCGTATTCTACTTTAATTTTTATGAACACTAAGGTTAGCTTATAACCATTCCAGAAATTGCTTTAGCCGTGTTTGGTGACCAGATCTAAATATCCAGATACTTCCCAACCTTCCCTTTCTCCATCTCATTCTTGTTGTGTATTATTTTTTTTAATAAATAAAACTCCGATTACAACAGACACTTGGTTGTTTATTGGCAAATAACAAGATACACGGAATCTAAGCGCAAATGGATTTGGAGAGCCAGGAAGCTAAGCTCCTTCTATTTCAATGATGATATACCCCAAATGGGGATGTCATAGTCCCACTGGTTCCGGATAGTTAGGAGCGGTTCTCTTGTGCGGTATTCACAATAAGTCTCGCATTCATAATATTAATAATTGTTTTTGACAATCAATCATCGATTTAACTTCGTTTACTGAATGCGTGAGACTGAAAATAATAATAATAATAATAGTAATGATTTCCCGAACCAGGCTAGTGCTAGCACAGGGTTTAATTACCTCTTGAAACGCGTTAAGAGGAAACTCTCCACCGAGGAAACTGAAGAAAGCGTTTACTGGATCGAATTATTTATGAACAAGTACGTGCATAACCTACAGATTGTTAACTAGTACACGTCCCGGAAACTTGCTTAAGCGACGTGAGTGGGTCGGAAGTGTAACTTATTCTGTAGCAAAACAAACACCTTCTGCTAAATGTTCTACATAACTTTATTAGGAAAGGCGAAATCCTTGGGAGTTGATGGATCGCGTGTTTTTCTCGACGTAATAAGAAAAAATTGAACACGCCTTAAGCGTGTCTCGAGAATGGGAAGATATTCTTCTTTCCAAATGAAGAAAAACATAGGAAAAAATTATCGATTGCAAGGCAATGTAATAGAAAAATCTAATATATTTTCATTAGGAAGGGAAACGTGGAAGGGAAAATGAAGGATGTTTGCACGGCAAAATAAGGAGGGGCACTAATTTAATAAATTGTAATATGTACTAGAAATAGCGAAGATTTTAGGCTTCCCGAAACCAATTTGTCAAACCAAAATAACATTTAGCAGACTGATAGTCATTACATTACATAGTTACGTTTAAATGGCAAATAACATAATGGAAAGTACCTACATAGTAATGCATAATATTTAAACAATTGAAAATAATTCATATGTACACAACTGTTTTTCATTATTACATATAACGAGTATGTTTTGTCATGTCAACATTAATTCCTAGCTAGGTAGATTTCCTGTTCTAAGGAACCTAATGGTCCAGTTATGTGTGGTGTATTATTCTGTAATCATTATTGTTTTTCTTCGATCGACCTGCTGTGTGTGTTATAAATAGGGATGCATAATTTGAAGTGACATTATTTGACTACCATATAACCAAGCCAATTCATTGGGTTATTATTTGACCGATGTACGAGTATGACGTTTTGCAGGTATTAATGTTTATTTCTGGGGGGATTTTATTATATATTTTTTGTACCAGTCTTTTGATATTTTATCGTACTGCTCCTCGAGATAAGGAGATCCTATCTGGTGTGACTTCTTGTAATGTATTAAGACTTTCGCCTAATGCATTTGCCAGTGAAGAGATAAACCGAGAGAAGACAGTATGAAACTAAACTCAATTTTTCCCTACCCCTGTTGAAATTGATCAAACATTATCAATTGTCTTAATTCTTTCTTGAGCAGAAAATCAATTTAATGAGACTGTCTGGGACCTGGGAGTCGAAAGGTCTTATGTAAATTGGCGACATGAAAGTGTATAGGTATTTTATAACATACAAAATAATAAAATAAAATAATAATGACATACTTGCCTAGATTCTGAATTCTTGAGAAAAAATAATAAACATCAACAGATGTGACCACTCTACAATATATCTTTAAAGAAATACCGGCCCAATATAAAAGTCGAGGAAAACGAATTGAAATTTTTTAATATGCAATTTTTAATGTCGTACTTTGTTAAGTTTAATTTGAAAATTTTTGTGTGCTTTAGATATATTATGTTCATATTAGAAGACATGCAATATAATAATATGTTCTATTTTACGTTAAATAAATTTTTAAAAATTAAAAATTAAAATATTGTGTATTTGGGAAGTATGTTTACGAGAGATGGAAAGACTGATAGGGATATTGAAAGAAAGGTGAATGCAGGAAACTCCATTAACGGAGGACTGAACGCGGTTGGCGCAAACAAAAAGTTGTCCAAAGAAGCGAAGCTAGCAGTCCACAATGGAGTGCTGAACTGGCAGAGGAAGGATGAAAGTAGACTGAATGCTGTAGAAATGAGATCTCTGAGACGAATGTGTGGTAAAACCATGTATGATCGTGTGAAAAATGGTGAGATTCGTAAAGAATGCAAGGCTGATGTAAGCGTAGTGAGCAAGATTAAGAAAGGGACGCTTAGATGGTTTGGGCATGTAGAACGAATGAATGAAGAAAGGAGTGTAAGAGAATATATGACGCAAATGTGAATGGAAGAAGAAGCCGGGGACGTCCAAGGAAGACGTGGCACGATCAAGTGAATCAAATACTTGAGTCGGGCCATGTCAGAAGTCGGAATAACAGAAGAGAATGTATGAGACGTTGTATGGAAGTGAATGAAGCAAGAAGTGTATGCCAAGATCGAGTTGTTTGGCGGTCCGTCCTCTCTGCCTACCCCTGCGGGGAAACGGCGTGATGGTTAGTTAGTTAGTTAGTTTAAATAAGGGTTAAAATGTATTGAAAAATTGCAGTCGCAGTAGGAGTTATAAAACAATCATTATACAAATAAACATTACAGGAAAACTCTAAGAGGAAAACACAGCCGACATGCAGAGCTGCATTGGGTGCGAGGTACCAGCGGTCTCCCTGAACTGGAGGAAAGAATTGCAGCGCCCGAAGGTGCAGCGATGAAACAGATGGTAATCGCGCACCGGAAGGGATCGGGAAGGAAGTGGCCGACACGTGACCGGCGGAAGCGTTTCGGGGCATGCTAATCGGACATTGGGATAGACTGCAACACTCGGTTACTTGGAAATTCAAATTCCACGATCTGTGTTTTCGACATTTGCCAAGAAATTAAGTGTATTGTGTGGAAGAGGGACGGGTGACAGGGACGCGCGTGCGCAGATGCTAGATTGATGATGGCAACTGGGCAAATGTATGCGTATAAGATAATGATTCGTTAGTTAAGAGAAATCCTATAATCGTTTGAAACTATCAAAATAATGTTAACCCACCAATGACACAATCGAATTCAATGATAAGTATTAAATTTATGTAAAAATATATATTGTAACTATACTATTATGTGTATGTAATAACTATGTTGAACAATAATAAACATAAATGATAGTTTAAGTGGTTTAAACAAATGAATGTGTTTATATATATATATATATATATATATATATATATATATATTTTGTAATTTTAATTTAATAATATTATTATGTTCTGTAAGTATTTTAGTTTTAACTTTGTGACAGCTATTTCGGCGTTCAAGGCCATTTTAGAAGTGCGGTTAATTGTCACAACTTATTTTTATGATTTTATTTACTTATAGCTTTTTACATTTATAACGTATTTCCCCGTATTTATAAGACAATGTTTTCTTAATAGATTTATTTAAATTCTTATATCGTTTCGGAAGTGTGAACATACTGAGAAGTGGTGAATAAATAATTTTCCTTACCTTATTAATTAATGTCATATTAGGATCATTCGTTTGTTTATTAATTTCCAATTGTAAGTGTCGGAACTCAATAATAACATTCTTAAATTTGATTAACATAAATTTAAAAAAAAAATTATAGTTTATATTATAAATGGTAATCCCCCGACCGTCCAATAAAATAAGTCTTTGTATGCAGATCTCCTCTTTAAAAGTGTGTGCACCCCTGGTCTAGAGTCTAGACCATCTATGCCAGAGAAGATCACTTAAGATGTTGTGCAGCAGGCAGTAGGACTAAGCAACCATAAGGGGCGAGTGATTGACCCGATGGACCAGACGAATGCACAAGTCTAGCAAAACACTTTAATGATCACTCTGCCGCGAGTGTTTACGTGCCAATTTAATCACAAGCTTTATGGGTAGGTCAACACGTTCAGACGTTCTAGAAATAGATATTTGGACATGGCAACCAGTTCCTAGCCGCTGATACGTTCAAGGAGTAGGAACATACATTGTCATAGGTTGCTGGACATTTGCTGTTTAATAAAAACGCTTCGTTATTAGAAATATGCAAAAACTAAACATTGTAGAAAATAATATTAACATAACCCAAATGAAATATGAAAAACGGAAGAAATGACAGAAAATAAAAAGATTTCAGTCGCATCTGGGACTCGAACCCAGGTCCTCTGCCTATCCGGGTTATGTTATGTTAATATTACTTTCTACAATGATTAAATAATAAAATGAGGTTTTAAATCTGAATAAAAATAATTAATAATTAAAAAATGAAAAAACTAAACGCCTAAATATTTCCGCTCAAGGCGATGCACAATGCGAATTAATGAAAAAACATGTATTTTTGGTTTAAAAATATGATCCCCTAGAAATGTTGTAGCTGCCAGTAGCACACATTTTGGTCTTTGCTTTAAAAGAGAATATTTTGTTCTTTTAATAAGTTATTATTATTTTTCTCCTAAAATATTAAAATTCTCACCATCTGTGAGCGTGTATTACGTTTCGTTTAGCCTTAATCTTATAAAATTAAGAAAATACGTTTTAATCCGTTATAAAAAGTATGAAAGACAGAGAATGAAATGAGAAAACTCACGCAAGTGAATACAGAATAAACATACGAGGTGTGTTCAAAAGAAAAGGTGAATTTTGAATTTTCGCGGGCTGTGTAGATTCGAATATCGATTATTTTTGTTATGTTGGTACACATATGTTTATCATATGTTAGCATTATCAGCCATTTTGGATTAGTAGTTTGTTTTCGACAACTGGAAAGGTTAGTCACGTTTTCGTATGTTTTTCGATTTTTTACTTTCGAAAAAAATGGATCAAAGAATATGTATTAAATTTTGCGTTAAAAATGGAATAAAGTGCTCCAACGCACTTAAAATGTTGACTGTGGCATTCGGCGAGTCTACTTTGTCTCAAAAAAGTGTTTATAAGTGGTACAAGAACTTTACAGAAGGCCGAGAAGATGTTAATGACATCGAAACAGTGAAGAAAATGGTTTCGGAAAATCGTCGAATCACTATTAGGGAAGTTGCAAAAGGATGTTGGCATATGAATCGGCTCATGCCATGCAATTTTCTCGGATGTTTTGGGCATGAAACGTGTGGCAGCGAAGTTTGTTCCGAAATTGCTCAATTTTGAGCAAAAACAACGTCGCATTAGTATCGCTCAGGAGTTGTTGAATGACGTCAACGATGATCCAGATTTGCTCAAAAGGGTCAAAACTGGTGATGAAACGTGGGTATATGGTTATGACGTCGAAACCAAGGCCCAATCATCCCAATGGAAGCGGCCAGAGGAGCCAAGACCGAAAAAAGCACGCCAAGCTCGATCAAATGTGAAGGTTTTGCTCACTGTTTTCTTCGATTACAATGGCGTGGTGCATCATGAGTTCTTGCCAACAGGTCGTACGGTTAATAAGGAATACTACAAGGAAGTTATGCAACGTTCGCGCGAAGCAATACGGCTTAAACGATCAGAATTGTGGAAAAACAAATCATGGATTTTGCATCACGATAATGCACTAGCTCACACATCAATGCTTGTTCGTGATTATTTGGCCAAAAACAACACCGTATTCACCAGATTTGGCTCCCTGCGACTTTTTCCTATTCCCGAAACTGAAGAGACCAATGAAAGGAAAGCGTTTTGCTACAATTGATGATATAAAGTCAGAATCGAAGAACGAGCTGATGGCCATACCGAAAAGCGCATTCCAGAAGTGCTTCGAGGATTGGAAGAAGCGCTGGCATAAGTGCATTATATCTGAGGGGGAATACTTTGAAGGGGAGAAAATGGATATTGATGAATAAATACTTTTCGAAAAAAATTCAAAATTCACCTTTTCCTTTGAACACACCTCGTATTCGGAAAAAGCATTTACTTTGTGGTTTGCCATAATTATAATCTTAATATAGTCCTGATGAAGGAACGGTACTTCTAGGTAGGATTATTATATTAAATTGAAGTGGTTCAAAACAAATATATGATTTTATATTACAAAATAAACAGATTGTCACCAACTCGTGAAGATTAAAGGTGATTATGGACACGAGCTAAATACAGAAGAGGACAATTTGGGTTTCGGTGAATCAGACCAAATTCCTCCAAACTTAAAATATCTACATAACACCAATGAACAGCGTGAGGAATGTCGGCGGGCCCGTCTCGGGATGCTTTCTGGGAAGTAGGTAGACATTCACCAGAAAATTCGCAAACCGAAGTCAGATTTGAGTACAAAAACAAGAGGTTATGATCCCATGACTAAGAAGTTGGCAAATCCAAAACCAACATCGCAGGCAAAAAACGCAATGCCAAATATAAACGAAATACAATGTTCGAACCACTACAGACATCCCAGCGCAAATTGAAGCAGAAACAATGTTGGGGAATACATTTCTGGCAAGAAACAGAGGAGGGCATGACCAAGCGCACATTAAAATTGCATTAAGACAAAAGTACCACATCTCATTAAACATATACATTATAATGTCCGGCAAATTCATTATTCATTGCTGCGGGTCATGACAGGCATTACACTGATGACGTTTTTTTTCAATGTCATATGACGAAGTATTCATATGTTATTATGGCCAAGGTCGTGACTCAGAGTTCTGCTAACGATCTGCGAAACATGGCTGATTTAATTAATTTAATAATATCTTGTGTCATAATAAGGCGGCTTCTGTACAAGGAACCGAATACTTGGTACAATAGGATAATAAATACAACGATTTTTAGAAAAATACTACAGCGAAGAATAAGCCATCTTACTTCAATGAAACGAGCCTTTGTGAATTGTTCAATAATTCAATTTACTGGAACAGCTCATTGACGCTTATAAATCTCATTGTAATATTTAATCATTGAGGAAAATAATATAACAATAATAAATCTCAAGTGAAACGTGAAACTGAAAAAGGCACAGAAAATAAAAAGGTATCAGGCACATCTGGGAATCTAACCCAGGACTCCTGTCTTACCTGGACAACGGTCCAACTTGTTTATTTTACGTTATTTTTATCGATGTCATACTTCAAATTTAAGACTTACCAATATTATCCTCAATTAATTCCCATATTTTTGGCTGATACCTCTTTTTGTATGATTGCAAAGTTCTACCCGAATATGTGTGCAATCTAGATAGTGTCTCGGATATACCTATCCGAGATAAAGGTATCATTAGCTCGGTGGTTAGGGCGCTATCCCGGTAAGATTTCGATTCCCAGATACGACTGATACCTTTTTATTTTCTGTTTCATGTTTCATTTCAGATTTGTTAATATTATATTCTTCAATGATTAAATGTTCAATAATTGATATTTAAATATGTTTTTGTATGTCTAAGGTTCAGACTAGTGAGAATAACTGTAAAAATTAAAAAGAAAACTAAATTATTATTGAATTTAGGATCTAACCTGCCGGCTAGCTCTAAAATAATATTTCTTAAATCTATTATTACTTAACGGATATGACTTTTGAGTGTCGCTCTGAATTCTACCGAGTCCATTAGTACTTTTGGTCTGTTCATGAGGTAGTCTATTCCAAACTTTATGGCCTTCCCAGAGTAATAATTAACCGCGATGGTGACAAAAACAAGACAAGAAGAACAAATAGTAAATTCGAGCACGAAATGCTCTCGAGAAACCTTGGGACTGCGACTTTATTGCCAACATCGAGTGTGACTTCACAGCGATCAAAACAGATTCTTGCACGAGTTACCAGTACCGATTCGAGCAATCTGGTTTGCTCTGCCGATAACTAATTCCCAGATGGAGATAGATACCGTCTTTTGCCAATTCATCGATCACCAGAAAAGATTAACGATAACGGCCAGAGATCAGTCAACCTGAGCCGATCGACTATTTCCAGACTGACCAAAATAATCCACAGTCCAATGCGTGTGTTGGTTGTTACCGTTGAAGTGTCGCATGTTTAAAATGGATCATTATTTGCCTTTGGAACGGATCCAAAAATGTATGTCGGACCCGGATCGGTTTGAAACGGGTCCAAGTTATGATTCTTAATATTTGCAATTCAGCCAAAAGCGATTCTGTTTACGAAACGACAGAAATAATACAATGTTTCCTGTCGGGGGGTGAAACAAATTAAAAGGGAAAACGTGTTGGCGATTGAAAAGCACTTTTAAAATGTGGCAGATAGCATCATTCGTGATTCAGATGTTGTGTGCATGTCAAACAAACTGCAATATAAAAATAATTCATAACTTTATACAGGACTGACGCGTAACAAAACACTTTTGCCTTAGTACTTTGTACCGAGCTTTGTATCGGATCGTTAGTGCAAGATATATTATTTAATATAAGTAATTAAATTATAGTATATGTTTGAGTTTTAGAACACACGCGAATGGCGTCAACAAATAATGGATCACAATGTAGCGAAACTACTTTAGACTTTGTCATTGCAGAGTTATTTTAGGAAACCTACAATAATGAGTATAATTACGCACAGAATGCGAAACGTCGGCCACTTGACAGTCTTGGCACTCGTACGAGTTGGACAGTATTATTATTAGCATTATTAATAGCAACCCAGGCTCATTGTACGACTTATGTCAAAAATGCAAGCCTTAAACATAAATCATAGGGTGACATGATCATTTTAACCCTTTGAAGCACAGTGGTATCAAAAATAACCCACCTTTTTTGTCTTTTGCTGCATGGTGGGATGTAATTTATACCACTTCGAAAAATTAAAACCACATGAAACACAGCGGTTTCAATTATGTCCCGCCCACTCCAACGGCTACTAAATCGGCCAATAGATGGTACATACGTACTTTTCGAAGTTTTAGAAATTCTGTGCAATACAAGCATTTTTTTGTTTTGTTTCAAATCTTGTGCCTCGAAGGGTTAAAGAAAGACATTTCAATAGATAATCAGAAAATTTAATATATTCATACTAGAACCTTCATCCTTTCTGCATTTCTCGTATTACAAACGACACCGAAGAAGAACATGTTTTGACTCGGATTTTACCTGAAACAAACAGAAAATAAACATTAAAGACTTTGTCAGAATATAGCAGAACCCACATACACAACATTCAACGTGTTTTTCATATAATGAAAGGCTTTCGTTTTATAATCTCTGAATCTAGAAAGTAGCATAAAATTAAATACCATACTTTTTAGGAAAACTCATTAAATTTAACGATGCTACTTCCTAGATTCAGGGCGCCATGACTTGAACCCCTTAATTATGTTAAAAAAAAAACGAAAAAGTGTTTCGTTCGAAATTCACTTTAATGTTGTGGTTTAGAAAACCTAAATAGTTTTCGAGAAATTGACGAATTACATTTTCCAAGATGGCGGAGATTTCTAAAATTAATTTAAAAGTATGACTCGTGGGAAATATCTGCAAAGTATAATTTATTTCCGCATAAGGTTCCATATTGCTCCGGAATGATATAACTAGATTGTTTTATAACTCAAGGAACTTATAACAATAGAATATTTTTTGTAAACTTAAGTTTCTAGAAGGAATTGAACTTTAAACCTACAACAGTGGGGAGGGGGGGAGGGGGGGATTTTTTGAAAAATTCACGGTTCACAGGTAGGTCGAGTGAGCTATTGTTCACTATGGTTTCATCAGCGCTGAATTGGATGACATCACTCTAAGTCGGTATAATCAATATTCGGTGAGATATGACAGGTTTTTATTGAAGAAAAGTAAAAATAATGATAATTTGAGCAAAAAATATTTCATTTCGTTGAAGTGAACTAGTCTAATCATTTTAATTACATGCATTTTGGATCTAATTTACCCGTAGTAACTGTTCGAAGTTGAAATTACTCTTTTCTGAGATGTCGAGTCAATTCCATTTGTGTGGCTTCAGTGCATTCAGTTTTCATTTAGAGTCGAGGTGAGCAAGCGAGGTCCTTAACCTATTGACTCCAGAAGATAATGGTAGGTTTGATAGAATCGATCCCACTCAATGACGGCTCTTAGCCCAGCCTCTTATGCAACCGTAACTATAATAATAATCATCATCACGATTGCATGCTCGCCAGTAATGCATGCACAGTGCGGTGATGCGGCGGGCCTGGGTAATCCGAGAAGCGTGCGTGAGAATCTGAGCTTATATTCTCGATGCGAAATTGTATTTGAGGTCAGATGATAGTGTTGAGGAAAAGCAAAATTATTTACACGTACATAATCGAAGGTCGACATCGCTGCAGTGCTTCAAGAAGTTCTGCAGCGAATTGTCGCTGACTGCACAGTCAACCGCACAACATCATAATTGATAAATAATGAAATGGGCACTTGTGGTAGTGATTTTTATATTTTTACATTTATAATTTATTTTTAACATATAAAAGAAATTTAAGTGTAGAGATTTTATGTAAGATACCTTTATTTAATTTTTCTTTTTTTTAAGGCACTGGGGAAAACCAGTTGCACTCCGGGATGCGGAATGTATAGCTGAACAGTGACCTTTTTGTTTATTGCTATATTAATTATTAATCATGCACTTATACGAGTACATTATTATACACACATAAATATGTTACACTTATATACCAACTATGTATCATGTTCTTTTTTTGTTAACTTAAAGTCTTTCTTTCTGTACACAAAATCATTTAAATGTTAAAATATGTAAAAGTCCACTGGGGAGTTAATAAATTAATAATAACAATAATAATATTGATATAATATTTACGATAATGGTTGTAATTCCTGTAATATACTGAAAACCCATTTCAAATGGAAGGGTTGATAAAAATTACACCTCATTTCGGACAGCCAAAGACACGCCAATTACGTGGTTGAAACATTCAAACGCGGTTGAAATTTTTTCTTTTTAATTGTGTACGGTAAAATCATTTAGAAAAATTATTGCTTGTGTAGTGGTGTTCTGTATTGTAGGACTTCTGTATTGAACAAAATTATTTTTTAAATAATGGTATTCTGAATTTAAATTAGACCAAAGGCCTAAGTACATTTTGAAATTGGCTTTGACCGCCAAAACAGTTGTCACAGTAATAAATAAAAAAAATAAAAAAAACTAGAATACTCACCGAACCTTAAAATACTATTAAATTTGATTAAAAAAATAAACATAATAACAATTTATTAATAATTACGGTTGACAATATTTTTCTCATTAGAACGTTTTATTTATGAAAGTTTTTATCACGCGAGGAGGGTCGTTTTAAGGAATTTATGAAGCTGGGGTCTTAAAAAAATAATGTTATAGGAAGGAGAAAATACATACACCGGCAAGCCATCGTCCATAGTCGACCTGTTTATCACAAGAACGAGTCATAATAATAAAGACAAACAAATACATACACCGGCAAGCCATCGTCCATAGTCGACCTGTTTATCACAAGAACGAGTCATAATAATAAAGACAAACAAATACATACACCGGCAAGCCATCGTCCATAGTCGACTTGTTTATCACAAGAACGAGTCATAATAATAAAGACAAACAAATACATACACCGGCAAGCCATCGTCCATAGTCGACCTGTTTATCACAAGAACGAGTCATAATAATAAGGACAAACAAATACATACACCGGCAAGCCATCGTCCATAGTCGACCTGTTTATCACAAGAACGAGTCATGATAATAAAGACAAACAAATTCTCATGCGGAAAAGCCAACCGAATAGAAATATTGATCACCTTTTAATTTCATAAAAAAAATTATTTATTGAAGCCTGTTATAAGATTTTACACGGACATTTACAAATAATATTGAATAGGTATATTTATTTATTATGGGTTATATTAAAGTAAACAACATAATATGATCCTTTTATCCAGAGTTAAATAGTTTCATCAAGTAACATAGCTTTACTAGGTAATATTGTAATATTGATGTACTAAATATATCAATGTTCTCTAAAATGTATATTTTTGTCATTGCTTCATTCATATATTATGTATGCGTTGTTATTTTTCTGTAGCTCCTGTTTATCTCATTTCGTGTTATCCATTTTGTGTAATTAGACAATGATCCGTTAATTTTTTTTTTGCTTATTGACGCTGATTCAATGGGGCACCATCCATTAGAATACCGGTCGAAAGAACAAAGCACTCCCACGACAAAGTTTTACAAATTACAATCCATCCGGTAATATCGAGGAATCTATCGAGGAGATTGTCTTTTTTTTTAGAGTCCGAGAGTTTGATGGCAAGTTTTAAAATGATTCAGCAATGTACCTGATAAACATGAAAGGATGGCGTTAATTTGATTGCTCGAACCTTTCAAGAAATGACCCAATTAGACCACACCTGTCCCCGCAGAGGTGAGTCCGTTCGCCCATTAGATGCCACATTAGTCACCGGCGAAATGCGGTATTTTCCGCATGTGGTCAGCGCTCCTGAGTCATTATTCGATTATATAACGGTTCAAGGGTTCGATAAGAAACCAATGAATATATTATTTACCCGTATTTTGAGAAGGATGTAAAGTTTCCAGTTTCAGAGCAATATTATTTTCGAGTTTCGATTCCTTTGTAGTGGGATGGCGTGAACCAACGTGCGTTTCCTGTAAATACATTCAGCGAAGACGTGTGGAGCTTATTTACAAGAAAACAAAGACAAAACTGGAAAGAATGTATTTGAAATCCGGTATCAAAAAAATACTGTGGATCCAGAACAAGTATAAATATGTTTTTGGATTTTCAGTTGCTTTGAAGATGATATGAAACGTATTTTAAAGAAAAAAAATTTTTGCAGAAACCGTGAAACATTCCCAAATGAAATTGAAAAAAGAAAGATAAAAGAAAATAGCAAAAGAGAATAAATACAAGCAAGCAAGAATACAATAAAGTAGCTGGAAGATAATATTATTACTGTTATTATTAATACGAAGAAAGTGAAGAACAACATGACGTGATTCTGATAATTTGTGTTGCCCCACTGAGAATCATAATTACTTGTGCAACTCGTATACTCAAACGACTAGGTACAAATTTACTGTTAGCGACACATCAGCAAAACATTCAGTCGCAGTAGAAATACTTCTGCTTGCACTATGGAGAAAATGACTTACTCCACAAGTTCCGAGAAACGCGACTCATTACTTACTCCTAGTTAGGTATATAACATTTTGTTATTTCTTTAAAGAAACCGGTTCTGAGTTGACATTACAACGAGTCGCGTGTTTGTATTTGTCGGCAAACAGAGTTGGGATATTTTTAGAGAAGAAAAATATGCGAGAAAATAAAAATATAAAAAAGATAGAAATCTTCGAACTATTCAAAGATTGTTGGACTTCGAAAATTTGCACTAGAAATTCCTACGAGGTTGTGAAACAAGTTTTCACATTGACGATACATCGATATTAGCAAAAGCCAAGCTGAACTGACCAACAAGAGAGGTTGAATTTAAAATAGCAGCTTTACTGCATAAAATTATATGCAAAGAACCAATGTTTTATGACCACGCCAAGCATTTATTCGATATGTGACCGGAAACACGTAAGGAACATACTTACGAGTACGGTAAGAGGTGAGACAATATTGACAGAGAACTCGTAACGGCTGGTGTTAGTTACCATTGCACTTTGGCGCAGATAACAAGTGACAACGCGTCAGGCCCACTTACAACCGATATGCTGGGAAGGACTAAGGACGACAGAATTCAAAAGTTCACGGTAAGATACTCTTGGTCAACTCCTGATTAAAGGCAACGCTTTGATGAAAAGTTGCCGAACGAGAGAATTCCGGGTAAGGATATCGATAATAAAGTCAACTCAGTAGTCTCGAATAAGAAGTTGTCAAAGAAAAACCAGTCCACAACGAAGTACTGATGTTAAACCGTATGTATGGCAATAAGACGCGGTATTGGCAGAAAGAGGGGAACAAATTCGACTGCATACGGTAGAAATGAGATCCCCGAAGAATGACTTGAACGAGATAGGAGTGCATAGTGGATACATTTATTTATTTACGCCCTAGTGGGTTTTTACGTGAAAATAATGCAATATAGTGGGGTTAACTCTTTGTTATTGGTATTAATTTAAAAAAAAAGCATTAAGCACTAGTCAATGATATTTAAAAAAAAAAAACAAAAATATTTCTTTATGTAGAGTTCGTTTCAGTAGTAATACGGAATCCCCAAATATGTCGATGACAACCCCAAATCTATTACGAAAATTATGCACTCGGTTTATAGGTGTGTTAGTCCGATAGATTATTTTAAAATTGTCGCTGAAAAGGGTAACAATTTGTTTCGTATTTCTGGTCGGTACGTGTAATTTTATTTTGGTGAGAATTTCAGGCTGTCAATACCATAATTAATAATTTTGTTTAATATATTAAATATTATTCTAACAAGGTCTGAGACAATCCGCCTATCGGACAGTGTAATCAAATTTAACTGTTTCATCAGATTAATATAGTTAATATTTTGAATTGGAATATTCAGCTAAAAATTAATACTTTTAAAGAACTTGTGCTGTACCATTTCCGTATTGTTGGAATGTACTTTATAAAATAGGGACCAATTAGGTGAATGAACCAATTACCTGACTAACAAATTATATTATGATCCTGGATAAAAGCTTTTTTAGTTATTTCATTTAAGTGCAGAATAAACTTCTCGTCACATTTCAAGTCCCTGATTCGAGTGACTGGTGTCAATTTTAGATTATTTAGAAAGTATTCATAAATTACATGACTTAGCACTTTTGGATAGAGTTGATCATGCACCAACGATATAATCTGTCTAAATTACATTGTAAGATATAACAATCGACTATACTGCGTATTATTATTTTTTATATTTTCAAATCGTCAGCGAATAGTAGAACTTTAACTTCTTTAAATATGCTAATATTGGGCAGAGGTGGGCTCCCTGAGGAACCCCACTTGTCTCGAATATATAGGATTGTACAGAATTAATCATTACACTGAGCACCCTATTACTAAGGTAACTGACAATTTAGCTCAATAAAGTACATTTGATGCCCAACAGTCGGGGTTTAGATACGAGTATGTGATGTTGAACTTTATCAAATGCTTTACTAAAATCGGTGTATATAGTGTCCACTTTTTTCAGGCATAGGGATTCTGTTATGTAATATGTATGATGCGTAAGTGGATGGAAACAGTCATAGACGCCCTAAGAAAACATGGAAATTTAATACTTGAGGTTGGTCATATTGACAGGAGTCAGAGAAATGGAATAGAATGTTATTATCAGCAATTCCAGAGGCTGTGCGAGGAGGGTCTGGGCCCGCAATGGACAGAACACTGAAGTAGTCCAAGACAAGGATGCCAGGAAGCGCCTAGTCGAAAAGATGAGTTCCCGAGCCGAATAGGACAAGTAGAAAAGATGAAGTATGTGCAAATTCATATTAGATGAAGTAAATAGTGCGTATCTTTGCAATAACTTATTCAATGAACCTTTATCATTCTCCTCCATTATTTCTCTACCTAATATTGGAGTTGCAATTACTCGACCTTTGGATCTACAATAAAAGAAAAAGTATTAGATGTCAAGGACGAACTTCTTGTCAATCAAATGATATTCAGTCTAGAAGTCTCCCGAATGTGGTCATTAGTTATTACGAAGGAGGCAATTTGTGGAAGTTTAGACCGGGGAAGAAATGAACGAATGCAGGTCACGTGTGGCGGGAGGTCACGTCTCGGGTCTCCCGGACGGGCGAAACCGGGAATATTAATTACTCATTATTCCGACGTGCGGTCTACGCAGGGCGGGCGAGTCCGCACCCCGCGCCACTGGACGGGCGGACCAATCAATTCAGCGGGCCATTGGGAATGTGAGACGAGAAATTAAAGGAATAATAATATGAAAGGAAAGGCGATATTTCAATATAATTACTGATGGTATCGAAAGGTTATTGGAGATGAACAACTTTCGAACTCCGCGACGTCAGCACTATTATACTCCACATCTGGAGAGAAAACATAACTATATCTAACTAAACGAACTAATAGACTATCGTGTCATTTAGCTGCTGCAGGGTACTTCCCAACCTTCCTCTTTCACATCGCCATTCTTTCCCAACTTCCTTCATTTTCACAATATTCCCCAATTGGATATGCCGGACAGTCTAGGCACCGCCGCTCCGAGAACCATTAATTGGATAACCAACACCTCTACCATAGGTCACCCGGAGTGATTAGCTACGGGAGGTGACTTAGCATGAGGTTTGTCCAGGTCTTGGGGAAGTGTCTGCAACACCAGCTGCGTGGCGGGTCGGATCGGGAGAAGCCGATTGAGGGAGACCCCTTGACCTCTCCAGCCGGACTCTTTCGAACCATTGCCTAGCACAGCAGTGGAAGTTATGGATTAATGAACTCCTTGACACACTGACCCCCCAGATTCCTAAACACCCCATATATATTTTTCCTTGCAAGAAATTCCTATTCATCCTTTAAAAAAAAATTATCCCAAACATTCCAAAAAATTATAACAAAAAAACCATGCGCAGGTGCAGGTCTCTTGCCACGCGCAAAATCGGAGGGACTTATTAGTATTTAGCTAGCTCTCGTAGGTGACAGTTCTGTGCTGGAACGCGAAAAAGCCCATTTTACACGTACACCATTTGAACACGTAGCAATCAGAAAGTAAGGCAATCGGTGAGTCAACTATTCGTGGATTACGTTCAACTTCCACCAGGGAAACAATTTTCATACAAGAAGAAAATTATTGTTAGTGATTTCCGGAAGGAGCAATACGCGCTGAGAAAAAATTCCGACATAAAGAAATCTCCAGGTGGCCTTAAATGATGGCATAATTTTAGAAAGCCGCAGAGAGTAAGCCAGGAAACTTAAAATTATTAATAACATGTTGGACTCCCCTGAACTTCTTTGGTTCCGGACGTACTTACGAACTGGCAGCGAAAATTAGATTTTCAACTTTATTGCCTGTTTATGGATGCGACTTTCAGAAGAGATGAGTTTTTAATAACTCTATGGCATGATCATGGCGTGAAATAAATATGTATATATATATATGTATATATGTATACTATGGTTCCACGAAAACCAGGTCTATAAAAGAAGTAAAATAAAATGAAGGATATCTTAAATCTTCCTTATTGCAATGGAAATACCCGATACTGGCCATTCCACGTCCAAAGCATTCGCAAACAGATTATTCAAGAGTTGTTTTTAAAATACCAAACAGCCAACTCAGTCACTTCAATATTGGCACAGTCGAATTGTTTGCTCTGGCCACTGAACAGATAATGTCAAGAAGTGTAATCCTGCGATTTGAAAGAAACCTAATAATTCAATAGTTAAAATGTAGCAAAAAGGGGAATGTTGGTTTACGTGTAATTACTCTATATTGTTTAAGTACTTGTTTAAATTACTATATCGGTATAACTATATGGTCCCCTCACTATAAAATCCGCACCAATTCCATTGAAAAAAAAGTTCAACATAAATTTCTAAGATATGTTAAGAACAAACTCGGATTACTTATTGAAACTATAAATTACAATTACTTAATGAAAGAACTAAAACTATTAAAACTCTCAGATAGAACACTCGTTTCTGACCTAACTTTTATTTTTAAAATTTAATCATTGAAGAAGATAATATTAACACATCCCAAAATGAACCACGAAACCGAAAAAACAACAGAAATTAAAAAGATTTCAGTCACATCTGGGAACCCAGGACCTCTACCTATCCGGGGTAACCGCTTAACCAACTAAGCTAATGAGACCAGTTCAATTTACGCCATTTACAGCGATATCATACTTCAAGTTCAAGACTTGTTAATATTATCCTCCATTTTTTATAAATCCCATATTATTGGCTGCTATCCTTAATTTTTGTTGTTTTTTCGGTTTCGTGGTTCATTTTGGGATGTGTTAATATTATCTTATTCAATGTTAATATTATCTTCTTCAATGATAATAGCTTAGTTGGTTAAGCGGTTACCCCGGATAGGTAGAGGTCCTGGGTTCGAGTCCCAGATGCGACTGAAATCTTTTTAATTTCTGTTGTTTTTTTGGTTTCGTGGTTCATTTTGGGATGTGTTATCTTCTTCAATGATTAAATATTACAATGAGGTTTACAAACTTCAATAAGTTATAAAAAATAAATTGAAATTTTTTAAAATTTGTAAATGGTATTATAGACAGGCCTGATATACTCAGTTTAATTAAATATTCCAATTTGAATTACTCGATCAAAAATTTTATTCAACTGTAACAATAATTTCAGGACTGAGTCATTCAAAAATTCACTTTTATCTAGACTTCACGCCGAAGATAATAGTTTTTCTCACATTGTAGATATTATGTTCAACTGCATGGAATGCAAATACAGAAAGACGATTATTGCATACATCCTCAGCAATTATTAATAAGATATGAGGCTAGAGTATATGTTTTAGAAAATTTGCTGTGTATTTTGTATATTCGCATTTATTGCAAATTAAATGGTTGCCCTTAAACAATGTTATTGCTGAATTTGTTTGTAAGACATTTAGGTGTTGTATTTCGTGAAGGCTATCTATCTACCTACTATGATGTGTTTTGCACCTGTGTGACTACTGTAATTTGAATTTTAAAACAAAATAATTAAAAAGCTCAAATAGGGCGTATAAAAAATAATAAATAAAAAAACTGGAGTTGTTACTCCATCCACTTAATTGCCCCGCGTTTTAGGAAAAGGATTGCCCCGGAATAAACGAGCGCCTGCGTGTCGGTCAACGCATTACGACTGTATTTACATTATTTTCTATGTAAGTGCACAAATATTATAATTGTTTATCATAGATAAATAAACAGGTTTATAAGTTTCAATAAGTTTTTCTTAATAAATTGATAATTATTTGATCAAGAAATAATTTCGATATTCGAAAAAGTTTCATCAATTTCATCAGAAGTAAGAAAAAAATAAGCCCATTTTCGGCACAGTGACACGCCCGCAAAACCCGTTCTTTCATCTGTTCGGTGACTCCGCAATGACGGAGAAGACCTGCATCTAGAATAAATAATACATTTAAGCCATTCAGAATGGATTTCCAATGAATTCCATTAATATTCAAATGCGTTCATCATTCACAGATGATGCTTTAAATTTTTTGCAGTGAGTCGTCTGTCCGCTTTGCATTTTTCGGTGTATTCATAGCAGTGTATTTATTGCAGGCGGTAATAACTTGGAAGGAATGTATTGCAGCTTACCAGAGAATGGCGATCAATGGGCCATGACGGTATTACGTTGCTTGCATTGATTAAATTAGAGTAAACTTTAAAAAATAGGACAGTAAAGCGTGGAAATATCTTCCATAACTTAAGGGCCAGCACTCAAAAATGGCCCTAAGCACCACTTCGTAAGTATTTTACTAACTCAAGAAATATTATAAATAATTTATATGTAAATTCTACGCGGGTATAAGGTATAAGGTTTCAGGAAACAAAAAACCTCATGAAAACCAGTGAAGACAATTTTGAACATTTTACCCAACGTTCCAAGTATTTCATATACAATTCAAAAGAATACAGTTTTTAGGATTTTTGTCTTGCAAAAATATCCATAAATACTCACTTTGCTGGTTGCTACTAACTCAAGAAATACTACGGATCTGTACCTTATACGGGTAATTAAAAAAATGTAATATAAAGTTTCAAAAGACAATAATTCTTAAACTTTAAACTTTTAAATTGTACATGAAAACCGTACAATTTTATGTAAAATGTTCAAAATATCTTTCACTGGTTTCCAAACTGCACGTATTTTCAGAATTTTTTGGATGTATTTCATAGAATTTAATAATAATAATAACATGGCATTTATATAGCGCAGTTTTGTGTTATTTCACTTCAAGTTCCATTTAGTGGAATTCGTACAGTGCTCCTTTCATATTCTATTTATACATTCTTAACATATTATATACATTCTTACTTATTCTTAACATTATTCCTACATTGCTCCCGTGGGTACATATTCATCTAATAAAATTACAAAATATTATACAGTTTATACAAAGCGATACTAAGAGAATACATTCACAATAACAGTGAAAAAATAGCGACATTTTAAAACAAGAGTCTAAGGAATTTAAGGACTACAGTATGACGATTTTAGTTTTTTGAAACCTTATACATTTTCCTAAACCCATTTAAAATTTACAGATAAATCATTTGTGGTATTGCTTGAGTTAGGAAACGTGAAAAGTGAGTTTAGTGCCATTTTTGGGTGCTGTTCTAGTATTTTTACTGTTATTCCGCCACCCCTTTATATATAAAAATGAATGTTTGTCTATCTGTCTGTCCACGATTTTCTCGAAAATTACTATACCGGTTTCGCTGAAAATAGCACACTTTGTTTTTATTAGTGCCGGGAAGGTTTAGAAAGTGGTTTGAATGAAATCCAATATTCAAAACTGTTGCTATGACGATTTAAAATTAGTATGAAAAGCATTGAACCCAACATGTTTTATTGCGGTTAGCTACAGATTACATATTCAAAAGGTATGTTTGGGTAGAATATTTTCAAAATGGAAAACACAAGTAGTTACCCACTTAAGAACTTAATTATTTAGATATATTTTAGAAAAATAAATGTTTGGATGATATAGAATATTCAAATGAACGTTTCTTTGTTTAGAGATAGTAATAGTGGTCACAAGGCATTACTTTCGCTGTCAAATCAATTACGACACCTAAACGACAAGCAAGAATTCTCATCTTCAATACTACAGCTACATCAGTTGGTTTATTATACAGGTGGCGCAAAACTACCGTTATGGTCGGAATGAAATTGCATAATCAAGCCGTTGTTGGTAGTCTATCGGCTTCAATTCTTGCACAAGCTGAACCTTATACGGGAACATGTGCAATGTGGCCAAAATCCTCTGAACGGACCTCCGCGATAACCCCACTTGTGCCGAACGTTTTCTTGTTGATGTTTCTGGACTGTCCTGCACACTATCCACAACACGTTGGATATTTTCTTCCGTGTGGACCGTACGTGATCTTCCGGTACATGGAAGGTGTCTTACTGTACCATGTTGTCGAAAATTTGCAACCAGGCGGTTTATTGTTGGTGCTGAAGGTCCAGTACGCACATTAAAAAAACGACGATAAGCACGCTGCGTCAAAACAATTGACCGTTGATTTTCAAAATAAAATTCAACAATTGTTGATCGCTGTTCTGTTGTGTAGTGTTCCATTTCAAATTCCCCAAGTTTTCTTCACAAAATTCTGAAATAAAAAAATAAAAAAATTTAAAAAGTTATTAAACATTCAAACCATAACGGTAGGTTTGCGCCACCCAGTATAATTAATGTTATAAAGACATAATGGTAACATTTAAAAATGGCAGGGAATAGAGAAAAAGAAAAAAAACTTTTCACATAGCAACATTTAAAGAGACAAAGTATAAAAATTCTCCACTAAACACCGAATGACCAACGTGCAAAGACCAAACGTCCAGCCAGACGGGTCGGATTGCAACTGCCAGCTGGCTGGCTATATGGCTAGAGTGGCTGTAATATAAGGTAATGCTGTAAGAAAAAACGGTAATGTGATATCGGGTGACCTCACCGCGAAGGCCACGCGTTATCAGCAAATAGCGTGGATGTGGGGGATGTGGTTACACCAAAATAATAAGTAGCACTAGAACTACAGCGAAGAAAGTGCTTAAATTGAATAATAATAGTAGTAAAAGCAGACAAAGAGATTTTATACAGTAGCAGGGGCATCACCGGTAGAAGATGCCCCTAGACAAACTAATGATAAACAAAAAAAGTTAAAGAAAAAAAATAGAACTTAAACTTTTTTTATATTGAAGGAATTAAAGAGTGCTGGACTGCTGGAATCAGAGGTGTATCTAGGGGCGCCAGATTAGGCAAAAGAGCCAAAACGAGTGCGATTTTTTTGGGGCTTATTTTAAAACTTTCGCCTGCGGCGTTTTTCATGTCACCCTCGTTCTTGTGTGAGGACCGCACAAGAGTTCACCTGCTACCAACCGTCTGTAGCTAGTGAAACTATGGTATTGCCGATTGGAGTATGTTGTAAGGATGAAAGTAGGGGGGGTGGGGAAGATGATGGTGGGAAAATACCTGGCTATTTATGTCTGGTCACTAAAGATGGCTAAAGCCATTTTAAGGGGGGGGGGGGGGTTCCACCACCCAAGCTTGAACTACCTCCCACACCATTCAGTTTAACTCCATTCACCAATTGGAGATGTCATAGTCCCATTGGCTTCGCGTAGTTGGAACTCTTTTGCGGTGTCCATATAAAAAAATAAAAAAATGTATTTTGGATCAAACAAAACGCATTCTTTTGTTTTATTGTTGTGAAGCTGAAGGTATTGGGGAGGGGAAGGAGAAGGGGAAGAGGAAGGTGGAGAATACCTGTCTATTCAGATCTGGTTACCAAACACGGCTAAAAACCATTTCAAGCAACGTTTCAATTCTGAATAGTGGTATTCCACCAGGGCGATACTGAGAGTATCTTCCACTCTGGAAAATGATTATATAAAAATTTCATAATGGAGAGTACGTCGTGAGCTGAAAACACACTGTCTGGAATTTCAACTAGAAATTCCAGACAGAAAAAGCTGTGCAAAGTTTACGACGTCAGAGCTCAGTGTTCGAGATTTAAAACAAACAAAAAAACTTCTTTTTAAATTGATAGAAAAGACTTCTTTAAGAAAATTAAAAAGAAGATAGAATTTTGTAAAAAAGGTCAACCATAGAACGGGATTCTTTACATTTGTGTAATTTAAATCATAATTATGTGACTGACTGAGCAAAGGGTTTCTGTTCATTTTGATTTTTGTAAATATGCACGTACCTACTACGCCTCGAGCATTCCACAGTATAGGTCATCACTCTAAAATGTCCCTAAATATCACTTGCTAACTAAATCAAATCTAAAAAAGATTTATATGTAAATTCTACACGGGTGGTTAGGAAAATTTATAAGGTTTCAAATGACAAATATTCTCAATCTGTAATCTTTTAAATTCTATGAAATACATTCCAAAACGTTTTAAAATGAGTACAGTTTGAAAACCAGTGAAAGCAAATTTTGAATGTTTTATCTAATATTCCACTGAGTATTTCATATAGAATTTGAAAGATTGGTCTGAGGATTAGAAATAGGATAAGAAACCTTATACATTTTTCTAATTACCAGTATAGAATTAATTACTCGTAATATTTCTTGAGTTAGCAACCTGCAAAGTGTCTATTTTTGGGTGCCTGACCGTTAAGGTTATGTTTTGTCACGCTTATTATAAAAAAATATAAAAGAGTGGTGGGGGTTGAGGAGTTGCGGGGGTTGTGGGGGTGGGAAAACGAAATATTAAATTTGTTCGGTGTTGTGCAAAACGAAAATATTTTACATTAAATTCACGTGTAATATTTTGGATGAACAAAAATCGGTCGTAATATTACATGGATTACGATCAGAAATCTTATTTGTTCGCTGATCTAAACAAAAATATAACATCGTAAGCGAAAATCGGCGGGGAAAAAAATCAGGGTAAAAGTAAGCGACCAACGAACCGAGAAAAAAGGTAGGGAAATTGAATGACCGTCAAAAAACAACGACGAACCTTCGGAAGGGATGCAAAGAAAATATATCCCCACTTTTAATATGATATAAGGAAATCCGAAAAGAAGGTTCACGTATAGAAAAAGACGCAAATTTACAAATGAACTTTCGGCTCCTAGGTCCCAGACAGGCCGTCAATATTGATTATCTGTTCAAGAAAATATTTCGTTTTTTTTTTTAAATGTTTAATTTACTTGTGAAGCTAGCAGTTCACAATGGAGTGCTGATACAAAGACTGAATGCTGTAGAAAATGGGTAGTTTGATCGAATGTATGGCGAATGCGTGAAATAATGTTGAGATTCGCAAAGAATATTAAAAAAATAATTAAAATACGCTTTATATGGTGGACTTCAAATTAAATTCAAAACGACCAATTTACGTTGGAAAACAAATTCGCCGTGCATAATTTAAAATATCAAGTAGAAAAAACCTTTTTTTTTAATGGTTTGTTTTTATATTTTTATTTACGTAAACATATTTACAAAGCAAATACGATAATTTAAATTAAAAAATACTAAACCCGCAAATAATTTACTAAGTTTCCTCTAAAATTATGAAAATTATTTTTTCTTCATGACCTGTACTTCATAATTTAAAACAAGAATAAATAAAATACTTCTCATGCGTACTAGATATTTACTAAACCTTTAATTAAAATAAAATCATTCAGTTTGGATGGGTATTTTGGCCTCCAATCTAAAATTAAGTTATGCATGAAACAGGCAGCGCAGCCGTTCCTCTTAACCTAGAAATTCTAGACAGAAAAGTTGTGCAAATTTCATGACGCCAGAACCAAAAAAATCGAGAACTCTACCTGCTTCAAAAACAAACAATTTTCAGTTTCATAGTTAGATAATTCTTTCACCAAGAAATCTGTGTAATTTTCTTATTATCTAAGTACCAGTGGCGTGCAGTCCATATGCTAAGATAAACGAACCATATAAAAAATATTAAAGATCATAGAAAAAAAAAACATAACGTATTTCAGTACAGAATGTTTTCATTCAGTTGTATTTAATAAAACTGCACAATTTTTCATACCCAAATTTGAAAAACTACACACAGCCTACCTTTTGTAAAATAGCACTGGTAGGTACCTAATTGAATACTTCTCCAAAGTAGTGAAAGCCTACGATTGAATTGAAGAAGAACAGCAATACAACGCTTTTACCGAATGACAATATTACATTTATCGAACATGAGAATATGGAAACGAGACCGACAGAAAGAAAGGGAAAAAGAGAAAAGAAAATAAGGAAATCGGATTCTCCCAAGTGTACGCAACTCACCAGGCTCACCACGCGCTAACGAACTAGAACAGTTCGGTGTTCAGTTCCTCGGTTCCTCGGTTCCTCGGTTCCTCGGCTCCTTGGCATTTCGTGTGCTCATCAATTTATTTTATTTTATTCGATTTCCAAGAATGGCTCGCCACTGGCCATTCATTAGCCTCGAGGGATCTGGTGCTGATGTATTTTTCGTTTGCTTTGGAAGAAGTTCCAGCGCCGCTCGCTCTTAAAGCTCTCTTGGTAGATTAAACAACAAAAGCAATCAATATCAATTTCATGTTATTAAATTTATTATTATTAATAATGAGATATTGTAGAAATGCCAGACAGACACATACAAATTATTATTATTAAGTACGAACAAGTTCAAGGCCTTTTCTTATAGACAGAAAAGTACATTTCCTCGTGTTAATTTATATGTATTTAATTTTTAATTATTAATTGTGTTTATTGAGATTTAAAAACCTCATTTTAATATTTAATCATTGTAGAAAATAATATTAAAACGACAGAAAATAAAAAGATTTCAGTCGCATCTGGGACACGAACCCAGGACCTCTGCCTATCCGGGGCAACCTCATCTACTCTCATGCATAGTCTCATTACTATTCGGTTATACAAACTCTTGACAAGACCCGACAGGTACTTGCTTCGATTTCTCGTATTAGGGCGTCCCCAACATCTACTTTAATTTCTACATCAATACCATAAATGGCAAAAAAAAAATCTGCATCATTCACATTCATACATCGAGTTAGATATAGTCTTCGATTATGCCATCCCTTTGGCCGCCGTGATTGAGTGATTACGTTTCTAGGCTACGAATCCGGAGGTCGCGGGTACAAATTCCGACGTGCGCAATAAACTTTATTTGATTAATTTATATTATTTCACAATTTATTAATTAAAAATAATCTATTATATAAAGAAAAAGTGTGTGTTTGTTTTGTATACAAATCTACAGTTTTATTCCGAGCTTGATAAAATTTTGCACACTTGACCTACAAAACAACAAAAGGTCAATCTCTACATGAGACTTCGAAAAATAGTCCCCATCCCCCTTTCCCACCCTTAAAGTCAAATTCTAGTACTTCTTGATGAAATTTTGCACACTTGATGTTCAAAATAAGAGGAAAATTACTAGGTAGGGGTAGGGAGTAGAAGTAGGAGTAGGGTTAGGAGTAAGGATTATAAAACTTTACTCCAAACCATTAACAAACGTCACTGCTGATTTTGAAAGCAAATACGGGTCCTGCTGTCATTCCGCCCATACGTCTCGGCGGAACCCATCTTGAAATCTGCAGCGAAATCAAATACTTGGGGCATGTCATCACTGATGACCTAAACGATAAAAATGACATTGAACGAAAAAGAAGAGCACTGAGCGACAGGAGATTTAACAGGTGCAATCCTCCAGTAAAGAAGCAACTATTCCAGACATACTGCGAGCTTTTTTACACTAGCGAACTATGGACAAGATATACACAAGGTGTCATGGACACACTCCGAGTACAATATAACCACGCTTACAGGGCGCTGTTCGGCCTCCCTTGGCGATGCAGCGCCTCGCAGATGTTCGCAGGGGGAAGGGTGCAGGGGTTCGCTGATTTGATGCGCTATAGGATAGCCGGGACGAGTAAGCGCTACCGGAGATCGGAAAAAAATCAGAGATGTTTGGTGACCAGATCTGAATAGCCAGATACTTCCCCACCTTCCCCTCCCCACTACCTCCAGTCTCACAACATACCCCCATCGGGGATGTCTCTTGACATTACCCGACAAATATTTGTTTCTCTGAGTCTTCCCGGGAGTCCCCGACATCTCTTTGTATTTCTATATTAATGTTATACAAGGAAAGATAAACATTTCGAGAAGAATTTAATTAATATAATCCACAACATTTTTTAAAAACGGTCAGAGGAATTATTATTTAAAATTTGAATACAAGACAAGCATAAGCGTT
Source organism: Halesus radiatus (assembly GCA_022606495.2). Lineage (NCBI taxonomy): Eukaryota > Metazoa > Arthropoda > Insecta > Trichoptera > Limnephilidae > Halesus > Halesus radiatus. Next base: position 336,164 of record JAHDVE020011859.1, read on the forward strand.
CATCCCATGCTAACGAAACCTCAAAACCTCCCTCCCTGATGTATTTTAATTCTTGTAATTTCCATTCTCCTCCCGACACCATTGTTTTATTTTTACCCCCGGTACTTTGGAAATACAGAATACAGAATGGCCCGCAGCGGAATTCCCACAAAGGAACCAGAACGGTATAATTTCAGTTCGTTAATTTCGCATCGAACAAACAGAAGAACAGACGAACCCGAGGCAATGGGCTATTCTCACACCATAAGGCCACACCGGCAGTACTGGCACCGAGTCGAAATCATAGCCACGAGATACATAATATCTGGGCTGTTTTGGAAAAGGGAGATGAGTCGGTAAAAATGTGATATGGAGTTAAGGGTCACCGGATAAAGGTCTATTTACATCTACCAGCACCGCGCAGCACTTTATAGTAGTGGTGGGCGAAGCGGTACGGTTTTGTGAGCCGGATCACTAAATCAGCTCTTTGTAGTGTACCGGTTCGGTAATCCGGCTCGTTTGAACGACGGTTCGCGTCCCCCCGCACCATGCCCTGTCCCTCGCTCTCTTGGCCTTTCTAAAGACATCCTTAAGACGCTCTTACACGGTACTTTTTTCGTCCAGGTTTCATGTGGATTATCTTTACAGAGAGCTGATTTAGTGATCCGGCTCACTAAACCGAGCCGCTTCGCCCACCACTACTTTATAGCACTTTACACCAGCCGACGTAAAGTGGCAGGCACGGCAAAATTAGTTGCTCACATTATCTATGAACATGGTGTAATGTGAACACTCCCGTCTGTGTCGTACCTGCCACTGTGCGTGTCTGCACTGCACGGTGCCGGGAGATGTGAATAGACCCTTAACCAACACACGTACGAATCGGTACAATTGTTAAAAGTGATATAAAATCATTAAAAGTACGATAAAAAAAAACTAGATCGAAAAACTAATCTAAACTAACCTAATTAACAGTTTGTTTTTTAACGTATTTTAACTGTATTATATGTTTGACGGTATGTTGTGTATTGTGTATACTTACCAATACTTACCAAGCGCTTTCGTTAAAGATTGTCGCGGAGATATAAATAAAAGAAGGGTCACCATTTGATTAATTTATTTCTCAACGCGTACAAAATTCAGAAGGTAAATTTATAAACTAGAAGTGATGCAAATGCAAATCAACAAGTTACTAGTATGTTCTACTACACGACCGATTCAGCAAGAAGCAGAAAAGCGAATAAATCTCGTGTTCTGTGGATAACAGAAAGTCGGTCGGTTGTCATTTGATTGAAGGGATACCATAAGTAAGAATAAATTTTATGGCTAATAAGTTGCTTGCATATTACAGTTTGTTTGTTTTGTTTTGTTTTTTTTTTTTTTAATTTTATAAAATAAATAGTATAGATTAAATAAAACATAGCCTGAAAACCTAATAATAACACATAAACACGTTCCATTGATGTGTAAATTATCACTGAAGACAAGGGCAACCATCATTACATAATTTATTTTAAAATGTAAATATCTTAGTTGCACATCTATATTCCTAAACCATAGATGTTAACCATACAACAATATTGTTTATAAGACCTGTTCATAAACATGTTTGTCACTAGTTTTAAGTCACTTACTACAGGTATTAGTTGTAAGTAGCTAGCTACATAAGTTTTGGAAGTAAGTCACTAATTGTAAGTCTGAATTAAGTAGTTTCTAGTTATAAATCTTAGCTGTAGTAATAAATCTAGGATGTATATTATTAGATATAAGTCTAAGTGATTAGGTATAGGTTAGATAAATTATGTTGCAAAGCGCCCGTGAGGTGATTTTCTCACGAACACGGCGCTATAGAAATAATCCATTTATTATTATTATTAATGGTTTTATTATTGTTAATTAGGTTAGGTTAGATTATGTTTTCGGACTAGTTTTTTTCGTACCCTTAATGACTTTATATCACTCTTAAAAAGCAAGTCAATTCATACGTGTGTTGATTTATCATAGAACCGAAGTTAAGAATGCCAAATGAATAGTAATTCTTTTTTCTACGTGGAAAAGAGAGACTAGTCCGGTAGAAAAATTATGTTACGAGATATTAGCTGTTGACATACAGAGATGAGTAAGTTTAAAAAAAAAATAACACGTTTTTTTAAATCTTTGAGGACATGTATTTTCATATGGAAAATATTAAACTGTGGAGAAATGTAGGACACGCGTTCGGCGTGTCTTTCGACTGTACACCGGTGCCGAATTGTTCAATGACGCGAGTTTAGAACACTTTGCATTGAAATACCGATAGAATAAGTATTTCCATTGACACGCATGACAAAGAGAACATGAAGGGAGACTTTTTTATAAATTGTCCCTAAATACACTTTTAAAGTCAATAAGTAAAAAGGGCACCCAACGACGTGAGGATCTAAACATACGTTGTGAGCGTTTCTATAAATTGCCCCAGAAAAACCATCTAACAAAACGAAAGGACAATAATTGAGCGAGATTCGTATAATGACGACCACCGTTTTATGTGTACTTAAAATTTTAATTGTAGGCGCTCTTATCCAGCGTCCACCCAGGGCCGCCGCATCGTTATGAGCCATTTGTTCGAAGCACACGGGCGGCTGAACCAGGGGCAGCCTTTTGAATTTCTCTCTACACCGCCGCAATTGATATGAGGGTCTTCATGTTTAATTCATCCGTTATTATTCTTTTCAACAAATATTTTTTTAGGATAACAATAGAAAGAAGATACTGAATTACGAAGGAGTAGGTATTAAAATAACACGAGGCCGACGTAAGTTTAATAAACAAAATTAAGAAGATGGTCTACCATACAGCTTTCCAACTGAAGTTGGAAAGCTGTATGGTAGGATATTGATTGAAAGGGTACAAATGAAAACAAAGGATAAAATATGGGATGTGCAAGGTGCATTTATGAGCGGAAGGGGATGCATGGATCAGATTTTCTCGTTGCGTATGCTCACAGAGAAGTTTCTGGCAAAAAACCAGAAACTTTTCTGTGCTTTTGTAGATCTACAAAAAGCATACGACCGAGTTGACAGAAAAAAGTTATGGAAGGTGTTGTCCAAGTATGGAGTGAATACAAATCTTATACAGGCAATCGCATCTCTGTACGAGGGAAGCGTTGCATGTGTTAGGGCAAACGGTGATTTTACGGGGTGGTTTGACATCACAAAAGGTGTTAAGCAAGGCTGCGTAATGTCACCGTGGTTATTCAATCTATACATGGATAATTGTATGCAAGAATTGAAAGAGGTGGGCTTGGGCGCAAAAATGAGTAGTCTGCAAGTTTGTTGCCTGTTGTATGCTGATGATGCGGTGCTGATTGCTAATAGTATAGAAGATCTACAGTCCCTCGTATCTAGGATGAACGAAGTATGTATGAAGAATGAGCTAATGATGAATGTAAGTAAGTCTAAAGTCATGGTGTTTGAAAGAGAGAGTACGAACACAGTGTGCAATATAGTTGTGAATGATGAATACTTGGAGCAGGTAGACGAGTTTGTGTATTTGGGAAGTATGTTTACGAGAGATGGAAAGACTGATAGGGATATTGAAAGAAGGGTGAATGCAGGAAACTCCATTAACGGAGGACTGAACGCGGTTGGCGCAAACAAAAAGTTGTCCAAGGAAGCGAAGCTAGCAGTCCACAATGGAGTGCTGATACCAACCTTGATGTATGGCAGTGAGGCATGGAACTGGCAGAGGAAGGATGAAAGTAGACTGAATGCTGTAGAAATGAGATCTCTGAGACGAATGTGTGGTAAAACCATGTATGATCGTGTGAAAAATGTTGAGATTCGTAAAGAATGCAAGGCTGATGTAAGCGTAGTGAGCAAGATTAAGAAAGGGACGCTTTTTTTTTTGAATACCGCACAAGAGTCCCACTGGAGCCAGTGTATGGCATCCCCAATTGGGGAATGTTGTGAGGCTGAAGGTATTGGGAGGGGAAGGAGAAGGGGAAGAGGAGGGAGGTGGGGAAATACCTGGCTATTCAGATCTGGTCACCAAACACGGCTAAAAGCCATTTCAAGCAACGTTTCAATTCTGAATGGTGGTCTTTCACCAGGGCGATACTGAGAGTATCTTCCACTCTGAAGATGCTTAGATGGTTTGGGCATGTAGAGCGAATGAATGAAGAAAGGAGTGTAAGGAGAATATATGACGCGAATGTGAATGGAAGAAGAAGCCGGGGACGTCAAGGAAGACGTGGCACGATCAAGTGAATCAAATACTTGAGTCGGGCCATGTCAGAAGTCGGAATAACAGAAGAGAATGTATGAGGCGTTGTATGAATGTGAATGAAGCAAGAATGTATGCCAAGATCGAGGCGGTCCGTCCTCTCTGCCTACCCCTGCGGGGAAACGGCGTGATGGTTAGTTAGTTAGTTAGTTAGTTAGTTAGTTAGTTAAGAAGATGGTCTGATGAATTGGTTGTGCACATCTGAAGCAAATTCACAATGAATTCTCGTTTTGTAGTGTTGTTAGGTGCCTACTTGATTGGCAGTGAGGCATTGGCCTACATGAGGATGGTACGCTTGCCGCTTATAAGTCTCTGTAGCTAGCTATAAGTCTTAATAGTCACTAGTTATAAATTTTTGTTGGAAGCCATTAGTAATAAATCATACCTGTAAGTTATTAGATATAAATCTAAGTGATAGGTTTTGGGTTAGAAAATAAAATTGTAAAGCGCCCTTGATGTGATTTTCCCACAAAGGGGGCGCTACATAAGTGATCCGTGTATTATTATTATTCATTATTGCCAGCTTTGCAAGCTTGCGATAGCCGTCTAACCGTCTAAGTCCCAAGGTTTTCGTTCTGTGCTCCCAACAGTCTGAAGCCAATGGGACTGTGGGGTATCCCCAATCGGGTTATGTTGTGAGGCTAAGGGTAGTGTAGAGGGGAAGGAGATGGGGAATAGGTAGATGTGGAAGGTACCTGGCTATTTAGATATGGTCACCAAACATGAATAAAGTCATTTCAAGCAACGTTTCGATTCTGAAAAAATATGATACAAGGACAATATCTAATTAAAAGCGACTTTTTGGTAAGGGTACCCCTGGTGGTGGCCCTGACAAATTCTCCTCATCTCGCAAATTTAGAGAGCATTAAACGAGAACGTATTAATTTTATAATGCTGCACAGATTTTATCAATGGCTCTCGTGGGAGAAAATCCAGTTGGTGTCACACCCGCTACCCGCCTCCAGTCCCACCGCAGAGCTGACTTTCTTGATCGGGCTTATCGCCAAAAGAATACCGCAGTTAAAAATGCCTTTATTAGAACATCGCTTCGGCAGTCTAGAATTTGTATAATCAAGAAAAGCAATTTCATTAATTTAAAAACATTAAAAATGTATTATATTCGTTCTCCTGCACTTACAACAATTAAACCGTTAGAGTGCGGTCCAGCGCAATCGCGCTGTAAGCTTTAGTTAGGTAAATTGCGACGCAGCGCTATAACGCTGAAATTTTCAGTATGCTTTTTGTCGTCCTTGGGACAGCACGTGTCCAATTTGAGCGTGGTATATTGCGGTTGGCGCGTGTCTTGATAACTGTATTTATTGTTTATCCTGTTAAAATAAATACACCCTAAAGTGAATGGATATTTTTCACCATGTCGGAAGTTAGTTCTATTGCGGATGATCGTAATGTATCAAATAACAACGGCACTACGGACGACGAGACCTTTGTTCACATAAATGAAGACAGTGACGACGGAAGTGACATTATTGTACATCGCAATAAAAAATTGCGAATAGAAAGTGAATCTTCGGATTAATTTTCAAAAAAAAACAATTGTGAAGAGAAATAATCTTATATTTTTGTTTTTTTTTTTTGTAGTAAATGTGTAATTTTTTTATTTAGAACTATAATATTCTTAAAATTTCATTCTTCACTTGTACAATTTCAAAAAAAATCATTAAAATTGATTGACATTTTATTGCATTTTTATTGAATACCATACTTTTTATATTTAAAAACACAAAATATCTGTAGCAATTTATATACATACTTGCAAAATAAGCATAGGACTAAAACGGTTAAAAACAACGTTCTGGCATTTGTTTTTTAAATACTTTTGCACAAGTGAAACAGCCCGGAGCCAGTGAAACTATGGCATTCTTAATTTTTGGGTTATGTTTATGAAGCTGAAGGGGGTGGTGAAAGGAAGGAGAACGAGAAGAGGGAGGTTGGAAAGTACCTGGTTTTTTCAGATGTGGTCACTAAACACGGCGGTAGCCATTTTAAGCAATGTTTCGATTCCGAACGGCGATCTTTCCTACCGATCTAGAGCGTGGTGAATATATAGAGAAGTTTTGTTTGTTCGTTTCTCATTTAGCCTTCTGCACAGATAGCTTTGAAATCTGTATATACCAGCCCATTATAAAGGGTTTATAAAAACAGTCAATCCGTAACGTTATATACGTGTTTCCAGATTTCTAAAGATCGCTGATTAACAGGTATCAAAAACTGCAACTAAGTGTACCTATAGCAGGAGCACAGCTTTTGACCCTCAATGGTCTGCTGGTCAGTTGGCTGGCTGGGTTGGTCGGCTTAACGACTCCGGGTACGGGTAACTATATAATAATAATTCACGCTCCGCCAGGGAAAGTGTACCCACTGCCCAGTGCCCAGTGCCTAGTGCCTAGTGCCTTGGGCTCGCTGCCGCCCAACGGTAGATTGTTTGATCCTAGCGTGAGATACACTAGTAGTGTGCCATGTTCCGCAGGCTGAACCTTCCGCTCTGGTAAGCTCGGGCCGCTTCTCGCTCGCTATCAATATGGACAATTCTTCAGTATCGAGGGGAGCTGATTTACCTACAACGTCTTATACATTGTTACATGAGGAAATTTTAATTATCGTGTAAGTGTGCAGTGTGCAGGAAAATCAAGGAATAAAAAACCGTTGAAAAGAAAACACAAAATGATTAGGCGTTATTGACAATAAGTACGGTCCTGTACAATTACGGTAAAAGTTATAATATAGGGCACCGTAGATCAACAAATCTTACGGTCAAAAAGAATATAAATGGAGTCATACGTGGACCCTTTCTATTTAGCCACATGAACTCTCCAACCATACGACTGTACATAGTTCGACGGTTGAAATCCATAAGATATGAATAAAGAAATAAGTTGTCAGATTAATTCATTTGATTTAGAACTATTTTACTCTTCGCCGCAAAGTTATAAGATTTTTCTAACGCTGATGGAGAAAAAAATAATTAAATTAATAAGAAATGTTTTGTCTAAGACACTATTAAATATATAAATATCAGCACGTTTCGAAAGCGAAGCTTCCCTCATCACAGGATACACAGTATACAAAGAAATAATGACATGGATAGACAAATAATAAACATAGAAAAATAATAACATAAGAATAGACAAATTATAAACAAAAACAAAAATTAACAATACGAGATGAAAGTAGGTAAGTAATTAATTAAAAATGTAAAAAAAAATTATTATATAATAATAAATAAAAATAAAAATATATTATTAGGTAGGTAATAAATTCATACTAGAAAATTTAAAAAATTAAATAAAATTTAAGTAAATAACAAATAAGTAGTGTTTTTATACAAAGCATTTCTCATTCATTTGATTAAAAATGATACAACAAACTAATTTTACATAATACTAGCTGATGTGTACCAGGCCTTGCTCGGATACAATAATTGATTTGACAGCGAAAGTAACTATCTCCAAATAAAGAAACATCCATTTGAATATTTTATTTCTTTCCAAACGGTTTTTTTTTAAATATATCTACATCATAAACTTCTTCAGCAGGTACCTACTCGTGCTTTCCATTTTGAAAATATTCTACCAAAAAAAAACTTCTTCTCTTGAATATGCAATCTGTGGCTAACCATACTGTCATATCTATAGGCTAACCTAAATAAAACACGGCGGGTTCAATGTTTTACATAATAATTTTAAAACGTTATAGCAACAGTTTTACATATTGGTTTTCATTCAAACTACTCTATAAACCTTCCCGTCACTAATAAGAACAAACTGTGCTATTTTCAGCGAAACCGGTCCAGTAATTTTAGAGAAAACCGAGGACAAACAAACTTGCATTAATTTTTATGTAGATAAGGTGCTACGGATATTTTCAGGATGCTAAATGAATTTACCTTTAAACAATGGCATGAGTACATTTCTGGATAACTTTTGAATTTCATAATATACTCCGTATGTTCTTGTAAAATGTTAATCTCTTCAACAACAATCAACAAATGAATCAGCAACCTCATATGACATTGGCTATAAATACATGTATATTTTGGATACCACGAAACGCGTATCCCCTGGCAAACGAGCCATTGGAATTACAATAACAGCGGAGACCATTGTTGCATCACATGCATCAGCGCCCAGGAAACACATTCCGCACAATTACAACATAATAGAGTGAACATTAAAAAAAATAAACAATAGTTGCATCGCGTCACAACCGAACCAAAACCTCGGAATGTTCAAATTATTGTAATTGTCCAAATAATATACTGAAATCACAATGGGGTGAAAGGGGGGACAACAAAACAAGAAGGGGGATATGATGGGTGAGTTCTAATAGAAAAAAAGCTCTAGGACTGGACGTTTTTTTACATAACTGTCGATACCAATATCTCGGAGGTGGCGTGGAGAAATTTTAATTTATGTTATTACGGGTTTATATATTCTCTTGTTTATATCCCCTTTAAGTGTAGATCTCTTAGATCGTACTTCAGATTCAACGAAACATGAAATAAAGCGAATATTCATAATAATAACTCTTTTTTGTAACAAAATAATAAATAATGATATCCTCACTAGGATTTCCCTTACAAAATATGAAAGTACATTATATTAAATTGATGTGCTTGATGAAAAAAATAAAATAATTGTAAGGTAAGGTGTTTTAAGTGTAGGTGAGTTGAGTGGTTTCGGTGTTAGTCTGTATTTGGTGTTCATATATTTTCTATTTCAGATCTCCCAATGTAACGTAGCCGATGTTTTAATTGATTTTATTAAATTAAATTTATTATGGTTGTTGTGATTTTTGGAAGAGAGTGGGATTTTGTTGTAGAGTTTAGTACCATAGTATAAGAAGTTTTTTTGTCCAAATGTTGTGTTTGTGGTTCCTTGTTGTATGTGTTTTTATGTTTATGATATGTTAGATTGTTGCTATTTCTGGTTTTTTGTATTTATCAATGTGAAGTATAATTGTTTTATTGACATAATGTTAAGTTTGTTGAAGATTTCATCAGTGCTACTTCTTACGGGGACTTTAAGTATAATTTTCATGGTGGCTTTTTTGTGTTTTAATAAGTAAATTAAAAACATTATCATTAGCACTGCCCCATCCGATAATAATATATTCTAATAGTGATTGGCAGAGAGGCATGTAGGTCTTAATCAAATCTTTTGAACATCTTTGAAACTTGAAACATCACAAATAATTGATAATTAATAAAAACTGAGCAATAAATGTGCATACAAAATATAGGGAGCTCATCAACAGTAGCCGAAAAAGGTCAAATAACAAAAAATAAATTCAAAATCGTGGCTAACGTCTCTCTCATATTTTATAACGCCAGTCAAAATGATTTCTTGTTCATTATATTAAAAAATGATTTAACTAATCAGGTGTATGGATGCCCGGGGAAGACATGGCACGATCAAGTGAATCAAACACTCGAGTCACGCCATGTCAGAAGTCAGAAATAACAGAAGAAAGTGTTTAAGTTTAAGTGTATGAACGTGAGTAAAGAAAGAAGTTTGTGCCAAGACCTAGTTGTTTGGTGGTCCGTTCTCTCCGCCTTCCCCTGTTGTGAAACGGCGTGATGGTTAGTTAGTTAAATTCTATGAAAGAAGTTACTCGATTTTCAAGTTCTTAATCATGATTCATTATTAAGTTAATAGGAAGAGATTGAACCATTTTAGAAAAAAACTGCGCGAGCTGTCAATCTTCAACCCTCTCCATAAATCAGTTGGGATGTAAAAAACAGTTTTCTCCGTATTTTGGCCATTTCGTCTACGTGGACAGTTACATCAACGTTATGCAACGATCAATAAATTGTGTCCATATTTTGTTAAAAACAAAATACGAGGAAATTAAATAAAATACAATATAAACGCATACATTTATTTTGAACCACTTCAATTTAATATAATAATCTCGACCGGTTTCGGAAGTAACCTTCCTTCGTTAGAAATATATTAAAACTAAACTACGATACAAAAAAGTGATAGATATACTCGTACATGAATATTTAGGTGTTGCCGTAGTGGGAGCCGACCAAAGGGAAAGGGGTGAATAGGGTTTTTTTCGGAGGAACAAAACAATTCACTGGAAAATTATCTAAAAGAGGACTATACAAAAAATTTACTTGGTTATTCAATATACTAAAATTAATATTTAGGGATTTTCTGATTTCCAGTGCTTTCTAAATTATCATTTTTTTGTCTTTATTATTACGGTAAAGAATATGAACTTCCGTATCTCTATTAAAAATACGATCTCTATTAAAATTATGGTTGTTTAAACACCAAGTGTTCCGTGTTTCTGATATTTACATTACGGGTAAAAAGCAGATTTAAAAAATCACGGATCAATTAAGATGTATAAATAACAATAAGTTTTCCAATCATGTCATTTCAACCGATCATGTTTTCATAGCTTTTTACGAATATGCAAATAAAATACCATTGCCGTCGCAGTAATCCAACATGAAAGAATAATTGCTAGTCAGATTCCCAATTAAACACAGAGAAAAGCCTCTTTGTTAGAAGAGTTGAAAACGGGAACGGTCTGAGATTACAACTACGAGTATATGTTAAATAATTAAAAGGATTTAAAAATAAAAACACAGCGTGACCTTTCTACCCACAAAGTTTATCCATGTCTAAGACATAGCCCTTGTAAAACAAACTGGTGGGTATTGTATAAACCTATCTGGGCCGTGCGTATATAGAGACAACCCGCAAGCAATCCAACCACAGCACATTGGCTTGGAAAAAGCGAACGTGATTCCGTTCCGAGAAATTTCGTGGCCCACTTGCCAATATTTATTTTGGTCCCGCATCGCGTTTGTTATGATTGTTATCTCCCTCTGATAAAGTAACTTTCAGATTACGTGAAATAATGGTGATAAAGCAGGGCCAGTACAAGGCTGATGAGGACATCGAATGAACGGCTAATGCGGGACACTCTTGAGAGAGAAGTTTTGGGTTAACGGTGGAAGATGGTTATTCAATCTGTACATTAGTGTACATGTCAGAAATGAAATGCTGCCAGTTGTATACTGATGATGCGGTGCTTACTTCTAACAGTGGATCTACAGAATCTCGAATCTAGGATGAACGAAGCATAGTAATGATTTAATAATTAATGTCTAATAAAAGTCCCAAAATTTTGTGTTTGAAAGAGAAACCACGAATTCGCTGTGTGAATATACTTTTGAACGATGAATACTTTTGGCGCCCAAATTACACACTCATGCTAACGAAAGAAATACTATGAATGATTTATTTGACGGTCTCTGTGGTTGAGTGGTTACGATCCTTGGCCACGAATCCGGAGGTCAGAGGCTCAAATATCGTGCGCAAGTTAATTTTAATCTTAAAAAAATATTGTAATATATTTTTAATTGGTTTAAATATTGGTTTGTCAATTTTTTGGGTTGTCCCGCATTTACCTCCTAAATTAACGATTTTTTTTTTTAAATTATTTATTTCATAGTTTTAGGAATAATTGAACAGATTGGAAGTGTAATACAGAAGTGTTACACCAATCTCCAAGCACGAACTGTACTATACCCCCGTCCTCATGATTATCAGCAATTTTATACCAGCTAACGACTCAGTACATGACTCTGCCTATCTCGGGTTATACATCTGGGCACCGAAGTAATTCCACATCCTTCCATACCGCTTTGATCGGCCAGATTACCGTTGCCGCTACGCTGAACATCGGATGACGGACGGCATATTGTGCCCGTCGCCCGTCGTCCATCGCCCGTGCCTCGTGCCCGGCTGACTGACTCCCACGAGATGCTCGGGGCTTCTTCGCGGCGGGTTGAACCCAGAGGCGTGCATTCCATACAATAATAATACTTGGATGATTTGCATAGCGCCGTTTTTGTGAAAAATCACCTCAAGGGCGCTGTACAAATATTATTTAACTAACTAACCATAACGTCGTTTCTCCGCAGGGATAGGCAGAGACGACGTACTACCAAATAATTCGATCTTGGCATACGCTTCTATATATGAACATTTGCTATCGGCTGACGTATTGCCCATCTCACAAGGTGTGAAACGCCTGTATTGACATGGCAATTTACAGGGGTGGTTGTTCAGCTAAGATATTTACTTGACAAATCTCAACACAGGCCTGTCCTAGGGAGATGAGTGTCTAATGTTTTGTTGTCATATTTAAATTTGATGAAATTAAATAAATAAAAAAAAAATAGATTAATTGATTATAATTTAATAATTTTTTTCAAAAGCATATTAATTTAAAGGCATGAAATAATTTAGAAGCTCTCAGGTTTATTGAAGGTGATCAACTATCTTACTTTTAAAGGAACTTTTGTTTTGCGTATTTCTGAGGTAGGGAATTGAATAGCTTACTTAATAGCATTGTATTTGTCCATAAAGGTTTTACAAACTGGAATATTATTTTTTTTTACATGTAAGGAGAATATATTACGCGAATGTGAATGGAAGAAGAAGCCGGGGACGACCGAGAAAGACATGGAAAGATCAAGTGAATCAAATATTTATTTTTAGAAGTTGAAATAACAGAAGAGAATGTTTAAAACGATGTATGAATGTGAATGAAGCAAGAAGTGTATGCCAAGATCGAGTTGTTCGGCGGTCCGTCCTCTCTGCCTACCTCTGCGGGAAACGGCGTGATGGTTAGTTTAGTTGTCACATATTGCGAAATCTCTATTTACCCTTTAAAAAATACAGGGGAAGTTTCAGCTACAAATCGCACTGCCGCGCGCGCCCCATCTACGTATACATACATAGGGTGTCAAAAGCAGAAGCTAAGTATGCAAAATGCCGCATATGTCATATTCAAATATTTACTGTATTCTAGACAAAAAATGAACATGTGTGCACAATGCGCGTTCAAGGGAAGAATCGTTTGTGTTAGTGTCGAAAAAAATCATCCCTTTCGGTACAAATCACAAATTTAGCAATCAGAGCCATCTGTTGGTACCTCTATGAATTAGTACAACTTTACTAATGACATATTTTTTTGGCATTCTTTCATGCAATTTTGCGGTTGAAAAAATATGGTTACTGATATATCCATTAATAGGCTTGTAATATGCCTAAATGAAGGGATTATTTGAATATTTAATGTGGCTGGTCTGTGGTAATTTTTTTTAATAACGATTAATTCGCTGTTTTTCCGACTGCCTACCCTGATTAAAAACTGCACGCCACTGGTTGTACCATATACGAAACATATACACTTGTTAGGACAGAACTTGACGCGAAAATTAAGTTCATGAATTTGGGAGGTAAATAAAAACGGCTTTTAAATAGAATAGGTACGTAATAAAGTGGATATGGTAAATTATTTAATAATTGTGTTCCTTGCACCTTCGGGCAAGGCGCGAAACCAGATTGCAAATATTGTTTTTTCAGTTTATTAATGTGGATATTAAAATATTATTACCGTTTTGCAGAGGATGAAAAGCCCATTTTGAAGAAACCGTTGCAATCGTAAAGTTGTCTTCTTACCTGCAAAAAGAGAAAACCAATTATTAATTTAACGAAACATAATTTATGTGGCGAATAAGTACCGCATTATTGAAATTTCTCAAAACTCATAATCGTAACTCATAAAAGCAATACAATTAATAGCAGACACAGGAACAATGTTGAAAGCGCAAAAGGGTAGGATTGCTCGAAAGTTTCCATATTCAATTATATTATTAGAAAGACTTACAAAATCAAACCGTTAAAATTGTAGAAAGCCAGTCATAAAATGGGGGAAATTGTTCGTGGATAGAATTACGACTCTCTGAATGCGAAAATTCAAACTTTTTAGGTAATTTTTTAAGTATGGAAAGAACCAAGTTGAGTAACTTTCAATATAGCTTTTCCGGGTTGGAATTAAAGTTCTCCTGCGAGGCCAAATCTCCGAGTTTTATTACATTTTCAATATTATGCAAATATTCCACAGAAACATTGTATTACATTACTTCTCCTTTCATTGGGAGCTATCCGGCACGTAGATAATCAATACAAGACGGTTACATTAACCCTTTGAGGCACAAGATTTGAAACAAACAAAATGCTCGTGTTGCACAGAATTTCTAAAACCTCGAAAAGTACTATGTTCCATCTATTGGCCGATATAGTTCTAATGTATATAATCTCAATAACAAATATGATTTAAACACTAACTTCAATGTCCTGCAATGTGCAGTGTTTTCTAATCTATGTGTCATGTGCGTGCAAAGTCATATCATCCCAGCCAAAAACATTGTAATTTAACGTTTTAATCTGGAGTGCCCTACTAGGTAAGTATGTTTTCTGTATATGTACATAATAAGATAAACCCTAGCAAGTAGTATTTGTACAGCGCCCTTGAGGTGATTTTTCACAAAAACGGCGCTTTATAAATCGTCCAAGTATTATTATTATTATAGTAAGCCGTTGGAGTGGGCGGGGACATAATTTAAACCGCTGTGTTTCAAGTGGTTTTAATTTTTCGAAGTGGTATAAATTACATCCCACCATGCAGCAAAGGATAAAAAAAGGTGGGTTATTTTTGATACCACTATGCTTCAAGGGGTTAATCGGAATCCCAACCTTTAGAGTCATACAGGAATATAATGGTGTCTAGTACAATATACTTGTATATCTATTAAAATAAAAACAATCGAACATACACATTAGACAAGAAGGTAGACCAGAAATGACCACTCTGTTCCAACGAGCAGCAATATCAAAAGGTATTCTTGTACCTCCGAACGAAGAATATAATAACAAAATCCCGGCACATCTGAAACTGTGTGAATTGTCATCCGTCGGTCCAAAAATGGCTAAATCACCAATAGATTTAGGCAGACAGATTCAGAAAAATGTTTAAAATGTCATTTGATAATTGATTACGAGAAGTATTTTCTTAATTTCATTGCTTTTCTCTATTATTTTCTATTTTAGTGTACTTGTTTACCCATACACCCATACACCCATACACCCATACACCCATACACCCATACACCCATACACCCATACACCCATCCACCCATACACCCATACACCCATACACCCATACACCCATACACCCATACACCCATACACCCATACACCTATACACCCATACACCCATACAACCATACACCCATACAACCATACACCCATACACCCATACAACCATATACCCATAAACCCACACACCCATAAACCCACACATCTACACACCCATACACCTATGCACCCATACACCCAAACACCCAAACACCCATAAACCTACACACCCACACCCTGCCTTTCCCCTGCCCCCTCTGCCCCTGCCCTACCAGCCGACAACGAAAGAGGTTTCTTTATAAGTAGTCCAAGAAGAAAGCAGCGTTGGATGATCTAAGCTTGTGATATTAAATAGTTTGGAGGCGAACACCGCATCCTTGCACAAGAGATAGGAGGAAACCAAAAAAAGTCGAGACGTTTTCTTATACTTTAAATAATATAAACAAGGGAGGTGGCCCATGAAACATTGTTAGTATGAAACCGCGCGCACAAAAGAGACGCCAACATCGGTCACCAAAACTGCTGCAAACCGCATCTACGCACAACGGCGCCCCGCCTTTGTTTCTCCAGAACTTACATTGCACAGCCGCTTGACAATCTATGCAGTTTGGTCGTAGCTCCATGCAATATCTCATGTGTCGTTTCAATTATCTATATGTTCCCTAGAGACGGTCAAAACTCTCCAAGGGTTGTAGCGCCGATAATGATGGAGATTTCATTACCGGGAACATACGTAAGGGGATAGCCGCTAAAGGGCATTCCATTTACCTAGCCTCGTCTGGCATGTCCGCCTCGAGCACTTTCCATGTTGAACAAGTTGATCAATCAATTATTATTATAATTAAGTTTCAGTTGCCGAGTACAGGGGGCCAGGAGAACCGGTTGTTATTGTTAACAATTCCAGGCTTGATGCGGAATGATTTGGTACGGCTGATTCCTTCAAAGAAAAAAAAACAGAACTAAATGAAACGTCCATCTGGCGTGGCCTTTGGAAAATCAGATCATTTACCCAAACCAATGATAAACATTAAATCGTTAAATTTTAACTATAAGGCAGAGAACGTCTGTTAAATCTGTCTGCTTTGTATGCAACGCTTTCTTTGTAAGCAAATTTTAAGACAACTGGAACATGGCGTAGTAGTAATACAAATTAATTTAAATCGAAACCGCTTGTTTCAGAGATGCCCTAACACGCGAGGGAAAGAAATGAAAATAAGGGGGGCAAGCTGGGCGTGCCGCCAATTTAAGTAAAACAACAAATAAGTAAGGGGGTTCGACTTGTTTACAAAAAACCGTATATTTTGTTAGAGTATTTAGTTTGACTCTTTTATAAATGTTTCATAATTTGCTTACACCGCAATCAAAATCACGCGAAATAAACGTGGCCGGCAGTGAACTAGGCCGTTGCCAAAATGGGTGTAACACGACATTTGCCACCAGCCGTTGAAATTATACGTTAAGCCACGGCTATTCATTCCGACGCCAGTGGTAGATACATTTTGGAACTATAGAGCATAAAATCTATTCGTCTGTCTCAGCAAAAACTCTCAAACGGCGAGCTCTGGCGTCCTGAAATTTGCGCAGAATTTTCTTCCTGGAATATCTAGGCCAACGCAACAATTTTACAGCTCACAGCGTTACTCTGATCATGAGATACGGAAATTTGAAATATCCATTTAGATGTCATAAAATAAGACAACACACATACATACATATATACATACATACTTTTTGTGTAATTAAATAATTAAGACACTCGAGTGAAAAACCTGTTATTAGTTCAGTTTTTATATATATTCATTCACTTATCACACTTAAAATTTTTTTGTAAAGTGTTGATTTTCCAAATAAAACTAAAATACTGGTAAGTTACGTAATGAGTCATGTGAAGCATTTGCCATTCCAGTATCACACAAACAACACACCTTATTATAATTCTATTGAAATTTTCGCAGGGTGATTATGGAAACACGCAACGACTTTACTGGACGAGAATGCGTATTGTATGTAGGCTTTCACAATAGTCCAACGTAACGAGATGTAAATCCAGTTGGTAAGTTGGTAATGCAACGTCATTTCGTTGGTACAATTCACCATAGTCCGTTCCGTTTCGGGCCCAGTCACGCAGAGCGGGCTTGTCCAATCCCAGCGAACGAGGTCTACATAAAACGTAAAACTGACTCAACTTGGCCCTTAAGAGGTGACATTGCCCCATTGAAAAAACATTACTTTAAACTAGACCGGTCAGTTGGCATAGCGTCCTCCAACACGACACAAGCGACATTTCCCGCGTAGTGTGATGGTAGTAGGAGATTTTCAAATATTGTCAGATTATTAGTAACACGATAATGTTTGTCTTTAAAAAATATATAAAAATAAAATGTCGAAAAATACTGTACCAATAATTATTGAAATAATGTCTTATAACATCAAACAAGGCCCATAGAATATAGCAGTGGCGTGCATTGCTCTATGACCAAAGATAGGCTGTGCGTAGTTTTTCAAGTTGGGGGAAGAATTGCTGTGGTCAACTGCATAAATGAGCGTACAAGTTCTTTAATTTATTCATTGAAAAATTATATTTTGATCAGATATTTGTTGCATTTTTTCAATATACATATTTTATTTTCTTTTTACGGCACGTTTTCTTAAGGTGGGCACAGATTTTATGAACTGCACGCCACTGAAATATAGATACCTTAACCGTTTATAACCATAAATTGCTACAGATATTCCGTGTTTTTAAATAAATAAAAAAGTATGATGTTCAATAAAAATGCAATAACTTGGACAAAATCAATCAATTTTAATGATTTTTTTTTAAATTATAAAAGTAAAGAATGAAAGTTTACGAATATTATAGTTTTAATTAAAAAATAACTACACACTTACAACTACAAAAAATATTAAAAATTACAAAAATATAAGATTATTAGCCGCTCATCTCAACACAGGCCTGTCCTACGGAGATGAGTGTCTAATGTTTTGTTGTCATATTTAAATTTGATGAAATTAAATAAATAAATTTCACTTCACAATTGTGTTTTCCGGTGGTTCATGTAGTCCCTTTTTACAGAGAGCTCGTGGCAGCCGGCTGCGTTTTGTAGTCGCTCCCGATTTACCTTGGAAGTATCGGGAAGTTATTAATTTTCCCGGTGTAAAAATAGCATAAAATAACCGCAATAATTTTTGGGTTATATTTATAAAAATTACATAATTTTAGTGCTGTCGTTTCGAGCTTAAATCAAGTTTATAATAAAAAGCCAAATATTTTGAGTTGAAATCTGCTTCGTTCTTCCGAATTAACGCATTAGACATCTGTCACATCTGGCGGCGGTCGGTCGAAGGCCATTAACACGTGTACTAGTGAAGTGCGGTGGTTGTAAAAAATATTGTATACAACCGGGAAGTGGGCTGCTGGGACCCCAACAAGAACACCAGCTGGGGCGAGAACGAGCCTTTACCTACGTCATTGAGATAGTGGCCAAGTACCTCAACAAGCACGACTTTGACCTGATCTGCCGGGTGCATCAGGTGGTAGAGGACGGGTATGAGTTCTTTGCCAAGAAGCAACTGGTACTGCAGGGAATTCGATAATGCAGGAGCAATGATGTCAGTGGACGACACGATGAAGTGCTCCCTCCGGATCCTGAAGCCGGCTGACAAGCGCCTGGCGTACGTGCAGACCAACACCAATCCGACCCGTCACGCCACCAGGGGCGTAACTAAGACAAAGAACATTTTGAGGGCCCTCTGGATAAATCCCACCGGCCACCATCCTCCCCCGCCGCTCCACCCTTTTAAGAGTGTTCTGTGTTATTTATCCTAAAAATATGGATAATAATTCTTTGTCTTAGCTTAAATACATTCTTGAATATAATGGAAACAGTCACTCTATCATTTGTATTAGCGTCTTGCAATATATCGTAAGGAATAAATACAGTTAACTTATTTTCTTTCAATTTAAAAAAAATAAAATAATAATAATAATAAATTCGTAGAATAGACGTAATATAAGAATAGGAAGTAATATTTGTACAGCGCCCCTGAGGTGATTTCTCACAAAAGCGGCGCTATAAAAATCATCCGATTATTATTATGAGATTGTATCGCCTTATCTCATTCGCTTTGCAGCAACACATTCATTTATGGGAACAAAGGTCTCGTCGTCCGTAGTGCCGCTGTCGTTTGATACATTACAGTCATCCGCAATAGAACTAACTTCCGACATGGTGAAAAATATCGATTCACTTTAGGGTGTATTTATTTTAACAGGATAAACAATAAATACAGTTATCAAGACACGTGCCGTCCGCAATATACCACGCTCAAATTGAACACGCGCTCTCCCGAGGACGACGAAAAGCACACACGTAACTAAAGCTTACAGCGCGATGGCGCTGGGCCACACTCGGTTAAATTGCCTAACTTTGCCCCTGAGATAACAGAGACTCGTCTTTTCTTTAAAAATATTATTCAATATCTCGAAAATTATCATTACCATACTATCTAAAAAAAACAACGCCACATTAAATTTAAACTGGTGGTTGGTTACTTGGAATGACAAATTTTGGTAAATATTTTATCATTGTATGATTTGAGTTAAGCACGTCAGTTACGTTGGATTTTTTTATTGCGAAATAATATGTTTTTTCTTGTAAGATATTACAAGTTTTGCAATTGTGTCAGGTTCCACACGACTCACTCAATGAAAAAATATGTTATTTATAATTTTGAAGCTGTCAATTCATGGTGAAATACCATTTTAATATAAATTCTTTTATTAAAAAACCTTTTACAACTCTTTTCAAATTGTTCATTTCAGACCGGACCGATTTCACCTTACAGGGGGCATCTTCAGACTGGTACAGTGTAAACTAAATCTATGGTATATATATATATATTGTCAAGACATGCATTGTGAGTTCCATTTGCTCTTTCTAATATTGTACATTTATGACTTAGAAATTTGATTTACTGCTGACGGAGAGGGTTTACAAATATATTTAAAAGTACTTTCTATGTTGTTTGTTATGGTATTTGTCTCATCATCCAACCACCAAGGATTATGCCTCAACACTCCCCTATGCAGCGTCGATAGAAACCACTTCGGTGGCAGGCTTTCTTCTATTTATTCTGTTTCCAAAATGTCCTGCCAAGCTGAACGGTCCTAGATTAATACTTTAAGAAATATGACAAAATACATTACACAATATATACATCGAATAAAATAAACTATTATATTTGAACGGAGCAATCTTACCCCTTAAGGGTCAAAGTAAGTCACATTTACAGCCCACTTAATGACAACTAGTTTTAATCGGCTCAGCGGTCGGTGTATTCCACGCATTTGGTCACGTTGCGCGGCGCAAATCTGAATGTCATGTCTCCAATTTACTGTGGATCGCTCTAATACGTGATCAATTGTAAGCGATTAGCGATAAGAAGGAGCTCCGATCCCCAAAAGGATTATTTTCAGTTGACGCTAACCAAGAATCCCAAGATTAACATAAAATTATTATTATAGCCCGCCTTATTTGGAAAAGTTTTCTCAGGTTTTTTTCAATAACCAAAGGTAGCTGAAATAATTGTTATTACTTGTACGATACAAGGCAAAGTTCCAGTGAACAGGACAACATTATAATATACTCTTAAGTTAAACTTAAACAGACCAAATGGATATATTATGTTACTATGTTTCTGTATATTCTAATCTTTAATGGAATGTGCTCCGAAGAACTGGCATCATGATCCCTTTGGCACCAGTACACCGTGGGAGACACGCCGATTGCAATTTCAACATTTGTACTATATTTATATGGTATGGATTTTCTATCTCGTAACAATTACCACTCCTACATCATTAACCATAAAACTATTCATAAATATTCTCAATCATAATTATAAACACCAGTGGCGTGCAGTCCATGAAGGCTGAAAAGCTGTACCTACCCTAAAGAGATACCGAACCATCAAGAGAAATTAAAATAATTCAAAATTAAAATGTGACAAATTTCTAAGAAACATGTGAGAACTTTTAATTATTTCTAATTTTGAAACTGTCAATTCATGGTGGAATTCCATATTAAAATGATTTTTTTTTATTAAACAAGACGGAAATCACAGGCACATAACAAAACTAGAAAGAACCCCATCTGTTCAAACAAAAGTTGACACGAATGACTTTATATAATTTAAAAAAAAAACATAGATTCAGTAAATAAACACAATGTAATCTATCTTCCAGAGGGTAATAAACCAACCTGAAAGTAGTTTTTAAAAACATAATAGTAAACAGTACCGTCACCGTTTCAAGTCATAAATAAAAACAATATTAGAAAGCAGGGGAACTCACTCCCGACATCGATGCTATATATATACCATAGATTTAGTATTCATTGTGCCAGTCTGACGATGCCCGTGATAGGGTGAAAAGGGTCCGGTCGAAAATAAATAAGTTGAAAAAAGTTACAAAGGTTATTTAATAAATAAAAATCTTTATAAACAATAATTATTAGCCTGAAACACTCATCCAAATTGAAAAAACCTTCCGAGAAAAGATAAATGTCGCCGACAGGACTCGAACCTGCACCCTTCTGATTGCCGGTCAGATGCTCTACCGTTGAGCTACGTCGGCTTATCGCAAACCCGCCAAGTTAATCAATATATACTAGTGTTTCATTCAATAATTACTGTTAAATAATTCGAGTCCTGTCGGCGACATTTATCTTTTCTCGGAAGGTTTTTCAATTTGGATGAGTGTTTCAGGCTAATAATTATTGTTTATAAAAATAATTGTTACCCTTTGCGCTATGCACAAAAATCTTGTCTTAAAAACTTTAGTTTATCAATTAATAAAAAATAAAAATAAATCATTTATGTAAGAACTTGTAAGGTCATTTGTTCAGTTGGCAACAACAATCAGCGAAAGATGATAATAAAATGTAATTTTTTAAATATTCAATGCACATTTTTTTTCACACCCGAAGTAGAAAAAATATACACAGCCTACCTTTGGTCATAAAGCAATGCGCGCCACTGATAAACACATATTAGGATGTCCTGGTCTATCAAATATTATCCATAACGACAAGAATATAAGGAAGGGGTCCTATGTAGAAATGTATTAATTACATTAAATTACCATTTAGTAATTGTCGATTATATAGAAAACAAATTAAATAACAATAAATAGTGGAACAAGAAATAATAATAATAATAGGATTATTTGTATAGCGCACAGTTTAAAGAAATGATTGCTCCCACCCACACGTATTATTTAAGAGTTGAACCATAACAAGAAGTTAAGTAAATCGGATAAACGAGAGTGAATTGTGTGAGAAAGCTATTGAATACAATCAAGAATGGAAGACGAATCAGAACAAGACGGAAAATAACAATATATTATCTAAGACACTGTTACGAAGCAACAAGTGAATTGGGCTTCAAAGGAGAACTGGAAGGAAGGACATTCGAAAGTTGACTGGTTTGTGTAAAAACTTTCAAAGCTATTTATGATAAAAGCTTACGTGGGAGGCACAGAGATATCCCTCAAAATCTAAGTCATATTTGGGGATGCTACGTGGAGGGTCTTTTTAAGGGGGGGGAGGTGTCAGCCTAAGTTATTGTAACCTTTTGTGAATTGACCCGCTTGGACGTAAATATGTATCAGTTTTATCTCACTACTTACGAGTCTTAGTTATATATCGCTAATTAGAAGTCATAGATGTAAGTCGTCACTAAGTTAAGGTGATTTTCCCACGAAAACGGCGCTATAGAAGTAATCCAAATTAGGTCTGAATGAAACCCGTGTTACCCAGGCCAGGGCACTGAATCTAGTTGATCCGCTATTTACGTGAGATCGTCTTGAGGAAATATGTTATGTAAGGTTATGTAACTCTCGGCGGCAGAATTCGAGTTGCGCACAATTATTACGAGTCCGGATATTTGGTTGGTGCAAGTTCCAAACTTTGAGCATAGCTGGATATTGTGCCTTCCGCCCCCACCCTTGCGCGAGTGCGCCCTGCGTACGTGCCACCCCTCTGCGCCCCTTATCGACCGCCGCCCCTCGCCCCGCCCGGGCCGCCCGCCCCGTGACATTGAAACAACACACATACATCCCCGCCCACCGCCCGGGGACCGGACGGGCGGAGAGCTGGGCGGACGTGCCGGGCGGGGGCGGTAAGGGTGGCTGGGGGAGGGGGAGAGGGGTGCCGAGCGCCAGGGGTTCTTTCCCGCACCGCGCGGGGATGTTATTTTATGATATTATAATATTTTTTTGCGAGAAGATGGAATTATCTCGGACGGTATTTTGATTAGCAATGAACGATGTGATCGATCGGACGGATAGAGAGATGCCCAGGATGTCAAAATGAAAAGTAAACTTAAAAAATAAACGTAATTGACTTATTTTCTCACATGTCAGACAGTAACAATAATGATTGATAATAATAATTTCTTCTTCAATAAATGCTAATTATTTTTAATTGATTACTTACCTACTTTCATAACATATTGTTATTTTTTGTCTATGTTTATAATTCGTCTATTCTTACGTTATTATTTTTCTGTTTATTATTTGTCCATTCTTGTCATTATTTCTCAGTATACCGTGAACCCTGATGAGGGAAGTTTCGCTTTCGAAAAATGTTGATATTAAAAAAAAGTGGTGTTTACAAAGTAATTTTTATTAAAATATTTTCTATTCATTTTATTGGCACTAATCTTAAACAGAAAATCTATTTGTTGTTTGCATCAGCAAAAACTCTCGAATGGTGAACTTTTTCTAGCTCTCGGCGTCCTAGCCAGCGTGAACTGAAAAGCTTTGAAATACTATAGCAAAATAAAAAATATACCATATTTATATTGTACTGTTCAATTTTTTTAAATCTTTGTTCAGTAAACAAAAACTTTTTAATTAATATTTAAGGCGTCTTGTCTCATCTGTTATCGCGGACTGTCGCGGGATGAAAAGGTTTAGATTTGCGTCAACAATGAAAATGATAAAAACCTAGTCTAAATTTGAACAGAATAAACAAAACAAGGGTAAAAGTAGATCTAATCATTTCGTATACCACCGTTTTTGTGAAAATCGTCATAAGAACGCATAAAATGGAAATAATTAAATAAAACCGAAACCTTATTTATACAAATCTAACACGAACATTGTGTATATTTTATACGTAATATTATTCATACCTATAATTATTGGCGGTTTTCTTCAAAGTGCATTTGTGCAGTGGAACTACCATAAAAAAACATAATATAATAAGGCGAACCGGTATTATGATTTTACCACACTTACTTTTTCAAAACGACACGTCATTCAAATTTCACGTTGAAAAATCCACCCGTCGAGAGCGAGTCCGAAATGAATTCCATACGTGCGTTTAAAAGTCAGCGTCTATGGGACTTATTTTTCTAAGAAATAGATCATACAATGTAAAGCTCATGGCGCTTCAGTGTATTAGGAATCCGTAAGCTGCAAGGGTGCGAATCGATTGTGGGGATTTGTGAAGTCCATTTTTTTACGGAATAGAATAGATTTTTTTCTGTGACCGTTTATAACCTCCAAAAATATAAGCCACTCATTTCACTAAGACCGTCCTGTGTTGAAATGGGCGTCTTTATTAATTAACTAACTAACTAACCATCACACCGTTTTCCCGCAGGGGTAGGCAGAGAGGACGGACAGCCAAAAAACTCGATCTTGGCATACACTTTTTTGCTTCATTCACTTTCATACAACGTCTCATACATTCTCTTCTGTTATTCCGACTTCTGACATGGCCCGACTCAAGTATTTGATTCACTTGATCGTGCCACGTCTTCCTTGAACGTCCCCGGCTTCTGGGCGGCTTATAATTTAGAAAAACGATATATAAAAACCATAAAACATAAGACAAAAATTATTTTAATTATAAAATCTACAGTAAGTTGGGCAGCACATTTATAGATAACAATAGCAATTTTATTGTAACCCAAAAGTAAGTAACATAACATTATTTGTGGTGGCTCCAATAAACCACAATCATTGTGTTTTTAGGTTCTTTTAAAATAGTAATTATGAAAGATGTTACCTTTTTATATTAAAAAAACATTCGGTTTCTTGCGTAAATTGTAATTTTCGTAAATGAATTAAAAATTACTTTGTAATCACTACTTTATTAATATATATTTATATCAACTTGTTTCGAAAGTGATGCTTTCGTCGTCAGGAATATATAGAATACTAAAAAATAATAATGTCAAGTATAGGACAAATGATAAACATAGAATACAATAAGTATGAATAGACAAATTATAAACATGATTTTTTTTATTAAAATAGGTAATAATTAATCAAAAATGTTAATAAAAAATTAAAAAAGAAATTATCGTTATTATTAATATTAATGTGAAAATAATTCAAGAGATAGCTATTTAAAAAAATTATTATTAATTATATTTAATCGACTATTAACACTTTTCTGATTTCTAAAATTTCAAATTTGTCTAATTGTGAACCGGTTGTATTTGTATTTGTAAAACCTTTATTTCTATCAAAAGAATGAATGGATTTTCTTATTTAAAACAATTATTTTTGTAACCTATGACATTATGTTCATTGGCCACTGACGATTTAATGAACCCCCAAATTGTACCTTGTTGCTGTTGCTAGGTCGCTAATATCTGGTGCAGCGACATGAAAAAAAAACCTTTATATCTATCTCTAAGGCAAAATATGAATAATTAAGGAAAATACTAACATAGGATTTATAAACGAGGGAATTTTATTCTCTCCTTTCTCTAATTGAACTCCCAGTGAGATGGGTCACGAACCGCCCGTACCAATAATACAGCATTAGACTACGGGTAAGTACCTAGATATACAATGAAAATTATCAATAAAATGTGTTTACCTACCCACCCATAAGAATAATAGGGAAAAATTGTTGACGGGCAGGTGACGGCTAAGAATAAACCTTAATATAAAGTTGAAGACACCTTTCTAAACAATCACACGAGTTCGTTTAATGTGGGTACAAAAGGAAATAAGCAAACAAAAATCAGACGATAGTAAAATTAATTTTACCGTATTCATTACTCAAAATATTATACTGCCACAGAAACAGTTCGTGTATTTAAACAATTGAAACAAAACGATACCTTTGTAATTTTAATTTAAAGTATTTAATCAAATGAAACATTCAAACTCTGTTTTAACCACATGTGTTTTACACGCCTACCGGTTTCGGAACAGCCGTTCCATCGTCAGTCAGGGCAATTGTATACTAAACAATATTGCAAATTACGGAAGAACATACATAATAAGTGGCACAGTGGGAGTGGGGGCGAGGCTAGGGATAATTGATTATAATGGATAATCACAAAGTGACAGCTTCATACAATAGTATTAAGTATTTAAAATTAACTACTATTCAATTTAAAAAAAACGGTTTATTTATAAAAAATGTTCTGTTAGGTAATTATTATTACGCGTGGCAGCTGTTTCGCCTTCCGAAGGCATTCTAAAACTGTGTAGGCTGCTTACAGACGATCTATTTATATCATTTGTATGTAGTTACTTATAATGAAACTCATTAAATGTTTTCAATTTTATTGCCAATGCTCTTATTAATTTGCGAGTATATTGATGGTTATGTCAATGGTTATATTACACTGTAAAGTTTCCCTACTTAAGGGTTATAATATATTGTTTAAAAACTTTAAATAAAAATGGTAGTTCCACAAATTAAACAGAATAGAATCGAATAGAATAAAATATAAATATATATTTAAAAAAGTAAATAAAATAATGTCAGAAGACGTACAAATAATATATTCGTGGTGTGAGAGCAAAATATAAGCGCAAAAATGTAATTTCTCGGGAGAGCAGTCTGTAAATCCAAACGCATTACGTTTGTTTATCTGTTTTTATTGTTCGCTGTGGACGACCTACGTAGTAATACGGTTTGTTTACTTATTCCGTATGTTGAAGTGCAATAAAAACAAGTTTATTTAATTTTAAATTGCGTCACAAAAACTGTGGGCAATCTTCACCTAAAGGCTGCTATCCGGACCAACTCTGCGGAGTTGCACTCGTACCAGTCAGGTAGATTTCAAAGCCATGAAGTGCGGCGTCTCACATTAGCTCTCGTTAATGTAAATAACTAAGTACATACTTGACGTGGCGCCGGGGTTATGAATGGTTTGGAGGAAAGTTTTGAGGTTGTAATGTGTTACCCCTACCCCCGCCCCTACCACTACCCAGCAGTTTTCCTCTAATTTTTAACATTAAATGTGCAAAATTTTATCAAGAGTGCCAAAATTCTGCTCTAAGGGTGAGAAAATGGAATGGGGGTGGTTGTTCGAAATCTCATTCCTACTTCCTCTTGTTTTGAAGGGTAAATGTGCAAAATTTCATCAAAATCGGAAGAAAACTGTAGATTTGTATACAAAACAAACA
The DNA here is from genome assembly GCA_022606495.2 of Halesus radiatus. Classification (NCBI taxonomy): domain Eukaryota; kingdom Metazoa; phylum Arthropoda; class Insecta; order Trichoptera; family Limnephilidae; genus Halesus; species Halesus radiatus. The sequence goes on from JAHDVE020011859.1 coordinate 363,884, forward strand.
AACGAACAAGCACCGCCCGGGAAACTCGTCTTTTAGATTTTAACGTCGCAAAGCAACTGAAGTATTCTTAGAAATACATTAAATAAAAAAGGCAACTTAGTGTTAAATCTACATATTAGAAGCCCTCAGTTTTATGGCTTCTGCTTACTTATCGGAAGTGTGTATTCCTGAAAATACAATTTACGACAGAAAACGGTCTATCGGAGTGTCAGAACTTCAAAATGTTCACAGACTCGACAGAATTAACAGTTAAACTTGAAACTCATCTGTTCAGACAATCATATCTATAAATGGAAGAAATACACACACAAATTGCTTAGTTAGGCTAGCCGGTTAGTACTTACCTTACTTATAGAATATGTAAATTATTTCACGTACTGGTGCACAACTGCTATACAAAAAGTTCGCGACATTGTAAATATTAATAATAACTAAATGCGTAAAAAGTATTCAGACCTAAAATTGAACAATAAAAATATGAATAATTCAAATAAATACCAAATCTGCCACTAATTAGCCAGTAATCTTAAATACAAAATTTTCTTTTGCCACTAATCTTCTAATAAATATAATATCAATAGTAAAGAAGGATAAAATAGGAACTGTAAAAGTCGTATCTTCTCTGAGCTTAAATTTTCTAATAAAAGTGTGTATTGACCTCCAGGTAAATATGTTCTTCTGTATCTGTTTGTACATAATCGGATGGAGAAAAAGAAGTCATATTTTTACAGTACCCTTGAGGTGATTTTTCACAAAAACGGCGCTGTATAAATTAGTATTATTATCTAGAATAATAATTTATACAGAAATAAATAATAATTTTTATCATATCATCAAATTGTCACGTGTACTTACTTATACACATCGATGCAATTTCTATGCACCCATCTGGCAACAGTGGCCAATGGCCATACTGCGCCGACCTTTGTGTGAGACTAGGCCTCTCTCTCCAACGCGGGACTGGGCGTCCTGGGCTGGGTGAGCGAGCACGTCGCCGTCGCCGCCGCCGATCGCCGTCAGCTCGCATTCCGCGCTCGTCCGCCACGCAAGGCGGTCGTGTGCTGAGGTATGTCCAATCTTAACGTCCGAAAGTTGATTCGCGAGGTCAAAAAGAGACCGGCACTGTACAACAGGGGATGTAAGGAGTATGGCGACAAGGGGGTGAAAGACGTACTATGGAGTGAAGTGTATGCTAATGTGGTAGATAAGTGGGTAGAACTCTCTCCCAAGCTCCAAGAACTGAAAGGTTTGTGACACTTGTAATACTGTATTTCACGCGAATGTTTGCGACTATATACTTCAATTTTCTGAGATTATTACTGCATTTCCAGTGACGTGTTTGAACGGCACATAGGCTTTAGGTTTATCACATTATCTCCAAACACGGATTCCAGAACCCCAACAATTAAAACCTTCACGTCAATTCTCATGCCTCACCCTTTGTCTTCTCCTTATCATATACTCCTTGTATCAACCGCATCTTTATTCCCAGACGTTTTTATATTTCCAACCCGTCCGGGGGCTCCTTTCAACTACTTCTTCACATTTTTTTTTCTTCTCGATATCTTTAATTCGGTCATAAGGTACATGGTTTTGCCACACAACTTAAAACCATTTTCAATTTTAATTCTTCTCTGGACAATTCACGAATCGCCAAATGAACAAATAAAAAATACTCTAAAGTCTAGTCTGACCAATAATTATTGTATGTCACGTGATTCATGAACTTTCTGTTTATCAAAACCTACAATCTCATGGCATCGTTCATAAGATTTTCAATTTCTTTTACTTATTTTTTTTTTTTTTTGGGAAAATTAACAGCAAATCCATAATAAAAACAATAAATCATGCCAATTATAAATTTTCCACTGCTGATGATAAATACAATATAAAGTTTTACATCAGTTAGCTTAAACTATGTAAGTCGGGGGAGGGGAGGGTGGAGGGGAACATAGGAGTGGGATAAAGGTAAAAACCCCTGGGGTAGATGGAAAAGTGGTTTAAGTTATCTAGTTTGAGAGCGGTCGTGTTATGGATTTTAATTTAATATCACGTATACTTGAGTTAAAAATGTCAATGTGATAATAAGTTAAATGAGTATGTAGATCTGTAAATTAAAGAGTTTTGTTTGGAATTAGTTTTACAATGAGTGATATAAAAAGTAAGTGGCTTATAGCTAGCTTCATGCACATTCAGTCTACCGTGTACAACGGTCCAATCAGACACACTATACTATCGTTATTTTATTTACAAACGATATATATTTAAGACAGTATGAATCCTACGTAAATAAAGTGTGAAGGCATTGGGCACACGGTATTTGAATCGAATCTGACAGCACTGTGCAGAAAGAAGTAGCGATTTTACCCACGTGGACACTAAAAACTCTCAAGAGGATGAAAATCAGCTACATACTAAAAAATAACTGTCATTATTCAATTTTTATATTTGATCAACAAACGATAATTCAAGTTTTATTGACTCTCCCGTCTGCTCAAAATTCACGATAAATGCATTGGGGTAAGGTATTAATTAAATATGCACATAAGCACGTATTCCTTAATACGCACAAAATTAATAAAAACACTGTTTATTAGTATAATTACAATGAGGAACAACTATTTTAGTCACCCGGGAAGCAAAATCACGCATTTTAATTAATTTAAAGCTTGGTAAAGTGTCAAGCTTTTGTGTGACTTTTAGGTAAGGTTTTTTTTTATTAACAAAAACAAACCCAAACTAAGAATCTACAAACCTCTTTTATATCTAATCAATATATTGTATTTTATATAAAATAGGTTTTAATTTTTTAGTTTGGGTTTTTAAAAATAATTTAAAAAAAACTAATAAGATAAATACATGCTTATATGCATATTTACCAGGCATTCTTGTAGATAATCGTCAAACCGATGGTGCTAGTTCTGGGTACTACGTCAACTGTAACACCATGTCTCGGTGCATTGAAATGTTCGACACCGAGACTGAATGTGGCTTTCCTCCTAGTTTGTATTAATTTAGTTTATGTAATTTTTTTTCTTATCTAAAAAAGAATTAGTTTTTCTTCTATTATCGATGATTGTTTAGTACGAGTGTTCTTTCTATGCCTTTGCATAACCTCATTCAAAAGGATATTCAATAATAAAAAGCAACGTTTTCATATTGTTTTAGGGAACCGAGTTCAAAGGAGATGGATCAACCTTTTAAAACATTACAAAAAGAATTCAAAGATACAGAAACTCAAATATACAGAAGGTGAATACGGCCAGCCAGGGAAATACGGGTATATCAATCAACTTAAATTTTTGGAGACGGGTCATTTGAGTGATGAGAAACTATCATCTCACTCGGAACGAAAAGAAACTGGGCACGAAGATGAATGGGACAATATTGGAAAAGCAAAAAAAAGTACAGTCAATTCAAAAATTAGTCTAGAGCGAAATCTTCAAAACATTCGACTCCAACAAAAAACAACAGCCAATCTTCAAGGAATTAGAATAATCAAACGGCCAGCGAGACGCATTGAAAAACCTCAAGAGACCCGACGACTAATACTGCAAAAAACACAGACCCCGGAAAAATGCAAAAAAAACGTCTACATGAATATGGATGAAGATGAATGCTTTTTGATGTCCCTCCTTCCAGCCTTGAGAAGATTCGAAGGTGATCACAAATTTGCAGCAAAAATAGAAATTATGAGTGCTGTCAAGAAGGTTATGGCTTCGCAAAAGGCTGCTAAATCATCTCCTAGTTCACAAAAGCGTTGGCCACCGACTTTAGCGCCAGCTCTTCATATTAATTCTACTTCTATAACGATACTGAATTCTAAAACTGAAAAGGAAAAATCACCCTCAACAGGTCTTCAAAACGAGGAGAGCAGCTCAGAAGAAAAAAATTATTCTACCGGAGAAAATATCATTGACGTGTACAAAGATACTATTTATTTAGATGAAACACTACTAGATGATTCAGAAATAAAAGGCGAGGAGGCAAACTAACTAAGTCTGTTTTCACTTTAGATGGTCGGTCCGTACTTAGGTGACATTAGTGGGAACAAAAATGGAAGTTAACCATTTCGTACCGTACATATATTTGAAAATACATAGATTTCAGATTTTTTCCCTCTCAGAGCGAATAAAAATTAGTGGTTTTCGTTTTACAATTGCTGGCATTACTTGTTTTGCGCACGATTTTTTTTAATTGGTTTTTAGCTATTCGTTCAGGCCGTAGACATTTTTATATTGGAAAGGTGAGTTTTGTGTTTAATCTTGATCGAAATTGTTATGTTTTGAAGGTTGTGTTTTTATTGTTACCTTTTTTAAATATAAAAATGTTGTATATTTTGTATACAGTGTATGATTTGTCATTTTAAGTGAAACACACCCTTAGAGACCTAACCTAACTTCTAAAGTGTACAAAAAAACTACACCAAAAATAATTGTACAAGGAATAATTGTATCAAGCATCAAATATGCCAGTTTTAATTCAGGCCGGATAAGGTTAAATTACACTTAACTCCAACGAAACGCGTCCCACAGGGTAGCATTTTAGGTCCCTTATTATTTCTAATATATACTCGTATTATGCAACTTACAAATTTGTGGACAAATCACAAAATTTGCCGAATATACGGTTTTGCTATTTAATGCTAAATCTTGGAAAGAAGTATTTAAAATGGCAGAAAATGGTTTAGATTTGGTTAAAAATTGGCTTGATGCACACATATTAACTCTAAATACAGTTAAAACTAAATTTTTAACTTTTCGAATATCAAATAAGCTATTACTACTACAACATAACCTCAAACTGCACAGCTATAATTCATTGTTAAACTCATGTACTCGCCCTTCGATAGAGTTGAAGATATAAAATATCTTGGTATACAAATAGACGATCTTCTTAAATGGAATGGGCATGTTACAAACTTAACGACAAAACTAAGGAAACTTGTCTATTTCTTTAAAAATGTTAGATATATATACAGAATAGAAAACAACTGAGGCAAGTTTAATGCGCTCTTGTACAATATTTTCTCGAATATGGTATTATCAGTTGGGGTAGTGCCACAAATACTTGCCTGGAGCCTTTAGCAAAGATCCAGAAACTAATCGTGAAGGTTATTCTTAAAGTTCTATAAGGGCGAGTACTAATTTTATTTTTAAAAAAAAAACTAAATGTTCCCAACTTGAGAAAAACACATTAAAAAGATATCCATCCTGCTGCATCAATTTTAAAATATCCATATGTTTGAATAAAGAACAAGTACTAGAGCTCTAAGACAATCACATGAAAAATCTTTTAATATTCCAGTTTGTAAAACCTCTTATGGACGAAGAAGTTTTAAATACAATGCTATTCAGGTATTCAATTCCCTACCTAGAGACATCAGAAATACCCAAAACAAAAGTTCCTTTAAAAGTAAGATCATTGATCACCTTCAATAAACCTGTCAGCTTCTAAATTCTTTTATACCTTTAAATTTGAATACTTTTGATTTTTTTTTACTAAACTATAATCAATTAATCTATTGTCATCTAAATATCCTAGCTGGACAACCACCCCTGTAAATTACTATCTCAACACAAGCGTTTCACACCTAGTGAGATGGGCAATACGTCAGCCGATAACAAATGTTCATATAACTAACTAACTAACTAACTAACTAACCATCACGCCGTTTCCCCGCAGGAGTAGGCAGAGAGGACGGACCGCCAAACAACTCGATCTTGGCATACACTTTTTGCTTCATTCACATTCATACAACGCCTCATACATTCTCTTGTTATTCCGACTTCTGACATGGCCCGACTCGAGTATTTGATTCACTTAATCGTGCCATGTATTCCTCGGGCGTCCCCGGCCTCTTCTTCCATTCACATTCGCGTCATATATTCTCCTTATACACCTTTCTTCGTTCATTCGCTCTACATGACCAAACCATCTAAGCGTCCCTTTCTTAATCTTGCTCACTACGCTTACATCAGCCTTGCATTCTTTACGAATCTCAACATTTTTCAGAGTGTTGATTCATTAGTGCAGAGTATCTATCGTCAACATTTTAACATTGAACTTTCAACTAGAAAGAGCATTTGTCGGTATCGTCAATTTGAATGTTCATATATATGTAATAAATAAATAAATGTAATGTAATGAATCAATTTCCTTTATTGATTTTGGCTGCAAAGAAAGATGCTACGCTTTTATTTAAAGCAATTTTGAATAAATTACCTACCAGCAGAATTGATAACAATACGCGCAAATTGGCGAAAGGATTCCTTTAATCCAGATTTCTAATTCCAAGCATTCTTACCCCACAAAATAATTCCGTAGCTGTGAAAAAGAAAGCAGTAAAAAGAGTTTTATGAACCTGCTTATATTCCTCTACTCTTATTTTTATGAGACCAGAACCCGATTCATAGTCAGCATGGCTCCCGAGTATTTTTGATGGGCGCGATCGTTACCGACACGCTACAAGAGAACCGGGGGTCTGGTAGTATAATAAAAAAATATGGACCTATATCTACTTGAATATAAATATAGTATGCAGTGGCGTCATACAATCTACGTAATAATGGGTTTCCAACAACATCAAAACTTCTAATATTCAGGGTTATTCAAAATGATGAACTCAATTTCGTATTTCCTAAATTATACCTAATACTCGTATGTGAATGATCTACATAGCAATTGGAAGAGGTTTCGAATCCCACCGCTAGATGGCTTATTAGTTGCGTAAACGACCGCTAGAGTGCTCGCGCCGCCAAGCAGCCATTTCGCATCAGTTGTGTGTAAAATGGCTACTATGCAGCACACGGATTTCTGTGTTCGTGAGTTCTGTAAAACTGAATTAGTGCAGAGTATCTATCGTCAACATTTTAACATTGAACTTTCAACTAGAAAGAGCATTTGTCGGTATCGTCAATTTGAATAAACTGGATGTCTCTATAAAGGAAAAAGCCCGGGCCGACCGCGTGTATCAGGAGAGACCGTGCGAAATTGAGTTCATAATTTTGAATAACCCTGTACTACAATACAAAATACAAAAATATATATACTATAATACAAAAAAAAATCAACTGATGTAATTTGAGATTCTCTCCGGAATGCTTCAAAGCGTTTCATCCAAAAATTTATTTATTAAAACTCGAAACGTATCGAAAGTTTATGTCGTTCACACTGAATTTATTGTAATTAATAAATATGTTTTTTGTGTGAATATCGAACAAGGGGCCCAACTCCCCGGAGCCAGTGGGACTATGGCGTCTCCGATTGGGTGTGTTGTGAGACTGAAGCGAGTGAGAATGGAAATAGATTGGAAAGATGATTTTTTTTTTTTAAATTTTGGGATTAACTATGTAACAATTTCTAGACATTTTGTTCTAGAATCGACACATTCGTGCCATTCACTAAGTTTTAAGAACGCTAGTGAATGACACGGACGTGTCGAAACCGGTAGCAAAGTAATAAAATTAAGTAACACATGTACATAGTAGATAAAAATGTCTAAACAAAATGGAAAGAATGAAGGTTAAGAAGTACCTGGCTATTCATTTCTGGTCACCACAAACGGGTACAGCCATTTTGATCAACTTTTAGATTCTAAATGATAGTCTTTCACCAGGGCGATACTGAGATTATCCTCCACCACCACTATGGAGCGTAAAATAATATAATAGGCCTCAGTGATCGAGGGGTAAGGCTCTCGACTACGAATCCGGAGGTCGCGGGTTCAAATCCCGGCGTGCGCAAGTAAAATTAATACAATTAACTTGTATTGTTTCACAATTAATTAATTAAAAATAATATGTGCGCACGTTCCAGACCATCGTTTAGAATTGAAACGTTGCTTGAAATGGCTTTAGCCATGTTTGGAGATCAGTTCTGATTACTCGGGTACTTTCCCACCTTCCTCTCACCATCTCCTTCCCCTACCCATTACCTTCTGCCTCAAAACGTACCGCACTTGAGGAAGACATAGTCTCCCTGGCTTCAGGTGTTTGGGAACAGTCCCGACTATCTATACATTACGGCTAGGTACATATTTTTTTATTAATTTGTGTCTGTTTATTCAGCGACGATATAAAGGACTGCTGTTCCAACAATATTATATTTATGAATGAACCAATTCTAAGAAATCTACAAGCTCCAATAATCTAATATCGATGTTTTGTTTACATTGTAGATCTATGATAAGTACAGGCGCCTGCTTTCCAGCCAAAAATATATTATGTAAAAGTCACTATGAATTTTCTTAGAAGCAGTATCGCAGGCCGCTTTTCCTATACCGTAGAATCAGTAAAATGACATGGCAAATAATGAATTTTTGATATGATTGATTGCGTATTTATTCTTATTGTTTGTTTGATTAAGGTAAAATCACTTGGATCCCAGCTGCTCTCAACCCAACCGTCTGGAGCCAATAAGACTATGACATCCCTAATTAGGGTATGCTGTGAGGCTAATACAAAGTATACTATTTTTTTAAATAGACCAAAATTAACTGTTAACTGATTAGATAAGGTTGATTGAGTATTATGTATTAGTATTAATGTAAAGATAATTATAAAAAATAAACAAAAATTATTAATTTAAAAAATAAAACAATAACTTTGTTTACATCACTTTTATTTGTTATATACTTTTCCGACCGGGTTTCGCTACTACCGTAGCTCCTTCGGGGCAGTATAATACTAAACTATGAACTAAGATACACATGTGTTATTGATTGATAAAAACTGGCGAGTGAAGGGCCAAGGGCGGGAGATCAGCAGGTACCCGACTGGGAAGGGTGCGTGTACTTTATTTATTGGGAATAATTTAAGAATTGGACTTTTATTTAAGTTTATTTATGAGTATACTATTAGTGTTCTTGGCTTTCCTTATTTCTAACGCTTCTAAGTTATCTAGTCGAATACCTATTCCATGTTTATGCAGTAAACTAGTGCCTGAATTTTCATTGAATGTGTGGTCTGTTTCTAAGAGGTGGTTGACAAATTCCGAGAACTCATTATAAAAAAAATAAAAAAAATCTTAAATTTATATTAGAAAATAGAATTTTAAACAAAATCAAGGACGGTCAGTGGCTGAGTTGGCATCGCGTTTGGGTCTTACCCAGGCGTCGTGAGTTCAATTCCTCGGCTGGCTAAGTCCTCCATTACGACACAAGCAACTTCTTCCGCTTACTGTGATGGTAATAGGAGATTTTCAAATATTGTCAGGTTATTCGTAACCTGGGAATATTTGTCTTTCTTTTAATAAATTAAAATTAAATTAACCGGGACTTCAAACCAGAAAAAATATTTCTTCAATAAATGTGTAGTAATTTTGTGGCGTCATATATTAATTAAAAAATATATACTAAACGGTGGTGTAAACAAAATACATCGTATCAATTTTAATTTGAGGACGGACCGCCAAACAACTCGATCTTGGCATACACTTCTTGCTTCATTCACTTTCATACAACGTCTTATACATTTTCTTCTGTTATTCCGACTTCTGACATGGCTCGACTCAAGTATTTGATTCACTTGATCGTGCCACGTCTTCCTTGGACGTCCCGGCTTCTTCTTCCATTCACATTCGCGTCATATATTCCCCTTACACTCCTTTCTTCATTCATTCGCTCTAGATGCCCAAACATCTAAGCGTCCCTTTCTTAATCTTGCTCACTACGTTTTCATCAGCCTTGCACTCTTTACGAATCTCAACATTTTTCACACGATTATACATAGTTTTACCACACATTCGTCTAACAGATCTCATTTATACAGCATTCAGTCTACTTTCATCCTTCCTCTGCCAGTTCCATGCCTCACTGCCATACATTAGAGTTGGTATCAGCACTCCATTGTGGACTGCTTCGCTTCTTCGGACAACTTTTTGTTTGCGCCAACCGCGTTCAGTCCTCCGTTAATAGAGTTTCCTGCATTCACCCTTCTTTCAATATCCCTATCAGTCTTTCCATCTCTCGTAAACATACTTCCCAAATACACAAACTCATCTACCTGCTCCAAGTATTCATCATTCACAACCATATTGCACACTGTTTTCGTACTCTCTATCTTTCAAACACCATGACTTTGGACTTACGTACATTCATAAAAAGAATTATTCTAAATATAGGTATTAACGTGAAAATAAATTTACGTTGCGGCTATTTTGAAAAAAATGTTATTAATATTTAATTGATACATTTCTTTCTAATTTCCAAAAATTCGAATTTATTTAATTGTAAACCAGTTGTATATTATTTGTATGTAAAAATTTTCTATCTTTATTTATGTCAAAAGAATGATTTGTTGTGGTGTGATTTGAATGTGGTGGGCAAAATCACAATTTTTGTTGTTGTGTTATTTATTGTGTTTAATTCACAGAATTATTAACTAGTATATACTCTTCGAAAAGCAAATCCGCTAATGATTAACTCGTCCTTTTTACAATAGTGTGAAATTTATAGGCCAATATCCTTCCCGTAGCCGCCGTGCCAACATCAAACATTAACCCAAACCGCCAATTTAAGTAAAACAGCAATAGATACAAAAGTTCGGCTTGTTTGCAAAAGCAGAATATTTAGTTTGACCCTTTTAGAAATGTTTAGTAATTTACATACCGCAGGAAACGATGACATGAACGCATTCGCGTCGTCGTCATTTCGGTTTGACAGGATTGTTTCACACAACTGTTAAGAATTGTGTTGAATGAGCTTAAAATGAAGTAAAATATCGATTTCGTGCGGAATGTAATGCGATATTTGTGATTATTCTCACTATCACCTCTATTCTGACACAATTCTAATACATAAGAATGCGCTATTCCGTAAAATCTTCCGATGCGGAATTTATAAAATAAAATGCGCGACCCGGGCTGGTGCCAAAATGAATGTCACGCGACCTTTGCCTCCACGTCAAAATGGTAAGGGTAGATTTTGCTTTCGGCATGTCTATGTAATTCTGACGTCAGTTACCCCAACCCAATTTTTATAATTATAATGTTTGAAATAATTTATTAATATTTTCGGTAAATCAAAAGCGGTAATTTACATTCTTTATTTTGTGAGGCACTTATCATTAAAATATGTTTCCCCCCTTTAATGACGGCAGGTGGTTTGTCTTAATTGTTTTATAATGACGCGAATAAAATTGGAATACGTAGTACCTATCAAAAACTAGGCCCACTGATCTTTTAACATTGTGAAATATTACGAGTTGCCGATTGTTTTAGAAAATTGTGTTTTTTTTATGAGAAAATGTTACATATTAAATTGAGGGAACGCATCAAGGATCTCATTTCTACAGCATTCGGTGTATAATTCAATATTAATTCAGGATAAAATAACCTCCCTAGTCGTAAAATAGAAACAACGATAAAAGTGCAGCGGTACTTGTGAACAGCCGGTGCAATATTTTCATACTTTATGAATGAGAATAATAATTGGCACGATGGTGTACAGCGTAGGCAGATGCAATATGAAGTTGCCAGTGCATATTGCACTGTAGTGAATGCAGGTAGCGGGAAGGTCTACTAACAGTCTCTAGGCTATGCAGTTATGCAGGTGTTCCGTCTGAAGCAGGGGAAGTCAAGCATTCACGAAATGATTTATTTATACTAGTGTGTCTATTTAACATAATAAGGGATTCATTAAGTATTAACGTAGGTAGGGATAATTGGATGGGCATCTGCCTTTGGCACTCGCAACAGAACGGCTCAACATAGCCCCATTAGAACTTCGTCGGACGAAATATTAAAAAAGTTTTCAACATACAAAAAAATTACTCAAAAAACGTCTTATTTAAACTAAAAAATATATAACTGTGATACTCTACTGCCGAACATAAATACTCAACCAGGGCAATAAGCCAAAATGGCTGGTTATTCCCAATTTCAATACACCTTTTGGAGACAGGAATATAAAATTTAATGCTGCGAAATTATATAATGCCCTACCAAATAAATGTAAAAAAAAAAAAACAAACAAATGAATAATTTTAAAACTAAAGTAAAAACATGGCTGAGAGAAGTGAGTGATAATGAACTTGCAAATATTATAAGGACAACTTAAGACAAGTGGATATTTAGTATAAAAAAAAGTGCGGACCGCCTTTTGAGGAGGACTGTGAATACTGTGACTTTATACTTGTGTTATAATAATATGGATTATATTATACTTATAATTTCTTCAAAAGATTGGTATTCACTTTGTGGCGTCATTATTAATAAATAAATTCAAAACTACTTTGTAAAATAAGAATTCTGTATATCCTGATGAGTAAAGCTTCGCTTTCGAAACATGTTGATATGTTTACATTAATAAAGTGGTGATTACAAAGTAATATTTAATTCATTTATTAATAATTTATTACTTAAGTCATATATATACGAACTAAAAAAATATATAAATGGAAAATAAAGTACTCCAGTCAAAACGTTGACATAAAGAGATGAGGTACATTTTTTTATAAAAGAACACGTACGTGTTATCTACATCAAGTTGTCTCTGTTTACCTTATTTAAAAATAGTGGTGGGCGAAGCGGTTCGGTTTAGTGAGCCGGATCACTAAATCAGCTCTCTGTAAAGACAATCCAAATGAAAACTGGACGAAAAAAATATCGTGTAAGAACGTCTTAAGGACGTCTTTAGGAGGGCCAAGGGAGCGTGGGAGAGGGCATGGTGCGGGGGGACGCGAACCGCCGTTCAAACGAGCCGGATCACCGAACCGGTACACTACAAAGAGCTGATTTAGTGATCCGGCTCACTAAACCGAGCCGATTCACCCACCACTATTTAAAAATATTGCCACGGAAAACAGATACAACCTCAATAATCGCTGTATTCTGTGGGTCGAAAAATCGTACGCTAAGTGCTTTAAAAAAAATTCTTCATTACAATTCTCAGATCTGAATATCAGTCAGATATTGATTAACTAGTCTCCCTTTTATAAAACGACACAGATATTATTATACCGCATTCGTAGATTCAAACAAATATGTTTTAATATGCAAATTATATAATATTTACCGGCATATTTCGTCTTCCTTCCGTTGACCACTACAGAGTGCAAACGAAGGCGAAGTAGGAAAAAATGGGTGTGACGTTTCTCTTACCTGAAACAAAAGACAAAAATACATTAGTTTACTAGTCACAATACAATTTTACATTCACATTCACAGTGAAAACTACAATCAATTTATTTATATGAGTTGCAAAAAATCCAATTATTTTAGTTTTGAATAGAAAAAAATCACCGTAGAACAAATTATTTCGAATTTTAAATACTTCGTCTCAGAAATGGCTGATTAAATTCTATTGGGTACGTCTTATTAGAATCTGGATAGTGTTATATGTTTGCATGGCTTGGAATAAAATTCCCACGGAACTAAGATGCACAACAAGCCCAATAGAATTTCTGTCCAAATTAAAAGCTTAACGACATATGAATATAAATTCTAATTAAATCCCTGTACTGACCGTACCACCCATCATAAAATTTGTTTTTCCTTTCCTAAAAACGAGCAAGAAGATAAATAATTATAAAAGTAAATATTTGAGATGGACTGTATATTTCGTTGATAAACGATGTTAATCTCAAGTGACCTGCCAAGTAAGTATGGTCCTGTCTGCCTCTAGATAATATAAATAACGTGTATAATTTTAACGCGGCATCGCGTTCATTGGTGGATTCAATTTGTTAGCCATAAGTTGTAATAATAGATTATCCATTGTTAGTAACAAGATAGAGCATTGGAATAAAAATGTACAGCGCCCTTGAGGTGATTTTTCATAAAGACGGCGATATATCATTATCACTATTATGATATATATATATCATAGAAAAATGTAACGAACGTGCGACAGGCGTCGTGTACAAGAGAAAAGGGGACATCAATGTAGGTATACAAGATTGTCCAGTCTCTCTTCGTCATCACGTGTCATCCGAGATAGAACATTGTATTAATTGCAGTATATAGACTATTATCACGCCATCCCAATATCACAGCAAAATCTTAAATGAGATTTACATACAATAATAATTTTCACGTACCGAACTTTAACATTTGCATCACATTAAAAAGCTTCAAAGTTTTGAAAGCACTGGCCGAGATAATATTACTATTCGAATTGAAAGGGAAAATGAAAAGACACCACTACCAGTGTGAAGTAACCTCGAAGTAGAAACTTTGGGTAAGTTTATATAAAAGAATTGTGAAATACCTACGTAATAAATAGTGGATGCCTTTCTTAAGCCTAGTATTCACGCACGGACATGTTCGGCAGAGCATTTCTGTATGGATGTCTCTCGGCATCCAGATCCATCCATCCACACGTATAGACATGCTCGTCGTTCGGCCTGCTCGGCCAGAAACGTCCGTGTGTGAATATTAGGCTATAGATCTGTCGTATAGAGGTGCTTGTCCCTCGGCCTGTGACTTTATGCTCGGCCAGACATGTCCACGCGTGAATACCTGGCTTTATTAATAAATTAGGGAGTAAATAAACAGGGTATTTTATAATTTATATGTGGTCGAATAAATTGTTTACAACAATTTGAATAATACGTATTTCAAATTGACGCCAAAACGGTATTTTCGTACGGAAGACGGCTGTGACGTCAAGCCCGCCAACATTTCTGCCGACGTCAGTGGGAATATGACATCTCTAATCGGGGTATGTTGTGAGGCTGGGCAGGGAAAGGAGATGGGGTGATGAAGGTTGTGAAGAACCTAACTATTTAGATATGGTCACTAAACCCCACAACACTAATTTGAAGCAAAGTTTCGAAGTTTCTGGGAGTATCTGAAACCTCCACGATACACCTCTGCAATTTCTAACCCCCGCGACGTGAAGCCTTCACGGTTAAATTATTGTATTAAAGAGGGTGAGTTAACCCTCCCCTATGCAATGTAATAATAAAGTTATGAAATAACTTAAACGAAAGTTTTCAACGAAACTTAATAATGACAATAATAGTTAAATGCAGAAAAAATTCTGTAATGCCACACAGAACTTTCTTATAGCATTTCGCATAAATTTGTTTTTATATTCGAGGTATTTTTTTTATTTAAACAAGTAAAAAACGCCAAACCACAAAAATGCTAACACAGAAAACGTTTTACAAAATGTAGTTAGTTTAAGTAACTAACTTTGCATAATGTAAATTTACATAGAAAACACTTTTTTAAGTTTCGACGTTTTGTAGAATATTCTTTCCATATGAATTACGGAGAGGACACAAAATAAGGATAGAGAACATTTCACTGTAGTTCTAGAGAGAACGACCAACATTACTCTAAACGAGTTTCAACGTTTTCCTCTGCCCCATCTTCCAACAACCTTCCGTTCCGGTGGATATCGGATGGGTGAACTTTGTTATAGATTCCCTTCATAGTGTGTGGCCAAGATGTTATTATACTATAGCTCCCCTCTCTTCAACCCTAATACAATAACGCGACTTTTTTACGCAAAAATCGTCATTTTTACTCGAAAAACACGAATTTCGCCATTATCGTGCGAATAACGCGAAATTTGCAATTTGAAAAATAACCCCATTTTCCCAAAGATAACGCGAATTTCACCAAAATAACTCGAATTTCACCAAAAATAATAAGTGCTTTTCATGCGAATAACGCGATATTCGCAATTTGAAAAGTAACCCCATTATCCCAATAATAAAACATCAAAACGAATTTTTTTTATTAAAAAACCTTTGTAACTTTTTTCCACTTATTTATTTTAGACAGGACCGGTTTCACCTTATCACGGGCATCGTCAGACTGGCACCATGAATACTAAATCTATGTTATATATAGCATCGATGTTGGGAGGGAGTTCTCCTGTTTTCTAATATTATTATTATTTATGACTTGAAATTTTGTTTTATTGCTGACGGTACTATTTACTTATATAATTTTAAAAACTACTTTCCTGTTGGTTTATAAATAAGTGGAAAAAGTTACAAAGGTTTTTTAATAAAAAATAAATCATTTTAATATGGAATTCCACCATGAATTGACAGTTTCAAAATTAGAAATAAATAAAACGTCACTTTTCCCCAAAAATAACGCGAGTTTTTCAAGTTTTATACTAACACAATGATTTGGGAATTTGTCCAAAGCATTTTGAAAAAGCCCTCAAAATACAGTCGATATAACCATGCGTGTTTAGTTATCAATGTTTCTATACCATCTAGAAGAATATAAAATACATTACAATGATTCCTTTAGAAATTTGAGCCGTTCGGGGTAGACCGTCGCAGAACAGTTTACAAAGCAGAAAAAATGCTGAAAAATAGTTCCATTTAAGATTTATCCGAGGGATTAAAGGAAAGCGAACATTTTCCGTCAAATTTACGAGCGTTTTCAGGGCGCGTTGGGACCAACACAAATCATCATTACAAAGCAACTAAAAACGCAGGTTCTAAAGGCATACCGCCGATAGATCCATTGCAACCTCTCTCTCCTTCCCCCGAACGAAGCGTGTAACAGAAAGAAAGTTTACGACGGAGCTCTCGGCGGCGGGACAACGGCCACGTTCAGCTTTTCACGTTTCGGAGGGAGAGCAAAGATTCCACTAGGATGGTCACGCCAGATCATAAATTACTTGATGAAAAAAGTGTAGATATAACGTAACACAAACCAGTTTGACCTTTGTGAACAAATAATGACCTTTTGAGACCTGATTTGACCCCGATTGTGCAATGTTGTGATTGTGGAGGATTGAGGAAAGGTTTTGTAAATCCGGGTGTTGAATTAAAAATAATAAATTAATAAAAATTACTTTATTTAAACCACTGTTTTTAATATAAAAATATCTACATGTTTCAGAAGCAAAGCTCCCCTGGATCAGGATGAACAATATACTAAAAATAAAACATATTTTCATATAAGTATATTTTTCTATATTTGTCATTATTTTTAGTATATTGTTAAACCTGGTGAGGGGAGCCGTGTTTCTGAAACATGTAGACATTTATATATTAAAAACAGTGGTTTAAACAAAGTAATTCTTATTAATTTATTAATCATGACGCCACAAAGTGAATTCATAATGAAAATGTTGCTTGAAGTGGCATTAGCCTTGTTTGGTGACCATATCTGAATAGCCAGGCAGTTCCCAACCTTCCGCTTCCCCATCACCTTCCTATTACGCGTCTCCATCTCCATTCCATCCCGACTTACTTCAGCTTAACAACACACCCAAATTGGGGAAGATGTCATAGTCCCACTGGCTCCTGGCAATTGGTATTCACATAAAAAATAAGTGACCATTTAGAAGGCACATGTTTTTGTTTGAGACGAAGGATTTTAATTGGGTCTTCAAGAGTACCGTGTTATATGTGTGAGAACACAAATTCGGTCGTGAAAACTACCCTTTCTCATGAGGAAAAAAAATCGTGTAAAAAAAAACACGTTATACGTTCGGGGTGTCTCCTGACTTTCGTATATTTCAGAGCCTCCTTTCCGGGTAGTTGGGACTGTGCGGTAATCACATAAACATATTATACACGGTGTAACAGCACGTAATCGACAAACTTTAACCAGTCTTGAGCATACTTGGAGCAAAAAATGGCCTTTCGATCTCCGGTGACTTTATTTATTTTTTTATTCACCAAAAGCATTAAAAAAAACAGTAGGTATTGGTGGAGATCGGGCCATTACTCGGCTGAGGTATCAGTTACGATACGTGGTTTTTAATTTTTTTAAATTTGTATCAAAATGACATTTTACTGGAGACAAAAATTTTGTTTCCACTTTACTCCAAATATGCTTAGGAACCACTGGTTAGAAGTCGAAATAACAGAAGAGAATGTATGAGGCGTTGTATGAATGTGAATGAAGCAAGAAGTGTTTGTCAAGATGGAGTTGTTTGGCGGTCCGTCCTCTCTGCCTACCCCTGCGGGGAAACGGCGTGATGGTTAGTTACTTAGTTAGTTAGTTAGTTAGTTACCACTGGTTAAACATAATATAAATCTGTATATACAATCTTAGAGTAATAATTGTTACTCTAAGTATACAATCCGGTTTCTGATTGCAACTGCCCTAAAATCCAGCTGTAATGGTTCAATAAGTTTGTTGTCTGTAGTGAAAATAATCGTTATTATTACAGTTTGTAAAAGAAAAGGTAGAAGCAAATCGGAAACACAACAAAAATCTGTCATTGTTCCGCTCGACCGATTGTTCATAATTTAAAAGAAAACAAGTATTCACCCAGGCTACCGTTCAAACAAAGGAAAATTTCTCGGAAACGTATGGACAATTCTCAAGTCTCTGTAAAAAATAAGCCCTGTAAATAGGCGAAAGGAGGGAAAAAAAATTGCCACTTACTAAAATCACACGGCGTCCAACAGCTTTTCAAGAGGTGAAAAGAGGAATTAAAAAAGCCATTATGACCCTTTTTACGATTTGAGAAACCAGAAATGAAAAAACAAGCGTAAGCGTAATGAGCAAGATTAAGAAAGGGACGCTTAGATGGTTAGGGCATGTAGAGCGAATGAACGAAGAAAGGAGTGTAAAGAGAATATATGACGCGAATGTGAATTGAAGAAGCCGGGACGTGTCAAAAGTAGGAATAACAGAAGAGAATGTATGAGACGTTGTATTAATGTGAATGAAGCAAGAAGTGTATGCCAAAATCGAGTTGTTTGGCGGTCCGTCCTCTCTGCATACCCCTGCGAAGAAACGGCGTGATGGTTAGTTATAATTATTTTTTCATTAATACTCAATTATTTACCTTCCCTCATCACTTATTGTTAATATTTGTTTATATTCATTAAATTATGTCCAATGGTTACGTCATTATTTTTTTTGAGTAGTTTGTATCCCGATGAAGGGACCATTAGTTTCGAAACATGTTGATATTTATTTATTAAATAGTAATTTAAACAAAATAATTGTTAAACATTTAACATAATATAATTCCTATTAGTTCCGAGTTCCGATACAGTCACGCACCAGACAAATCGATAAAAGCAGTCGACCGCGACGCGATGACCTATTCTCCAGATAGACAATACGCTGCACACAGTAAGTAGGTACACAGCACACTGTTACGCGATGTACTGGTTATATTTTCAATTGCAGCAATATATTGTGAATTCTGAAGCACATGTTATATAATATGTAGTTCATTAAGTTATGTAGCTAAATTATGTTAATATCGCACAAGAGTCCCAACTACCCGGAACCAGTGGAATTTGTTGTGATGCTGAAGGTGGGGAACAGGAAGGTGGGAAATATGTGGTTATTCAGATCTGGCAACGTTTCGATCCTGAATGGCGACCCATCAAGGCAATACTGAGAGTATCTATCTAACTAACCATCACGCCGTTTCCCCGAAGAGGTAGGCAGAGAGGACGGATTGCCAAACTACTCGACCTTGCTACATTCTCTTCTGTTATTCCGACTTCTGACATGGCCCGACTCAAGTATTTGATTCACTTGATCGTGCCATGTCTTCCTCGGACGTCCCCGGCTTCTTCGGTTAAAAACGGTTACATTAAATTTATACTTCTTTGTGATCCACAAAATTAAAATCAAAACAATACAATTTTCATAACAAAAGATGTCAAACTTTATTGTTATTAATTAATAGTCCAGATTAAAGGTAAATTACTGTTGATAATTTATTTATTTTTACGGCCTGGTGACGAAACCAGTAAAACCAATTAAAAAAAAAGGAAACATCGAGACTTTTTAGGCGAGCCGGCATATTGCATTGGTGACAAACTATGCCGCACGCCGCGCCGCGACCGACCAATCTGGAAAACGCCCGGTCTAGACGGCGCGAGGCGTGCGGTACTGCGGTACTGGCTACCGCGGTACAAACATCGGCGAAACGCGGCTACCAGCGAACCAACACACACGCCTCGCGCCGTTGGGACATCGCGCGGGCGCACACAGCCACACAGCCGACGGCGCGCAACCGGCAACATCGGAGCGAGCCGCCGCAGTGCGAGCGAGACGCTCAGTCCGGACGGTCCACACGCCTCGCGCGATCTTGTTTTGATAAAACACGTAAAAACCACATTATACAATGATCAACATGGATCAAAGCAGGAGTCGAACCTTGATTAATTTATACAAGAACCATAGCTTACTATGGGACACTACTCACATGCATTATTTAAATAAGAAAGAGCGACACAACGCATGGGAGGATATTGGCCGAAATTTAAATATACCTGGTGGCGAAGTTAAAAACAAAATGGCCTCACTTTTGGGCTCTTACAGACGTGAGAAGTCGCGACGAAAAAAAAGCCTCTCTTCTGGATGTGCGTAATATTTCAAATTTATTTCAATTATTCTAAAAAGATTATTTTATATTCGGTGACCTAATGTACATATATTGCTCTTTTTTGTTACAGGTAAACAAGATGTTTATGTCTCTAAATGGTTTGCCTATGGCTTGCTTAGTTTTATTTCGAACAAAAATAATTCAGACGGCACCGAAGACGCAGTGGAGACTGTAAGTTTTGTTATATTTATTTTAATTTATTGTTTGACCTATTTAACGTGACAAATTAAGAACATCATTCAATAAGACTCTACTCACAGTACCTTCAAAAGGTTTCATGATGGTTCAACAAGTGTATTAAATGTACTTTAAGGTCGATTCACATCTACCGGGACGTGCGTGGCAGATACGTAACGAGGCAAATACGACAAAATGAATTACTTATACTATCTACGAACATATCCACATATAGCGTGACGTGTCCGTGCAGACACGCGCCCACAATCTCGACTAAAATACTTTGTCTGTGCCTTCGCATGTCTGTGCAAGTCTGTAGACGTCTCTTGGTGGTATAGACAGACATTTTGTGTGTTTGTTTAGATATCGCTAGTTTTATTTAACTCATTAACTTTTTCTCAAACATTTGGAAAATTTCTCTTCATCGTCTCGGAGTTTTTCATAATAAAATTAATAGAATTCTCTCTCATTTTTTTTTGTTTCTCGTTCATTGGATGTAAAGCAAATCGTCTATTTTTTTGTAATTTTTCCTGGCACGCTGTTTCCTCATCAAGCAATATTGCCACTACAGCTAGTTCTTCCACAGAAAAATCCTGAAACATGTTATGGCGCAGACGGACGCTAACGCTCAGTTCATCAGATTAGCTTGTGTGTGGATGCGGCGCCGCGCAGTAATGTGAAAACTCGTGTCTGTGCCGCGTCTGCCACACTCGGTGTTAGGGTGTGGCAAGGTTAGCTTATGAGGTTAGGATGATGGGAGGGAATGATCTAGTCTGTGTAGTATGAAATACTATGTATTGTGTGAATGTTATTTATTGATTTTAGGTTTGAAATTATATGAAGTGTTAAAAATGAGTGAAGCGCGGTGAATAAAGGTGTTTTGTTTTCACACAGCCTACCGTCTGGGGCGGCCCACTGGACGTCTTCCCTTTGGGATTGTCGTCAGTATTTTATATTCCGCCACTCTTAGTACATGTACGAGCCAAGTCGTTTACGACTTCCCTTTTGAACACACTATGTTTTACATTTTAGATTAAAGAGCCGGAAGAATCGATTCAGGATACTTCCGACAGTACCACCAACAATGCCACCAACAGTACCATCAACGATACCACCAACGATAACACCGACATCAACAAAAAACGAAAAAGGCAGTACGAAGACCTAGATCCCCTGCGACCAGCGCCTGTACCGTCATTCAACATTCCCATCCCCAGACAATCCAGTTCTGGTCCCTCGAACGATCCGTATTACACTTACGGCCAACACATCAGCAACGAACTCCGAAAGTATGACCCAAGAACTTTGGCACACGTCAAAAATGCCATCAACAACATTATTTTTGAAGCGGACATGGGCAAATATCAAGATCTCGTCAACGGGCAGTACCTCCCTCCGGGCTATATTATCGCCACTCATCTGCCTCAGGCTACCCAGAGCCCGCCTCCCGTAAGTGGGCAGACGCGTGAGACGGATTCACCAGAAAGTGACCAGGATGTGAAAGAAGTACTGATAACCCACAAATTCAGATAGGTTAATTGCACGGAGAATGAATTACTTATTATGATAGTGTCTCGTGAGAATTGGTGAAAGAGTTAGTCGCTAATCAATGCAAAACTTGTAACAAATTGTTATTTTTGTATTGGAATCTGATCTCACTATTTAATTTATTAAAAAAAAATGGTTTTAGTTTTCTTTCTGTATAACTCGTATACATGGAACATAGAAGTTACATGCACATTTTGTTTTTTGATTATGCTACTATTTTTATTTTTTTTTAACTTCTTTAATTCTTATACGAGTATACCGTGATTCTTTTTTTTTTCAACTCTATACTACTATACTGTTAATATATTACAAAAAATATGCAAACATTATTATTTTACCTACATTCAAGAGTTTATTATAAACCCACTGTGGTAATTGTGGAACAAATTCATAATAAATGTTATTGTTTCACTACGCTTAAAATGACAAGCTACTTGTAGTGGGCTAAGCAGGAAAAACTTCTATTGTATAAAAATATTACACAAATAAAAAAAAATTATATTATGTGTATTTTATTCACTTACCTACCTTTACATACCTGCCCATTCGGGAATTCTAGAATCACCTCATTCACTTATTGAATAATAACCGATAGTGTTAGATGATTTCAGTATCGCCCTGGTGAACGATCACCATTCAGAAACGAAACATTGCTTGATAAGCTGTGTTTCATGACCAGAACCGATTAGCCGGGTACTTACCAACCTTCCTCTTCTCCATTCCTTCCTTTCCTTCCCAACTCCCTTTAGCCCACAACATACTCGAATTGGGGATGCTATAATCACACTGCCTTCGGACAGTTGGGAGCAGTTGTTGGTATTCACGTTAAAAAAATCACCTTCTTCCGTCAGTTGTACGGACGTAAAGACATATTTAGTTAATAATAAAATCACGAATCAAATTGAAAACAAAATTGCCATTGCTCTATTATTCATAGGCATAAAGAGAAAAGAGCATTTTCCGGAGCAGATTTATTTTCGAGTGCTGTATTTCCGTCGACGTCCCCGCTAATCTGTGAGCAGAGCGCTCCACCCAGTTCTCCCCCTATCACTGTCTACGTCTGTACCTTGTATTCTGAAATCCAGGACTGGGCAAAATACAATTACATTAAAAAATAAGCGAATTTATTATGGTAGGAAAAATACTAGCTTCAAATGGTGTTACACTAAGTGGGTTTATTATATTTTTATAAAGAACAACCACGAAGAGCAGTATATACTATTAAATTACTCATGGGCCTTCCACACGGCTGGTTAGCTCGATACTAACTGAAGCCACCGAGTCGAAAGGTTAGACCATCCGGTCGTCCTTTTTATGATATGAATACCGCGCAAGAGTCCCAACTGCTCCCAACCGTCTGGAGCCAGTGAGACTATGGCATTCCTAATTGGGGAATGTTGTGAGGCTAAAGGTATTGGGGAGGGGAAGGAGAAGAGGAAGAGGATGGTGGGGAAATATGTGTGAAAGGTCCATTAGGTAAACGAAAAAAATTGCAAACAACACAACACCGACTCGACTAAATTACCTACGCAATCTGACATCAAACGACGTCGGGTTTTTGTGTTCTTTAAATTCGGAACTTTTTTATGTTTTTTTTCCAAATAACTGGGATGCCAGAACATACGTCCAAATCGGGACAATCCCGGTCAAACCAGGACGTAGGGTAAGGCTGGTCCTTCCACACGACCGGTTTGCCAGATACTAACTAAAGTCACTGCGTCGAAAATTTCTACAATCGGGTCGAGCTTTCCTATAGTTGTTGGGCTTGACTTTAGGAAAGGACGAACACATGGTCGAATGCCTTTACAGGCAGTTTTACGAATTTCCACCACAAAATCAACCCCCGTTATATATTTACTTGATCAATTATTTATTTATTATATTTAACTTACCGTTTCATGATAATAATAAAAATAATGTAAATATATTTAAATTTCTCATTAACTCAATAGATACGGACGACCAAAAGCTATTAGGACATGTATAAATTAAATTGTAACAATACGACAGCACTTACGGCACGTGGCAATAGTTTTTCGGAATTCGCCAACTATCTAATCGAGAAAGATCATACCTATAATTCTATATTTCACACAAAAGTTGTTTTAGCATTATATTAGATAATTTGGAATCTTCAGAAATAAAGAAAGCAGTTAAAATTGATAGTAATATTCTTCATAATCAACGTAACTTGTCCTACAGAACAATATTAGATATATTTACCATTAAATCAAAATTATCTACTTCCTCCTTTTACGATCTGTCCCTTTTTGAAGTTTAATTTTGCCCCATTCCATTATTATGGAAGCATACCTCTGTCTCACTGTCCCAGTGTTTCATTTTATATTTTGTCTCCCTCTTATTCTATTTTGTATTATGTCTCACCTATTGCTCACTTTATGCATTTTAGTTTAGTTTTAAATTTTACCCTAACGAAGCTTGGAATAAGAGAAACCGGTTGGTGATAAATTAAAAATAAATTAGTGATTCAAAACAAAGTGTTTGTTTCATTTAATAAATATGTGAAACCAAAAACGAATTGCTTTCTACGCCTAAAAATAGTACTTTACTAGTACTTTAGTAGGCATATTGTACACGGTGCCTGGTTATTTTACGGAACGACTAAGCACGTATCATTTATTTTTTTCCGTCCCTTCTGCAGAAGATTTACCCCGAGCCTATATAATATTTCGCTTCCCAATTATGTATCTGGGTCGCCCTGACATGACGACATGGAACCAAAATAACGACAATTTGTATTTTCTGTGAATAAAGCGAGCCTACGCAGGGTTTGGGTTGTGGTACGGAGGATGTGCGCACAATGGATCCGCCAGGAAATTGTGTTTTGTAATATGAAGACAAGACGTCATTTCGCAATATTCAAAGCTATTAGTAATATATATTAGTGTCGAGCGCCGTAAGAATGATCCGATGAAACTACGCACAAGTCAAGAATCGTCTTTACAGTAAACATTATAATAAGTAAATTCCGTCTTAAAGTCTGTAAAGGAGAGGAAGGAGCCAGGGGCCAAATCCGATTATTTTTAAGGACAAGACATTGATTGGCGTTATTCATAGGATTAAGGTTAAACGAAAGGTGATACGTGCTCACAGATCGCGGTAATATGATCTTTTTGAAAAACAAAACTTTTTTAGCACGTAGTGCTTTTAATTGTTTGTAAATGGGTGTATATACGGAATACGAAATGGAATACTTTGTGTACTCGGTGTACATACGGAATACGATAAGGATTATTTTGTTATTTTTTATGTTTAAAGCTTAAGTTCTTCCATAAACTTGTAATATGTTAGTTTTACAAGAATATACTGTATTTTAATTAGTTTCTTGGAGGACTTACGCTTTAAACCTACAATGAAAATTTATTCCATTTCCATTAACTGTGTAAACACACAATTCATTTCAACATTTAAAAGCATTACGTGCTAAGGGGTTTTTTTCTAAAACACAAGTATCGTCATTTGTGAGCACGTATTACGTTTCGTTTACCCTTAAAGATTTTTAGCTTAATTGCGGTTCCGGTTCTCTTGGATGGGCAGCTGCTGTCATTCAGCGAATGACATTCTTTTATTTCTTTGTAATTTAATGTAAATGTACCAACGCGGATGTATGGCAGTGAGGCATGGAACTGGCAGAGGAAGGATGAAAGTAGACTGAATGCTGTAGACATGAGATCTCTGAGACGAATGTGTTGTAAAACCATGTACGAGTACGATCGTGTGAAAAATGTAGAGATTCGTAAAGAATGCAAGGGACGCTTAGATGGTTTGGGCATGTAGAGCGAATGAATGAAGAAAGGAGTGTAAGGAGAATATGTGAGGCGAATGTGAATGGAAGAAGAAGCCGGGAACGACCGAGGAAGACATGGCACAATCAAGTGAATCAAATACTTGAGTCGGGCCATGTCAGAAGTCGGAATAACAAAATAGAATGTATGAGACGTTGTATGAAAGTGAATGAAGCAAGAAGTGTGTGCCAAGATCGGGTTGTTTGGCGGTCCATCCTCTTTGCCCACCCCTGCGGTGAAACGGCGTGATGGTTAGTTAGTAGTCAAATTTAACAACGTTATTATTATTAAACAGAGTTCTAAGAATTAATCACAAAAACAATTAATAATGACATTCTTTAAAAATCTCGATATTAGAGTAGTTTTAACAAAAGAAAGACTTAATATTATCGTAAGTATTGACATTAAGTATTATTAGTAAGTTATTTGTCGCATAATAATGCTATTAAATCAACCGAATTAACGAAATTGCCATGTTTGTAAAGCACCTACGCCAAGAGACCGAAATATGATATCAGATAAAAGTGAGTTCAATTTTAAAAAACCACGATAAACTACACATGTAAAGTAAGTAATAATAAACTACACGTGTTAAGTATGTGTGATGCACCTATAATTTGTAATATTACAGTGATAATTAAACCACAAACTCCTTTAAAAATGTGTTGTCATTGGCATGGAATGGGAACCGTAATTAATTAAGCAAAATGTCTTTAACCCCAAGGATAAGGACAATGTCTTATCCTTTAAGAACCGGAATCGACGCAAAAGTATCAAAGGGTCGGTAGACCAAATTCACGTAAAAGTATTGTTTAATCTACGATTCAATCGAAGACTTACGATGACATCGCCTAAAAATCCATATTTTTACTATGATATTTAGCGAAAAATGTATTTTTATATGGTAGCAATTTCGATTTTTGTAAATTTGGTCGTTACCGTGGAAATCAGTCTATAATAATATAAAAATTACATTCCATCTCAAAATAATAGAAAATAAAATCATAACGTTTTAATAATAATAATAATAATAAATGGATTACTTCTATTGCGCTGTTATAACAGGAAAAACGCATCGGGGGCGCTTTATAACTTAAATCACCTAACCTATAATTTATCATTTAGACTTATAACACATAACTAATAACTTACAGCTAAGATTTATTACTAGTGACTTGCAAGTAAGATTTATAACAAGTGACTTAAAACTAATGATTTAACGGCTATAGGCACTGATAGAGAATGAAAATCACCTCGGGGGCGCTTTGTAACATAAATATTCTAACCTATAATTTATCATTTAGACTTATAACACATAACTAATAACTTACAGCTAAGATTTATTACTAGGGACTTACAACTAAGATTTATAACTAGTGACTAATGATTTAACAACTATTGACACAGATAGACTATCTAGGCATGTATATTTATGACCAAGTGGGGCTTAATAAACACTACTGCTATTAAAAATGATTGTAATAATGCGTTGTATTGCAAAAACGTATACTTAGCCGAGGAATGAATAACCTGATAATAGAAAGTGGATTACTAATCGACCAATAATGTCCATATATAAAAATGAATGTTTGTCTGTCTGTCCACGATTTTCCCAAAAATTAGTGGATGGCTTAAAATAGCACAGTTTTTTCTTATTAGTGCCGGGTAGGTTTAGAGAGTAGTTTGAATGAAATCCAATATGTAAAACTGTTGCTATAACGTATAAAATTAGTATGAAAAACATTGAATCTGCCATGTTGTATTGAAGTTAGCCCATAGATTACACGTTCAAAAGTAGAATGCATGTTTGGGTAAAATATTTTCAAAAAGGATAATATTAGTAGGTATCTACTTAAAAACTTTATTATTTAAACATATTTTGAAAAAATAACTGTTTGGAATGAAATAAAATTTTCAAAAAAAAAGTTTTATTTAGATATAGTTAGTTACTTTCGCTGTCAAATCAATTATGCCACCCAGCGGACAAGCAAGATTTCACAACTTCATAACTTTATTGCAAAAATAAATCCCGAGCAAGGCCGGGTACACACCTGCTAGTTATTTATAAAGCAAAAGGTATAATCACAATAATTATATACTACTTAGCATCCGTGGGAAATATTTATTACCTTTGAGTCGGATTTATGTTTATAAATCTATGAATAATATAATATTTATTACCGATGAACGAGCTACATGAAATAACAAAAGAAATAATGTTCAACAATGGTTTATTTCTAGAAGCAATTAATGAATCACGACTCGAAGTACTCTGTATAATCTGGAAGTTACATATCGTCGCTGCACATATAATAAAGCTTATGTGCCGTTTCGTACATTTTGAGATGATCGAGTAAAACTGCTTTAAAAAATAATTGCAGACTAGATTTGCTAAAAATAATAGATTTGTTAAGGTGGAAAGCTTGCCTAATAATTGTAAAAAATATTTTTAGCAAATCTAGTCTGCAATTATTTTTTAAAGCAGTTTTACTCGATCATCTCAGAATGTACGAAACGGCGCATAAGCTTTATTATATATGGAGCGACGATATTATGTTTAGCTTTTTTTTTTAAAGAAAGACAGACTTTCCCGGATTACGAATAACCTCACAATCTTTTAAAATCTTCTATTATCATCATCACACTAAGCGGGATTGTTGCTTGTGTCGTGATGGATTAACACCATTCGAAGCCTCACACCTCAAATCTGTTTCTTATCGAGGGATTAATCACATTTAGGAAGCAAAATGCTAATCAAATCTCTTTACCACCCTCCAGGTTAGTATGGCCCTGTATATTATGTGCCTGTATAAACGATGAAGGCATCGTTTTCGAAACATGTAGATAATAATGATGATAATTGGATTACTTGTATAGCGCCGTTTTTTGTGAAAAATCACCTCAAGGGCGCTGTACAAATCTTAATTCCTATTCTTTATCTAATTATGCTGATATCAATGTATATTTATAAAGTGGTGAATTCTAAGTATATGTTTAAATTAATTTATTAATAATGACGCCACAAAGTGAATACCAATCGTTTTGAAGAAATAATAAATTGTTGCCTAAGTATATGAACAAGAGAAATGGTTCTCCTGCAAAATGACCTAAAGTGAGTAACTGCCTTCTTCCTTGGAGCAGTCGATATGCAAATATGCAAATGTATAATATATATACCTAATATGATGTCTACTTATTCATTCGGTAGTACGGCCGAGAATGTAAAATAGGCTAATGGTTTTAAAAGATAAGAATAGTATTTTGTAATAATGTCGATAATCATGATTATTTACTCATATTTACTCACAAAATATCAACTAAACCGAAGTACTTTTAAGAAATGGGAATATTAGACAAAATTTACTGTACCAACTAGGTCCGTACGTAATGCATTACTTAAGAAATGTAATTTCCCACACAGGTATATTAAACAGTCAAACATACGTAGAACCTCCACGGTCCGAAAGTAGATACACAATGTTCAACAAGACTGTACAAGAGGATGTTATAAGAACTGAAAACATTGTGTGTTGCGTTGTGTATTACCTATTCTCCTAGTAATTCTGTTGATTCTGTTGAATGATGATGACTCCACGAAACAAAGAATCGGAGAAAAGATTAACAGCGCGATGTTCCAACATATGCTAACTAGAGGTTCCCAATCCATTGACAGCTTTCACCAATCAAAACTGAGCGAACACTATCTGAAGTCAAAATTGTTCATCATCGGTGTCCCGGAGAGTCTAGACCGCTTCTAGGAAACGCTTTCACTCCTGCCGGTCTCCTACTGTCTCCATTCAGTTCCTTAAAACTATATTGATTAAAAGTTGTATATCATTCTATGGACACAATTTTCTGGAATAGCTTCGAAGATTCTCCTAATGGCAGAGAGCTGTAATTTAGCACTGGCCATAAAAGCTTTTTATAGAAATTTTAATAAATTGGTCGTTCTCGGGAAGAAGTTTGGTTTGAAATGTCTTTGGAAGCTGTGTGACCGGGGTGATCTGTTAATTTCCTGGCTGTTGTCGTTTATCGTATCTCGGTGTGACTCAAGTTCCCAGGTTAATAATTGTCTCTAAACGCATACTCAAAAATTTGTGAAATGTAAACTAATTCGAAAACGGTTATTTGTCTGGAATAAAATAGATTAAAATAAAATGAGTTACAATGTAACAGAGTTTGGGAGTTGAGAGCCCCTGTACTTTGTACAAGCTATCGAGGACGTAACCGCACTTATCGTGAAGAAAAAATGTTTGAATGCTTTGAACAAGTTGTAAGATCTGAACAATATTCCCACACAATACTGGTGGATGAGTGAGACTCCCATACAATCTATGTTGAGGTCTATTCATCACTCCGTGCTTGTATCGGGCACACAGGTCCATTAAAAGTACCCACATAGTTCATACAAGTACGTACACACGATATAATGTTGCATGTGCAGTTCTTACTTCAAAACAGGAAAATGGCGGTAATTTTATAAGACGACGAAAAGGCTTCCTGTCCAGTGCAAGAAACCACAAAAATATCATTTTACAAAATTTGTAAGATGCCGAAAAAAAAGCAAAAAAAAAAAAATCTAAAATTTGGATACCTACCTTACGTAGATTATTATATATATAATCAATTTGTAAAAATATGTTAGGTTGTATCAAATACTATTTCGCATATTAACAATTGTAAAATACAGCTGTACCCCCCGACAGGAAGCGATTTTTTTGTTGTTGTTGTTTTTAATTGAAAAAAATGTTACGCGATTTTGACTATATTGCTTATCCTAATGAGGGAAGCATTCCTTTTGAAAGTTGTAGATATTTATATATTAAAAGAGTGGTTTAAATAAAGTTATTCTTTCTTCAAAAGATTTGTATTCACTTTGTGGTATCATTAATAACTAACTAATAATAATAATAATAGTTGGATGATTTGTATAGCGCCGTTTTTGTGAAAAATAACCTCAAGGGCGCTGTACAAATATTTCTTAACTAATTATGTACAAACAGATACAGAAAAACATACTTACCTGCAGCTGGCAGGTCGCTTCAGATGAACACAGTTTTATTAGAAAATTTTATTTATAGAGATGATAGTTTTACATGGTTATTTGTTACTCCTTTTCTATTGATGTTACATTTATTAGATGGTTGGTGGCACAAGAGGAGTTGGTATTTATTGAAATACTTATAAAACTAACCATCACGCCGTTTCACCACAGGAGTACGCAGAAAGGACGGACCGCCAAACAACTCGATCTTGGCATACACTTCTTGCTTCGTTCACATTCATACACTGTATCATACATTCTTTTCTATTATTCCGACTTCTGACATGGCCCGACTCAAATATTTGATTCACTTGATCGTGCCATGTCTTCCTCGGGCGCCCCAGCTTTTTCTTCCATTCACATTCGGGTCATAATATATTCTTCTTACATTCCTTTCTTCGTTCATTCGTTCTACATGCCCAAACCATCTAAGCGTCCCTTTCTTAATCTTACTCATTACGCTTACATTCCTCATCAGCCTTGCATTCCATAGGAATTTTGTTCACAGGATCATACACGGTTTATCAATATTAATAAATTAATAAAAATACTTTGTAATTTTTTTTATATAGGAAAGACTTCATGTAATTTTAATATTAGAGTTAAGGAGCACCTAGGGTGTTTAAGTAATAATAATTATTCTGAATTTGCCAACCATGTTTTGAAAAAATATCATTCTTTTGACATAAATAAAGGTTTAAAAACATTACGTACGAATACAACCGGTTTAGAATTAGATAAATTTCAAATTTTAGAAATTAGAAAAAGTATTAATATTCAATTAAATATTATTAATAATTTTTTTTTTTAAATAACAATCTCTAAAACATTTAAACAAATATATACCATTGTGCTGTTTTACTTTAATTGGCGGCACGCCCAGCTCGCCCCCCACCTCTCTTATTTTGGTTTCTTCCCCTCGCGTGTTAAGGCACCTGTATGTATTATTTGCTTTGTGATAATAACTCATCAACAAAATCTATTCTCCAGGGAACGAGCTCCCACAACAAAGGGTTTCGAAATTCTAAATGATATTTCGGTGGTTATTCGTCCTGAAACTCTACCAGTTTTCGCAAACTAGACTGGAGATTGAAGGGAATTAGTACAAGGAATAAGGATTGTATTGTTACACGACTCCATTGAAATATTTCATAATAAATAATATTATATCGAAGTTACATTTAATATGTACATACGAATTCACGTTATTTTAATATAATACCCAAACAAACGTAATTATTATCTTAGCAGCAAATGCTGCCACTGCGGTTTAAATGTTCCATTAAATTCTCATCTCGAATTGACTAAGTCTCTTTAGCATAAAATGCTTATTCCACCAGTGCTAAGAAGGACTATAAAAACATAGTGCTGGGCTCTTACCGAGGATTGTGTAATTCCCAGAGAGGACCAATACTCCAAGAAGGTAAAATCGGCAATGATAATGACAAAGAAAAAAAAGTCAAATTAGGACAAAAAATAATTTTAATAACTAAATAGAACCTCTGAAACAAAATAATATATTTCCATATAATATCAAAAATACATTAAATGTTATGAAATGGGTGGAAAGAAATAGAAAGTACCTACAACCACTGAATAGATAAACCGATAGAAGTGTGTCTAAAATAAGCTAAATTTTTCCTTAATTTTGGCGAAATTTAGATCAAAGATTTTCTAATGTTTTGTGTTTCAATGTCATTGGTCTGTTCGGGGCTTAGGAGTCGAAATGTCTTATGTAACTCGGCGACGGTAGTTTTCTTTCAATTACACACCTTGACATTATTTGTTCAGTGGGTAATACAAAATATTGAACAATGTATGTAGGTAGTCAGATGCGTGCATTCCACATAGGCACATAAGCACTACCTACCCCGCCTTACTCGCATAAAAATATAAATAATAGCAAAACGCATAAAATTATTGCAAGAAAGCAATCTTTATTTTCAAAAATATGCGTGAATAACCAACCATGAAACGCAGCGCCGCGTGTGCCACACCGACCGCACCACTGTAAAGTGTCAAAAGCAGGAACTAATTACACAAAAATGCGTCTAAAAAGCACTGCTTTTCGGCAAAGCCAGCAAATGTAGCAATCAGTGCCATCTGTTGCTACATCTATTAATTAAAACAACTTTATTAACGAAATAATGATAATATCATGTTGGCTTTCTTTCAAAATATTGTCTGTGTTTATTTAGCGGAATAAATACATATCCAGTAATTGGCTTGTAATATGCATAAATATAGCGGATATTTGATATGGCTTAGGCAATTCCAACCAACAGGCTACAGCCACCAGCTTTTCCATTCTTAGCGAAAACTTGTACGACGTGTGTTGTCTGGGGAATTTTTTTTATAATATAATTAAATCTCAGTTCGCTAAGATTACAAATTTCGCTAAGAATCGCTAAAATAAAAAAAAAAACAATCGCTTATCCTGATTACAAATTCGGTGCACACAACTGTAGGTAGGTTAGGTGTAGTAGGCAGTGGCGTGCATTTCTCTATGACCAAAGGTAGGATGCGTATAGTTTTTCGAGGTGGGTGTAAATTGTGAATTGAATATTTGAAAATGGACATTTTATTATCATTTTCCACTAATTGTTGTGTTCAGCTGAGTAAATTAAATGAGCGTACAAGTTCTTTAGCAAATTTATGAAAAAAAAAACATTTTTAATCAGATATTTTTCGTATGTTTTATGATAGGCACAGCTTTTTAGCCATTATGGGCTGCGTGCCACTGGTAGTAGGTACTTCCAAGCACGCACCGTATAGGTATTTTCTTGTATGGTTACGAAATTTGATATGGGAATAAAAGGCATTAATTAAAATTTAAAATGAAAAGTGTTGGCACATGTCCCGACAGTTTGAGAACAGACGGTTTGACAATCTGCGGGATTGTTCCGAGCGGCAAGAAAACGTCGATAATAATAAAACAAGGTCAAACAAACGTATTATTTTTATGCATATCGGTCAAGTTCACGGCGCTAATGTATGCCAAACATGAACCGAGAGAAAAACACGGCTCAGAGTCACCGGCACCGGTCACCGGCGCTAAACACACAACTTACACACTCGGCACTATCGGGGTTCTCGCTATTTCACCGGTGACATGCGCTAAATACGGACATAAGACATAATTCGACGCTCCAAGGAAGAGGAAGGAAGTAACTCATTTTACGTAATTTTGCAGTAGAGCTATTTCAATGTTTATTTCTTATGCATATTCTTAAGTGAGCGTTTTTTTTGTATTTATTGAATACGTGACGCTTTCAGAAAGCATTTTGCTCAAAATGGCTCTAATTTATGACTTGGAAAATGGAATTAAGTAAGTAGAAAACTTTTTGAGATAGTGCTTTCTTCTTTGGAGCAGTCGAGTACTATCACTACGACGAAATCCAAGTATGATTTTCTTCGACTATAATAAGACTGGCATTTTTTTTAATAACTGTGGTTCAACGTTTCGATTTATAAATAAATGGTGGTCTTTCACAAGGACGATACTGAGAGTATCTACAACTCATAGGAAGATAACTAAGTATCCATAAATTGAAGAAATTCACCTGTAAATTGCTTAGCTGGGCTAGCCGGTTAGTACTTACCTAAAGTCATTAAATAAATAAAAATAATAATAATAATAAATTAAATAAAATAATGAAATTAAATTAAAAATTAACGCATCGGTGCGCAAATGCGTCCACAGCCCGCAACACTGTAAATAACAGTGTAAAATAAAAAAACGTTAATATTTATTAAAAGCTTCTTACGCCTTTTAAGGTAATTTAATAGATATTTTCGAGTCCTAAAATTCATTTTATGAATACTTTCCAGTCCTAAAAATTAATACCAATAATTCAATAAATACCACCTCTTCTTGTGCCACCAATCATATAATAAATGTAAAATCAATAGAAACGGAGAAACAAATAACCATGTAAAACTATCATCTCTATAAATAAATTTTTCTAAAACTGTGTTCATCTGAAGCGACCTGCCAGGTGAGTATGTTTTTCTGTATCTGTTTGTACATAATTAGTTAAGAAATATTTATACAGCGCCCTTGAGGTGATTTTTCACAAAAACGGCGCTATACAAATCATCCAACTATTATTATTATTATTAACTGCATACTGATGAGGCAGGGCAGATTTGTGTGGCGTTTCATCCTCTCTGCAACCTCTGCAGACACATAACGACGTTATGGTTTGTTGGTTTCACCGATACATAACAGTTTTTTTTATTCTATTCGAATGACGATTAATAACTTTATTCTTCTTTCATGGTCAATTTGGAAACGCCTAAAACATAATTAAGTAATGTTTAATTTAACTTGAGGAATGTTTGCAATGTGAATTATCT
The DNA here is from genome assembly GCA_022606495.2 of Halesus radiatus. NCBI lineage: Eukaryota > Metazoa > Arthropoda > Insecta > Trichoptera > Limnephilidae > Halesus > Halesus radiatus. The sequence goes on from JAHDVE020011859.1 coordinate 399,105, forward strand.
AATGTGTTTTTCTTGTTCAATTTGAATAATGTATGAATAAGCGCTAATTGATATTATATTACGTACCTGCCCACACCGAGAGCCAACAAACTCTATTTAGGTCAAATGTATTGAGTCATGTAAAAAAAAATCAAGGCGACTATGAAAATATAAAAAAAGAAAATAGATTACGAAATTTTACTCAGGATAAAAAAAACTGCTTGTGTCATAATTCTAGCTAATATGTCATATAAAATAATGTGCGTGTATAGATAGCTTGGCAATAAAATGTAGACATTTAATAAAGTGAAACGAAAAATAAAAAATGGAGAATAATATTAACAAATCTTGAATTTGAAATATGATATCGATGAAGATGACATAAATTGAACTGATCTCATCAGCTAAGTTGGTTAAGCGGTTGCCCCGGATAGGCAGAGGTCCTGGGTTCGAGTCCCAGATGCGACTGAAATCTTTTTATTTTGTGTCTTTTTTTTCTATTTTCATGTGGCATTTAGGTTATGTGAATATTATTTTCTACAATGATTAAAGCGAAACTAAATTTTTTCATTAGTGTGGCACCACAAAGCTACTCATGTCGTTTTTGAAATGTATTCTATACATTAACATTCGAGTTTGACCGCTCGTTTAAAAGAAACAACCCACAAAAATTATATTAACTTGATTATACTAACGTTTTGCAGACTTATTATTTTGATCTGTTAATTAGATTTTGTTTTATTTTGATTTTAATATCAAATAAATATGGTGTTTTAATACGTACATTTTAGAAATACGAAAAAAAATCGCCTTTCCATGTTTCAATTATCTTCCTTGCTAAGCGTTAAATAATAGATTAAAAAAAAATAATATAAAATTACATTCATCTCCTTTCAGAAAGTACCACTAGTTTTTGGAGACCCGTTTAATTAAAATAAAATAAAAATACATTTGGACCATTGTGCTAATTTAAACTTGGTTTAATTTTCATATGAACTATCTTGGTGTTGTCATGTAATACCCTTTATACGATCGCAACGCCCTCAATTTTTGTCTACTTTTGAATGTCAGACTGTAACTCAAAGAATTGAAAAAAAAATCTTTAAATGAATTTAGTTTTTGTTTTGTCTACAGAAGAAAGAATTGTTCCGGTCTCTCGGTTCATTACCTTGACAATACTTATCATATAATACGCAATCGCATTTACAACTCTATTGTGTAAATATTACGTCACCATATATATATTAATGCTCTAACTTTTTCGATTTTCAGACCACGCTATCCAAGCAAAATTCGACCCAAGCGCCCTATCCATTCGAAACACCTTAAGGTTCGTTTTCGGTCAAATTTGCGTGTCCGTTCCAGTCCTGTCTCGCGAAAGTCGACCTAACCGCCCGCCGAGTTTAAAACACCGCAAGGCTCATTTTGGCGGGCAACAAATTCAGAAAACCGAAGTTAGCCGCGGATCGAAACTCGCATTCTTAAGGAAACTACTGAAAATTTTGTATCGAAAATAGTGATCGATTATGGTTTCCAACTGTCGGCGAGAACTAAAACTAGCGTTAATTAAGTAAGGAAAAATTCAAATCCGATCGAGTTTTGCGTCGGTTCTATTTTTAACCGCAATCTTCCTACCCGCCGTGTGGCGCTGCTCGAGTTTCATTCGAGTTTCCAGCGATCTTTTACCGTACGTGTTGCCAGTGAAAGAAAAATAATAGACTCGCCGAGAATATATTTAAAAACTACGTACAAAAGCCAAAATCGGATCTCTCGGCGGAAAATTATCTTCAACTTTTGCCGTCTCCCACGAACCTTTACTTAGACGAATCGGAGA